>HG983350.1:298847-453074 GCA_900006255.1 Xeromyces bisporus
GTGGAGCAAACCGAGCAAGCCTTGGAATCGAACAACCGCGACCCCAGGCCAAAGGACTCCAAAGTTCAAACCAAGGCCAAAACAAGTCGTTATGTACTTACCGGACCCATCAATGATGATGCCTTTCAGACCAAAGTCGTTCGTTAATTAACGTACATGACGATGGATGCGAGATGACAGTGGCATTCCCCAACCGAGAGACACGGATACATACTACCAGCAAAGCGTTACAATAGCAAATCACATCTGCTACTGCTACGCTACAGCTACATACTGATAGCCCTGGTGCAGACAGACAGAATTTAAGGGACAAAAGGGACAAATCGAGAAATGGTTCAGCTTTCAAAGCCAAACGGTAAACCAATCCCCGGTCAATCACAAGCCAAAAGCCAGAGACAGAGCCAGAGCCAGACGGGAGAGCTAACACATGCTGCAGTCTGGCGCGGGCGGAGAAGCCCAGATTTATTTAGGCACCAGAATTCCATATTATTAACCGTTGTCTTTAGCTGCAAACGAAGATAACATACGTCAGCTAAGCCGCGTCGATTGCGGTTTACCCGAGCATCGGAGTCGATTTCGGGTGTTCATTGGCAAGTCGGTAAAGTCAAAAGCGGGTTCCGGTATTGCTTGCCACTTACATTGGCCGGTGGCTATTTTTAGAAACGTACTGGATGCAGATTGCAGCATTTGCTCAAGGTACAGTGCCTGTTTGGAATGGATGCAGACATGATTGTATGTATGTAGATTGCTTGCTGTATGTATGTACATCTTTGTCGGTGATGATTTACCAAGTCAAAGTTCAGCAGTATTAACGTACAATAATGCTTCTAATAATTCAAAAAGGGTCTACGTACACTGCCCGTGTAAAAAGGCAGGAAGTGTATCAAGACCCGGGATCAGTTGCGAAATCAAGTAAGGATACCAAGTGCTCATAGACCTGTTTGGACGCACGTGTTTTCCTCTTTTTTTCATTTTTTTTTTTTCTCTTTTTCTTTTTTTCGCCTCAATTGCTTGTCTTCTGTCGTGGATAGCGGTAACGATGTTGAAAACGACAACTCAAAAGGCCACGTTTCCTTTTTTTCTTTTTACCAACCACACGAATCTCCCGCAGAAGTAAAGGAAATGATATAAAAGGAGGGTAAATTCAGAGAAACACAAACGCTAAGTGGAGTAGTAGGAGAAGAGAAAAGAAAAGAAAAGTGAAGAAAGGAAAAGAAAAATCAAGAGGAATATTGCTACTCCTCTTCTTCCGGCGAGAAGATACCTATCCGTAACCGATGTGACTATTCGAAGTTAGTTAACAAATCTCGACCAGCCAAAGTATATGGGAAGGCTTTGACAACATACGAATGGGAGCTTAGGAATGACAACCGCCAAGGTAGCCAAGAAGTTGATGGTGAAGTATGTCATGTCGTAATGAGTATAATGAGTACTCAAGAGAAATAGGACGATAGGCACGCAGAGAAGAAATTTCTTCGTCGGTGTGTACTGATCCCCATTGTCGATTTGCTCCCACATATTTAGGTTATCGTAGGCGCCGGCGTTGAACTCGAAAGGAATTCCTCGTACCCAGTGGAACATGATAAACGAACCGAACATATATCCAATGTTGGTGAGGGTCCATGACATCTCCTGGGAAACACCGGGGATGATGTCGCACAAGATCTTGAGGGCGGCGATCAAAACGAAGTGAATCGTCCAGGCACCTAACGTAGGAAGACACCACCATGTTCAGTCAATAGTCCAGTATCAAAAGGCTTGTAAAGACTCACCTTTCGCATTTACCCAGTTGGCGTTTACATTCGGGAGCGCAGACTGGTCGCTGCTGTGTTCGATCGACTCTGGGGGTTCCTGGTAGATGATGCTGCTGGAACGTCTTCTCCGGCCAGGTTTGTTGGCTTGACTCATCTTCGACTCCGGAACCAGGCGCTCATGGCCTGTACGGCCGGTATCGACCTCCGGAGGGAAGGAGATGGTACGGGGGATGAGTAGGGAAGACACTTTGACGGTATTGCCCTCGAACCGGGGGGCAAAAGGAGTAGTAACAAGAGCAAAGAGGAGGGAGTTCGTAGAGAAGAATTCGGTATATACCGAGAGTCGACGAGGAACGGAGAGAGAGAGAGAGGAGGGTTAAGAGAGAGGGTTCTTAAGAAGACTGACTCCCTGTTAGAATTAGAAGTACGGAGGAAGAGGTTAAGAGTGAGAGATTCTCCGACCGTGAGATCTGCGACTGTGAGTCACGGGACGCAGCCAGAAACAGACCAGTTGAAACTGCAAAAAAAAAAAAAAAAAAAAAAAAGAAGAGCGAAAACGGAAAATAAAGAAAGAAAAGAAGAAGAAAAATATCCAAGAAAGAGAATAACTACAAGGCAAAAGAAGAAGAAGAAGTCCTGGAAATTGAGAGGTGAAGTTGCGCCCGAAGAAGATTCGAGGTTCTGCACGTCGCCGGCCAATCACGTGGCGCTCGCTCGCCCTCAAACTCCTGCTTTTCTCCCTAGAACACACGTACAGCAGAGTTACTTCCAAGTACACAAGGATCCATCGAGTTTGCCTTATTTTTTGCTGGAGATCTTGACTTTTATAAGTACCGCACTTGTACACACGCCAGTCCCATGTTATTGCGCTTCTGGTCTGTCGGGGTTTCCGCATATATAAGATAATTCTTCCTGTTTTCGATCTCCGAACAACAACATACGACTCTTTTTATTTCACCATCTCCATCCTCTCGCAATAATCATGCCGAATCCGTCGGATGACGAGAACGATTCTCGAACGGCTTCTGTCGGTCTCCAGCGCACCAACTCTAACAACAACGATGCCAGTTCAAACCCTTCGTCACAACGCAACCCGCACAACAGAAAACAGCCGAACAAAAAACCACGGGGTAAGGGAAAGATTCCTACCGATCGAGATGTGAGAGATTTTGTTCCTCAGGGTGCTACGTTTACTACGACACCCTTAGAAATGGACGAGGATAGCACGTCAAGTTCCGGCTCCGATAACTCCTCCGAGTCGGGTTCGAAAGACTCTGATTTCTCTGAAAAGAAAACAAACGGCTCTCTACCTAATGCCAGTAACGACAAGGATGGTGGAAGCACAGAAACACAGCAAGGGGAGAAGCGATCTCAATTCGATGCGGTAAATGGAAAGTATTGGCGAAGTCGTAGCGCGTCTGGGTCAAACACGGGCGATGAAAACGATGCCGCTAAGAAAAGTGATATGGAAGAAGGCGAAGTGGACAGCGATCAGGATCAATCGTCCGATTCCGACGACGACTCGGATTCGGACTCGGACTCGGACACTGATTCGTCAGAGGACGGAGAAGGCGATGACTCCATCATGCTGAACGTCGGTTCTAATTCAAATAATAGAAACGGCCATGCCCCTGCGAGTGAAGATGGTCACGAACCTGAGCCGCAATCTGTATTTCAAGGAAATACCTTGAACGGTGACGCTCCTGCGAATACGCATGAGGCACAATCAAAGGAGGAAGCGCTCGCTATTTTTTCCAGGAAATATGCCACTGCTCCATACGCGCTTGCTGATCTAGATCGCCAAGATTTGGAAAACCAAGCTAAGTACATATTCTATCATCGTGAAATTCATGATATAGATCTTAATTTACCAGTTACCTGTACTGAATGCTTACAGGAGGGCCACCTTGCCGAGGTGTGTTCTTCTAAGGAGGTGGGTAATATCACCGGTTTGCAAAAGGCAAGTGTCTGCTGTTACTGACAAACTTTCAGTGTGTACATTGCGGTTCCTGGAACAAACATGAAAGCAATTTCTGCCCTTCCTGGAGAAGGTGCCAAAGGTGCCGCGAACGTGGCCATGACGAGCAGCAATGCTCTTCGCCGTTAAAAGGCTCCGCGTCTGAGTTTCCCTGTGATCTGTGTGGTTCTACAAACCATCTGGAGCTTGATTGCGATGTCATGTGGAAGTTACCTCGACGAAACAACTCACCTGGTCCTGTGCTTGTTTCCATTTCGTGCGCGCATTGCACCAGCAGTCACCATCTAGTTGGTGACTGCCCCTCACTTTCAATGCCACTTAGATCATCATCCTGGACGTTGGCAGGTGTTGATCCCAACATGGTCACGAATATAAGCTCAGTCATCATCCCTAACAGGAGTAGAGGAGGTCGACCCGGAGGCGGTGGCGGTAGGGGCCAGGGCCAGCGCGATCTACGGATCCGGGGCCGCGCGGATGCTCGCTCTCCAACCCCAGAAAGCGACGATGATGTCATGTCGCGCCCAGACAGACGACCCCCAGTCGGCCGGAAACCTAATATTATACGCGGGAGCATCCGAATTGGGAGCGGAATCGGCAGAAATCGGGACCTGGCGGGCCCGGGCAGTGCTACTCCCTCTGGCTATCAACGATCAAGCTATAATAATAATAGCAACTATGACTTCCAACCGAGTGACTACCGGGACCGTCAGGATTACTTTCAGTTCGGCGCTAATACGCGCCAGCGGTCGTTGTCTCCCAATCCACGCCCTACCAAGATGCGTGGGAAGGATAGCTGGCAGCCATCGTCGCGGGGTTCTTTTCAAGGCCGGGGTAGGCCACCACCGCCGCCACCTCGCAATTCAAGAGGCGGAGGACGCGGTGGTGCACGCGGTGGTAGGGGTAATAGAGACACCTACCGCCCCCTACCTAGTTCTGCGAAGAAAAGCTGGGATAAGTTTAGGCTGTGAGGTATTGGGATTTTCTTCTTGATATCATTCGAGGATTGTATATCCATTCATTGTCGCCTGGTTTAACGCTGTCAGGAGCACAGCGCGGCAAGGGTATATAAAGATAGGAGGCAGTTACATGTACCATTAGATTCATCCGAAGCAGCCGGGTTGGCAAGTCGAATAATTCAATGCGTTACGTCCCGCATGCATTGAAGACGCGCGTTTAGTGCTCGCGATTTTGTCTATCTGTCTTCCAAGGCGTTGGGTATCTTCATGATACTCACGAATACGCTCAGCGCGTTGGCAGCTACATTGATTCGAAGAGTTACATCTCAACAGGAGTCGCGAGTGGCTCATTGTGATATACAATGGAACATACAGTATCGAAATTCACTACTATGTACTTCGGACACTCTGGCTCATTTCCTAAAGGGCTATGCATTCACATATATGGCTTCGTTCAACTTGATACTATCCTTGTCAACTTGATATCAAGCCTGGCACTGACTCTCTCAGCCCAGCGGACCAATCATAATATCTGTCCAATGTCCATCATACATAGCCATAGTAGGAAGATTCAAGGACATAGGAGCATTGAGAGTGACACGAGGTGAGGGTATCCCACCTGCTCATGTCGTTGGTATGCGGCTTATGTACCAGGTATCCGAAAAAGCTCCCTCGTTGGCCAAACTCTTCTGACATACCTTGATGATCCCTTAGAGCGGAGCCGAGCCCGTGGACGAAGCGTCATATGCGGCCGTTGGCGTTGCGGGAACCCATCGGTAGGTAGTATTAAAGTGATCACCGATGATCCTGAGGTTTTCTTTTTGGCCTGATTAGCAAAAGGCTAATACCCCCCGTGTTGCTGTTAGGCTTTTGTGCTTGTGCTACGATTCAGCGTTGGGTGCATGAATGTAGTAGTTATTGACCGGCGACAGTTAATGTAAGGCATCCGGCTACTCGTGCCCGAGCGCACCTACATGGCAGATCACTCGTATCCACTCTGGGCACTAAAACGGTAAAACCCACCCCCAGATTTTGTCTTAATTTCTATTGGCCATCAATACATTTAGGTACTCGTGCCAGACGCACCTACAAGGGGGGCCTGTCTGGCACGAGTACTCCGTACCAGACCACCTACATTACCAGGTAGGTACATAGTAGTAGTGACCCGCTGGGCGACGTCCGACCGTTCATCTCATATCTCTTCGACATTCATTTCGGTGCGACTGCGGGCCAAGAAGACATATTTCCTAGGGCGACCGACACTGAGGACCCAGGGAAGTTCCGATTTCCAAAGGTGACGGAACACGTCACGTAGTCAGTTCTGAGTCTGACTCAGGACCTCCTGTCTCAACGTCTCATTTAGGCATTCCCGGCCAAGATGACAATTCCCGTATCTTGTATGATGGTACAGACTGTACGGTATTGAAGTCGGAGTGGCGAATCTGAGGACTATGGCATCCCTCAAGACTCTCAATTGATCCTCTGTTCGTGAGGTTGCAATATGCCGGATTATCAAGTTTGTGGTTGGGAATTGGCAAACGGTATGACCAAGAATAAGAATAAGCGGGAGATTCTGGTGATATGCATGATATGATGACGGACACGTACCAGGGTGGTATATACATATCAATAGTAGTAACTGCGCTTATAAGAGAAATCACGAAAACCATATGGGGTGATACATTCAGACATCCATTTAGCAGGCAGTTCAACAAGTGAGCGTAGTTCCTTCCGGGTCTCGAATCGTAAATGATGCCTCATCGACCACACCCCCAAGTCAGGAAACCGGTTAATCTGTCTCGCACGAAACATAACATTGCAGTCATAATCGAGATCATCGGAGCCTTTCACTAAGCCAACATGCTCTGGCAAAATCACCATGAAATCTAGCAACCACCTCCCAAAGGCACCGCCCACGACATTAGCGAAGCGTGTGATAATCGGATCGTCATGAGGAAGCGACTCAGCATCAGAAGAAAGGAGAAGACAGAGACACAGGAACGCATCGTCTTTGACTTTCTTTCTGTCGGCATCGCTTTTCAGATGGTCATTGTTATTGAGTTTATGGATGATATCCAAGTACGTTTGGGCGGCGGTCCGAAAATGATCCGACGGCATATCGTATTTTCCAAAAAGCAAAAAGTCGTCTAGTTTTAGTAAGATGTCCAGTGCAAGGGGGTTGATCGTGCAGAGAGCGGTATGGACACCTTGCTGTAACGCGTCTCGAGAATAAGTCACGTTAGAGGTACTGATTCCTTCCATTCGATACATCCCCGAATGACAAATGGTATTGAGGAATGCCACGTGAGAGTCAGTGAAGCGACCCCGGGCAAATCCTTTGTTGTTGATGTCTGCGGAGAAGAGGGAAGGAGGAATCTCTTTTAGACTCAAAAAAGGGAAGCATAAGTTTGCATGTTCTTGCCGGTGGATGTTTGTGGGTTTCGACTCATAGAAGTAGAAATTGACAAACTTGCCCATTCTGACAGTGACGCGGCAATTTGGGTACCATTCTTTCTTCTCTTTCTTTCTTCGCTTTATTATTTTCCTAGTGGTAAGAAAGTAGAATGGTTTTGTTTCTTCGGAATGTAGCAGTTCCTCCAACTGTCGACCTTGTTTTCCCTCTTCAATCATGTATCCAGTATTGACACACCACCGAGCAATAATCAACCTGGCCAGATCTGGGAATTGCCTCCGGATTCTGTCATTCGTGCACCACTTAGTTTGCAGAATATCCGATTGCAATGCCCCCCTTTCGCGGGACGTGAGGGGAACATAATCATGCCCCAACGGTCGTAGAAGCCAGGGAATATTGAACGTTCGGATCTCCCTCCACGGATACGTACCCAGATTTTCGTACCGCGCGGGATCACCGCCGATCGCATTTCCACGTTCGGTTGAGTAGAAATTGAAATCGTCATGCCGTTTATCATTATCCCAAAAAGCCAACAAAATCAATAATCTATATACCCGTTCATTTGAAACTGCAGCCGCCAGGTAAGGTGACGAGCGAGGTAAACTGAGATTCAGGGAGAAGACAAAGATCTTTTCGAGGAGATCCGCGGGAAGAGATTCGAGGGCCGAGAGAGGTCTTTTGTTTGCATGGTAATCTCTAGTCGGGTTGTTGGAGTCTTGGATGAATATCTGTTCGCGTTGTTGAGCTGACGTGGCTACGGGACTTCTGGCGGAAATGGAAGCGTTTCCAGAATCAGAATTGGTTCTGTTTTTGACCCCTTTCCGTTGATGGCTGATGTCGTTGTCATTGTCAATGGGATGCTTTCCGAGGGTGTTCATTTCTGTGCATTAGGTACGGAGTAGTGCAAAGTAACTTATGTATGTGGCTTGATATGCTTCGCAGTCAAAAAGGACGAAACTTCGTGCTGTCAACGGGTATCTTCGTTCAAGGACCCATGCTAGCCCACTAGCGTCAAGTGCGGAAGCTCTTATTGGCTCGATTTGGGTCCTACCTGGGAATGCTCAAACTTCAAGGAGCTTCAACTCCCCAACGCTCAGCCGGGCAGGAAAAAAGAGGTTGATGAAACTGTCTTCTGATGCTTCAGAAATATATTAAATCCTCATGAGCATAAGAAAGGCTTAGAAAGCCTTATAGTCTAAGGCTATGCTCCTCCCGGAAGAAATAATGTACTTGGAGTGTCGTGGACATTTATTACGTACAAAAATCTAGAATTCATCCCAAGTGACTTATGCTAGAAGACTTCATTTAACATTTTGGCTATGACAAAGTCCTAGTTAGGTGACTCTCGACATTATCTTCATTCATCCAACGACCAGGTATTTGGAAAAGTTCTCTCGTGTGCATAACTTCAATAAGATACCTTGTTCCCATCAATGCCAGCATGCAGGGCTGCCTCGAACGGAAGATGGTAGAATTCCCCAGTATCGGACGGAAGCGGAAGATGACACCTCTCCCCGTTCGTTTGAGATCCAAACTCGCTTTATGCTCTGGCAAGGCCACTATGAGATCCAACAACCATTGCCCAAAAGCACCGCCCACATGCATAGCGAGCCGCCTGATCACCGGATCACTATAGGGAACAGACTCAGCGCTGGTAGTAAGGAGAAGACAGAAGCACAGAAGTGCGTCGTCCTTGATCTTCTCGTTGCTTGCGTTGTCTCTAATTTCATTATGGATGTTGTGTTGACGAGTATCCATATCGATGTACAATTTAGCTGCAGTCCGAAAATGGCCCGACGGGATACTGTAATAAGGTATTGATTCGTGGCAATGGAAACGATTATACTTGAAGCTATCATACTTCAATAAGATGTCGAGTGCACGCGGGTTGATCGTAGAAAGAGCGACATGAACACCTTGTTGTAAAGCATACCTATTGCAAAAGAAGCCTCCGGCATATATTATAGGCATGTTCGAGTAACGGATGGTGTTGAGGAATGCCAAGTGTGCGTCGGTGAAGCAGCCCCGAACGAGTCCCATGTGGTTATAATTGACATCTGCACGAAACAGAAAAGAAGGGACCGCCGTCAGACTGAGAATGGGGAGACCTAGCTGTCGTGTTGATATGTCCCTGAAGCGACCCAATTTGCTTCTAAAGGAGAATGCGACAAATTCACCCGTTTTAACAGTGATTTGACAGTATGAATACTTATCTTCCAGACTTCTCCTGCCTTGCTTCGGTTGCTTTTGAATTCTCTTGGTGCCGAAAACCCTGCGCGTTCCTGCCTCTTGGAACTGTAGGAATTCCTCCAACTGGCGACCTTGCTCCTCTTCTTCAAACATGTACCCAGCCTCAACACAGCATTGGGTGATAATTAATCTGGCCAGATTCGGTAACTGTTTCCGGATTCTGTCCTGCGTGCACCATCTGAACTGCAATATGTTGGACTGCAAATTCGCTCTCTCGTTAAACGTGAGAGGAACATAATCACACCTCAACAGTCGTAAAATCCGAGGGATATTGTACATCTGATTCTCCCTCCATAGATACGTGCCCAGATCTTCATACTTCGTGGTCTGATTGCCAATAGAAAACTTAAATCGTGCGAGTAACTTTTCATGATCAGGGCAGTAATTGTCATCCCAAAAAGCCAGCAAGATTAGCAACCTATACACCTGTTCATTGGAAACAGCAGCTGCCAGGTAAGGCGACGCGCGAGGTAGATTGACATTCAGGCAATAGACGAAGATTTTCTCAATGAGTCCGGCGGGAAGAGATTCCAGGGTTGAGATTGGTTTGTTGTTCGTGGTCAGGTTGGTGGAGTCTTCGATGGATGTCTTTTCGCGTCGTTGAGCCGCGGTTACGGAACGTGTTTGTCTTCTGGAAGGAATGAAGTTAGTTGCCTTCTTGGCTTTTTTCGCTGGAGATTAATGATGTCGTTGTCATGGTTGATTGAGTGCTTCTTGGGTGTGTCCATTTTGATCTTATCAGGGAGGCAGAAAGAGTCACTGGTGCTCGCCTCGGGCTTTGTCAAAACCTATGATGGACCGGAAATACTATTTTCAGGGTCCCACAATCGGCATGTCGGAATTACCCTTTCCCCTTCCTTCGAGAGAAACCCTAACCCTCAAGGTTAAACGTTGCTACAGATGGCGTTGGAGAGCATACTGATTCATTGTTATATATGCTAAATGGGCTTATTCCAACAAGGACCTTCATACATGACCCAATATTCAGGTATTTTAAAGAGTTCCTGCGAGGATGTAACTTCGGTAATATACCTTCGTCCCATCTCAACACTATGGTTAGGTTTTCTCCCGAAAAACAAAACGAACACGCTAACATCACGATCATTAAGGCCCGTCAGTTGATTACGATGCCGTGGAAGGTCCGCAATGAGATCCAACAGCCACCTCCCAAAGGCACCACCCACGCTCCTAGCAAACTGCGATATAACAGGATCATCGTGAGGAAGAGACTCAGCGTCGGTGGCAAGAAGAAGACAGAAGCACAGAAGAGCATCATCTTTAGCCATTTCGTTGCTCGCACCCTTCCAATGCTTATTTTTCCCATTGTGCTTAGTAATCAGATTGACATACACTTGGGCGGCTGTCCGTAAAGAGTCCGATGGAACTTTCTGAGTACAAGGGTTACATCCGTTGAACAAGTAGTCGTCGATTTTCAGTAAAGTGTCAAGCGCACGGGGATTGATCGTAGTGAGAGCAATATAGATACCTCGCTGTAAAGCATCTCGGGAACAGTTTACCGATTTAACACGGCGTCTGTAGCGACTGTACACGCAAGGCATGCTCGAGTGACGGAGGGTTTTGAGCAATGTCAAGTGTGCGCCAGTGAAGCAATTCCGGACAAATCCTCTGTGGTTTGCTTCAATGTTTGCGCCAATGAAAAAAGAAGGAAGCTCCCTCAAACTGAGAAGAGGTAAGCATAGTACTACCATCCGTTCACTGTATATGTGCATGTCATCCGAGTTCCTGAAATTGAGTTGAACAGAATTGTCCCTTCTGACAGTGATTAGACAGAACTGATGAATATCTCTCACCCCTTCCTTCATTTCTTGTTTCGGTTGCTTTCTCATCCTTCTGGCGACGAGGCGGTGTATTATCCTTGTCTTCCCTTCGGGATGTAGCATTTCCTCCAACGCCCGAGCCTGCCGCTCATCTTCAAACATGTACCCGGCATTAATACACCATCGGGCGATGATTAATCTGGTCAGGTCTGGTAATTGCTCTCTGATCCTGTCGTTCGTGCACCATCTAAGTTGGAAGATACTCATCTGCAACTCTTTTCTCTCGTGGGACGTGAGAGGAACATAATCATGTCCCAACGGTCGTAAAATCCAGGGAATGCTATACATCCGGTTCTCCCTCCACGGGAATGGGCCTATATTCTCATAACGTGCGACGTTGCCGCCAAGCACATCTTCATCCCAAACCGGGTTATAGTCGCAGTCATAACGTTCATCGTTATCCCAAAAAGCCAACAAAATCAGCAGTCTATACACGCGTTCATTCGAAACGGCAGCCGCCAGGTAAGGCGACGAGCGAGCAAAATTGACATTCAGGGAATAAATGAAAATTTTCTCGAGGAGTTCGACGGGGAGACGTTCGATAGTCGAGAGGGTTCTGTTGTTTGCTTTCTCGATGGCAAGCTTTTGACGTTGCTGGGCCGCGGTTACGGAACGGGTTTGTCTTCCGGTGGAAGCGGTTGCAGAAACAGAATTGGTTTTGTTCCTGGGCCTTTTCTGTCGGTGCTTGATGGTGTCACTCTCATTGTCGATAGGATGTTTCCTGCAGTCGCGGACTTCGATATGCCTGTCCATTGTTAAGAGAGAGCCGCTCCTCCTCAGGGTGGCGGAGAGATCGCGTGCCTTGCACTGACACGAACTTACGCGGTAGATATCGTAGGCGGTGAAACTGGCGCGTTTCCGGCGTGTTTTGGTTTTGCCGGTGGGTCTGTAGATAGGGCTGACATGGATTTACATATCGCAATCAGGCTGAAATTGCTATCTTTAGTCTTTGCATGTCCGCTCTGTTCGCTTGGCTGCTGCTGTCTGCAGCATTGCTATAGTGAACCTTCAACGACTCATCAAAAGATGTTCAGACATCTTAAAGAGTTCCGACGAGGACATAACGTCGTTACAATACCTTCGTCCCATCTCGAATCTCATGTTAGGCCATCTCTCAAGAAACAAGATATACGAACCAACATCATCACGGGCCCACGGCCCTCAACTTCATCAAGATGCCGTGGAAGGGACAGGAAGGCCCGCAACAAAATCCAACAACTACCTCTCAAAGGCCCCGCCTACGTCCTTAGCAAACTGCGAAATCACCGGATCGTCATAAGGAAGAGATTCAGCGTCGGTGGTAAGAAGTAGGCAGAAGAACAGAAGCGCATCCTCCTTAACTTTAATAATCATTATTCCTGTTGCGTTTAGTACTCAGATCGAGATATGACACACTTGGGCAGTTGTCCGAAAGAGGTCCGGTGAGACTCTGTGAGTAAAGAATACGTTGTCCAAGTCTTCGTAGATTTTCAGTAGGATGTCGAGTGTGCGGAGATTGATTGGGAACAGAGCCGTATGAAGACCTTGCTGTAAAGCACGTCTGCAGTGCATAATATGTGCACCTGGCACGGATTCCGCGAATTGAATAAAACATGCCCAAATAATAGTTGCTCTTGAGGAATTCCAAGTGTGCGTCAGTGAAGCAACCTCGGACGAATCCATTATTGTGGTTGATGCCTGCGGAAAGGAGGGGAGAAGGGATCTCCCTCAGGCTTAGGAGAGGAAAAGCCAATTCTGTACCTGCTGTGTCAACTGTGGTATTCGGATCGTAGAATGAGAGGCGGACACAGTCGCCCCTATTGACAAATAGTTACAAAAATCTCTATCTCCTATCTTGAGCGACCCAACGTTCAGGTACCTTAAATAGTTCCCCCGTAGGCATAACCTCCGTAAGATACCTTTCCCCCATGTCGACCATTGTGCAGGGCCGCCTCCCACGGAAGATGGTAGTTCCCTCGTACCCGCCACCTTCTTGTAATCTAAAACATTTCTGCCTTTCCTCTAAATTAGGCACTAAATGTGCTTTATGCTCCGGCAGAATCACCGTGAGATCCGACAACCAGTCGCCAAAAGCACCGCCCACGTCCTTAGCAAGCTGCGTGATCACCGGATCGTCATAGGGAATAGACTCAGCGCTGGATGTAAGGAGAAGACAGAAGCACAGAAGCGCATCGTTCTTGATCTTCTCGTTGCCAGAATCGTCTCTGTATTCGTCATTTATATCGTGTTTGGTATTCATACTGACGTACATTTGGGCGGCAGTTCGGAAATAATCGGACGGGAGAGTGTGATAGGGTTCATCGTCGCGACCAAAGAAACGATCGTACTTCAGTAAGACGTCGAGCGCGCGCGGATTGATCGTGGAGAGAGCGACATTGATGCCT
Organism: Xeromyces bisporus; assembly: GCA_900006255.1. NCBI lineage: Eukaryota > Fungi > Ascomycota > Eurotiomycetes > Eurotiales > Aspergillaceae > Xeromyces > Xeromyces bisporus. The sequence goes on from HG983350.1 coordinate 312,421, forward strand.
TGTCGTAAAGCATCCCCAGAGTACCCTAAGTCGTGTGCTAGAGAATACGTGTATGTCACAAGCATGTTATGCGTGTTCGAGTAACGAACGGTGTTGAGTAATGTCAAGTGTGCGTCGGTGAAGCAACCCCGGGTGAGTCCAAGGTGGCTATAATTGGCGTCTGCGCGAAAGAGAAAAGGAGGGATTGTTATCAAACTGAGAAGGGGAAGACGTATTGTTATCGTTGTTGGGTCCCTCGTGTCACCCATACTCCTTACTGAGTCCTCAAAAGAGAAAGTGACAAATTCACCCGTTTGAACCGTGAATCGACAGCATGGATATTTAGTACTGAATCCGTCTTCCGATATACTCTCTGGTTCCGGTTGTTTTCTTATTCTCGTAGTGGTGAACATCCTGCGTGTGCCTGCTTCTTCTTCGAATCGTAGGAATTCCTCCAACGCCAGACCTTGTTCCTCTTTCCCAAACACGTACCCAGCATCGACACAATGCCGGGTAATAATCAACCGGGCCACATCCGGTAATTGCTTGCGAATTCTGTCACTCGTGCACCATTTAAATTCCAATATACCCGACTGCAAATTCGCTCTCGCGTCCCTCGAGAGAGGGACATAATCATGTCCCAACGGTCGTAAAATGTAAGGGATATTGTACGTTCGATCCTCCCTCCACGGATACGTGCCAAGATCCTTATACTGCGTGATGTCACCCGAATTAACATCATTATGGCGCCCTTCAGTGTCATCCCAAAAGGCCAGTAAAATCAACAGCCTATACACTCGTTCATTGGAAACAGCAGCTGCCAGATAAGGCGATGCGCGGGGGAGGTTGACATTCACGGATTGAATAAAGATATTTTCGAGCAGGTCGGCAGGAAGAGATTCGATCATTGAAAGCGGTCTGTTGTTTGTGTGGTGGTTCCTGGCTAGGTTGTTGACGAACGACATCTTGCGTTGTCGAGCCACGGTTGTGGAACTGGTCTGCCTTCTGGAAGAGTTGGAAGCAGTTTCAGAAACAGAATTGGCTTCGTTTCTTGGCCTTTTTCGTTGGTGATTCTTTATGCCGTTGACGTCGTCATAATCAACAGGACGCTTTCTGAACGTGTCCATCGATGGTTGAATAACAAACCACTACTCGAATACACACATTGGCAGCTGGCTTGCTTCATACATGTATCATAGGCTCCGCGCTCCGCACAGACACAACGTACATATGCAGCACGGATCGAATGGTTGATGATCATCAATATGGAAGCGATCCCATAAGTCATCAGGGGTGCAGCCATCAACTTATTGGCGGAATGACTCATCCGGAGTCATCGCTCGCTTATCATCTCAGACGGAAGTTATGGTCCCGTATGATACAGCAGTGTTAGAGTAAACGGTAACTCTCGCTTTTGGATAAGGTGGTTATAGCAACCCATTATTGATTGTTTATGATACGTGAAGAGACCAAGAGCTCTGGCATCGCGGGGTACACGCTGCGCGGTAAATATCGTAGGCGGTAACATTGAAACCTATGGTAGCGCGTTTAACGACGGCCACGACGGTGTGCGGGATATCATTCATTGCCGATGATAGGTCCAGTAGTCTGTATCGTACTCCGTACAATTTTGATATGGGAAACGTGGAATTCGCCTAACGTCTCAAGTGACATGTATGCTATCAGCACTTCATTTGAATTGTGCTTATGGCAGAAACGCCGCGCCCACGGGTGTCCAATCTTCAGACATCCAACGTTCAGGTATATTGAAAACTTCCCCAGCACGCTTAACGTGAATGAAATAGTTTAATCCCATCTCAGTCATCGGGTTGGGAGACCTCGACCTTGAACGAAAGATGGTATTCTTTAAGTAACTTTCATCGTCCATCTCCAGATTCGCCTTATGCTCTGGCAAACCCGCCATAAGTTCCAACAACCACTCGCCAAAATCACCGCCCACGTCTATAGCAAACTGCGTGATCAATGGATCATCATAGGGAACAGACTCAGCGCTGGAAGTAAGGAGGAGGCAGAAGCACAGAAGCACGTCGTCCTTGGTCTTACCGCTGCTGGCATCGTCTGTGGATTCAGTATCTGTTTTGTTCTTTCTATTCATATTGTTGTACATTCGGGCGGCATTCCGAAAATGGTACGACGGGATATTGTAATAAGGTCGATATTTGGGACAAAAGCGGTTATCGCACTTCAGTAAGAGGTCGAGCGCGCGTGGATTGATCGTGGAGAGAGCGACATGGACACCTTGCTGTAAAGCATCTCTAGAGTATGTTATGTCGTCGGTAGAAGTCCCGTGCATTGTGAACACGCCCAAGCGATAGATATTGCTGAGGAGTCCCAAGTGTGCGTCGGTGAAGCAACCGCGGACGAGCCCCCTGCGACCAGAATCGACGTTCGCGGAAAAGAGAAAAGGAGGAATCGCCCTCAGACTAAGAAGGGGAAAGACCAGAGCTTCATCTGGAGCGCGTATTGCGAGTTTCAGGGTTCTTGCAAAGGAGAACACGACAAATTCACCCTTTCTGACGGTAATTTGACAGTATGAATAATCATCTATCGTATTTTTGTTCACCTTTCTCTTTCGCTCCGGATGTTTCGTTATTCTCCTGGTCATGAAATCCCTGCGGGTTCCTGCCTCTCCTTCTGATTGTAAGAATTCCTCCAACTGCCGGCCTTGTTCCTCTTCTTCAAACATGTAACCAAGTTCAACACACCATCTGGTGATGATCAACCTGGTCAAATCCGGTAACTGTCTCCGAATTCTGTCATCAGTGCACCATTTCAACCATATTATGTCCGATTGCAGTGTCCCTCTCTCTTTGGCCGTGAGACGAACATAGCCATGCCCCAATGGCCGTAGAAGCCAAGGGATATTATATAGTCGATTCTCTCTCCATGGATACGTGCCTAAGTCTTCATATCCCGCAATATCACCGCCAATCACATCTCTGAGTGGCCTGACTGAATATCTATCAAAAGAGAACCAATCGTTATCCCAATAAGCCAACAAAATTAATAACCTATACACTCGTTCGTTCGAAACAGCAGCTGCCAGGTAAGGCGACGCGCGAGGTAAATTAACGTTTAAGCAATAGACAAAAATTTTCTCGATGAGTTCGGCCGGAAGGGATTCAAGAGCTGAGAGTGGTTTGTTGGTCGCGTCGCGGCTTTCGGTCTGGTTGTTGGAGTCTTCGATGGCGGATTTTTCGTGTTTTTTAAGCCATGTTACAATATGGGTTTGTCGTTTGGAGGAGGAAGAGGCGTTGGGGGAGGCTTTAGAAGAAGAAACGGATGTGTTCTTGGACCTTTTTTGCTGGTGGTCAGCGGTCTTATCTTTGGCAGGGCGTTTTCTCTGACCGCGGACGTTGATGGGCGTGTTCATCGCGGTAGTAGTCTTTGTTAGTATATATCTCTCTGTCTCATAACATCCTATCGGAGTTTTTAGTTTGATCTTTTATAGTAGTAGTGCTGCATTGGATGGATATTATTGACCGGACGAGGAAGAGCAAGTCCGGGCATGCAAGGACAGGATCGTGGAAGAGCGAAATCGTACGATAACGTAAATGTCTTGTACGATACCGTATCGTACCGATATGAACGATACGAGTCTGGGGGCTCTGAAAGGCTGGGGGCTACGCACACTGGGATTTGAAGGAGATATGGAAAGGTCGCAGACCTCTGCGACCTAAGACGTTGCGGAGGGAGCCTGCACCTCTGTACTGTTGAGTACGGTAGAGCATAGAGACCAAAGTGGTATGCGAAGTTTGGAATTGCCTGGGCCAATCAGATCGCAGGATTCGGGGGCTTGGCAAATTTAGGTTGCTTCCGGTCGCTTCGCTCCCTCCGCAAATCATAATTATATCCTGCACAATAATATGCAGGAATAAACAAACATCGCACGCCTGGACGTCGGGACGACCTGAATGAAATATTTGATTCTAATTTAAATTCTCAATCAGACTCAGCTCCGCCGTCTGAACAATCTATAGCTTCGTTCTGTGCCATCCTGCCCGAAGCTGTTCGGGATATTGATGTTGTTCGCTCATTGAGCGGATAGGTATCCCCCCGCAGAGAAGATTCAAAGCTCCCGCCACGCTTACGGCTCAGAAGCCGCTGGGCGACAGTGCCGCGTCACTGAAGAGTCAAAAATTGCAGAAGGCACCTTGCTGTAAGGGATGGCTTGTCATCGTCAGGCTCAGAATCAGAGCTTTGCAGCAGACTGTCTGATGGTTGTTAGGCAAGCATCGGATTTTTCGACATTTGGACGTTGTCCTGCTTCGAAATCCTTCTGCACGGTCAGGACCATGGAGTACGTAGCGCAAATGAGCGAGAGAACGAGTGACGCGACGATTACCTTGTCAACGGACCATCTTCAGCACTGAGCTTTTATACGGCCACCGTTGTGATCGCGTTGTAATAGTATGAAGCTTGGAAGCGAAAGGGACGATGCTTTACATTGTGCAAGGACGAAAATCACCGCGGCCCAACAACGCGAAAAGCTTGCCATCGACAAAGCAAGCAACGAAACTCTCTCAGCCCTTGACTCTTCCCGCTGAGCTCGTCGAAGTGGTTTTCATTCATTCTCTGAATGTCAACTTCCCTCGCGCGTCGCCTTACCTGGTTGCCGCCATTCATTTGAGTTTCGAATGAACGCGTGTATAGCTGGATTGATGATTCTGTTGACTTTTTGGAATAACGCAAAAGATATGATACGTTTTTACGCATATTAGCTAGCATTCCGCTTGTTTGGTATTATGAGTTTTTTTTGACGGAAACGTCACTTCCACGGTTCTGAAACATTTTCTTCAGACATCAAACGTCTAGGTATCTTGAAGAGCTCCCCACTACCCTCGACATTAATCAGATATCTTGTTCCCATCTGGTTTAGACTGGGACCCCTCCAATAAAAGATGCAATCTTCCCGGATAATATCACCGGGCTTCTCCAGTTTCGCAATATGCTTTGGTAAAGCCACCATGAGATCCAACAACCACTTACCAAAAGCACCGCCCACTTCCATAGCAAACTGCGTGATTAATGGATCATCGTAGGGAACAGACTCAGCGCTTGAAGTAACGAGAAGACAGAAGCATAGAAGCACGTCGTCCTTGTTCTTCTCGTTGCTGACATTGTCTCTGTGTTCGTCGCTTATACCGTGGTTAGCATTCATATTGATGTACATCTGGGCGGCAGTCCGAAAATGGTCCGACGGGATACTGTAATAAAATCCAGGTTGGCGACAAAAGCGGCTATCGCACTTCAGCAAGATGTCGAGTGCGCGCGGATTGATCGTGGAGAGAGCGACATGGACACCTTGCTGTAGAGCATTTCCAGAGTATGATATGCCTTCCAGATTAGTCCTGTACGCTCCGAGAGCGCCCCACTGACAAATGTTGTTGAGGAATGCCAAGTGTGCGTCGGTGAAGCAACCGCGGACAAGCCCCTTGTAGCCGGAATCGATGTTTGCGCGTAAGAGAAAAGGAGGGATCGCCCTCAGATTGACAAGGGGAAAGCCTATTGCTACTGCTGGCTGGTAAAGTGCGCGGTTCAAAGTTCTTGCGAAGGAAAAAAAGACAAATCTATCCTTTTTAACGGTGATTTGACAGTACGATAAATCATCCATCGTATTCTTGTTCACCCACTTCTTTCGTTCCGGATGTTTCGTTATTCTCCTGGTCATGAAAACCCTGGGGGCTCTCGCCTCTCCTTCGAATTGTAACAATCTCTCCAACTGCCGGCCTTGTTCCTCCTCTTCAAACATGTAACCAAGTTCAACACACGATCGGGTAATAATGAGCCTGGCCAGGTCCGGTGATTGTCTCCGAATTCTGTCGTTAGTGCACCATTTACACCCTATAATGTCCCACTGCAATGCCCATCTCTCGTCCGGTGTGAAAGGAACATAATCATGCCCCAATGGCCGTAGAATCCAAGAGACACTATACATTCGATTCTGCCTCCATGGATACGTGCCTAAATCTTCATATTCCGTGGTATCACCGCCAACCTTATTTCTGAGCGGCGTGAATGATAACTCATTAGGAGGTAACCCAGTGTCGTCCCAACAAGCCAACAAAATCAACAACCTATACACTCGCTCATTCGAAACAGCAGCTGCCAGGTAAGGCGATGCGCGAGGTAAGTTAACATTTAGGCAGTAGACAAAGATTTTCTCGATGAATTCGGAAGGAAGGGATTCAAGAGCTGAGAGTGGTTTGTTGGTCGCGTCGCGGTTTTCGGTCTGGATGTCGGAACCTTCGATGGCGGAATTTTCGTGTTGTTTGAGACATAAGGCTCTAGGAGAAGAAACGGATACGTTCTTGGACCTTTTTTGCTGATGGTTAGTGGTAGTGTTCTCCTCATCGTCGGCAGGGCGTTTTGTCCGAGCGCAAACGTGAATGGGCGCGTGCATCGTTATGAAGTACGGTAGTAGCTTTGCTAGTATGCAGTAGATCTCAGACTCGATGTCAACAGCCGAATATCAGAATAATTCTGAGTCTGGAGCTCTGCGGTGATATCGACCGGAAGATGAAATTCGGGCAAGTACTGTTATTAGGTCATAGGTGGTGATAATATGGTCATGGTTCACCCTAGGCGCAAGCCCTTGTATTTTGGCCCTAATCATAATAAGCCCTGAACCCTAAACTCAGAGTTGACCCACTGGGAGCGGACCTCGGAAGTCTGGATGTTCTGAAAGGAACCTCGGGATCTCGGGATCTTCCGAGTGTGCCACTTACTGTACATAGTAGGCGGTAACTTAGAAATCGAATTTTGGAAACAAGGGCTGATATCATTGGCCTTTGCTCCGTAGAAATAATGACATCCGTCGCCATCCACAGCTTGTCTTCTTACAATCATCAATTGACAGTCCGTACGGTTTAGTTCAAGAATATAAGAGAAAATGGCATCCTATCTAGCGCGTCAGTTCCTCCGTCCCTCAACGGCATCATCGTCATCTTCGGCAAGATTGCTATCCCGCTCATTTCGCACCACTACCGCCCTCCCCAAAGACCCTCCTCATCCGTACCAGGGAAGAGTCGAACACTTCACAGGAGGGAGACAAGGAGATGCAGCAGAGGGATCAAGAAAACCTGAGTTAGATGTTGGTGAGATGGAAGGGATATCATTTCGGGTTGAGCCTATTCGAAGGGTCGGAGAGGATGCCGCGACAATGAGAGCTCGGTTATTGTGTTTGTTCCCTTTCTCTTTTCACGATGAGTATCATTATATATGTACACATTTCGCTAACCAGTGGTGAACGACAGACCAGAGCCGAAAGCGCGGAATCCTTGAATCCGACCTCCTCCTCTCCACATTCGCCGACAAGCACCTCCCAACAATGACCTTCAACCAACTCCAAGAATACGACCGCTTCCTCGACGAAAACGACTGGGATATCTACTACTGGGCCACACAGATAGAAGAACCCGCTGAGTCCGGCGCTTCTTCCTCTGCGACATCACCGGCACCCGAAGAGGACACGCCGACGGAGACATGGAAGAATACCGGTGCGAAGAGTGGAGAGTGGGCGCAGACGGTTGGAGCGTTCCGGGCTGCGCATCGACCGATCCCGTCGAGGTGGAAGGGGTCGGAGATTATGACTATGCTAAGGAAGCATGTTGGAGATAGTAGGGCTGACGGATCCCCCCTGAAGGGACAAACGGCGGCTGCTCGTGGCGGTAAGAATGAGAGCGGTGCTGGTATTGGAAGGATGCCTAATGTTCAGGTTTTTGACTCGTGATTGGCTTCTCTTGTTCCTTTTAATGGGTTTGGAAGGAGATTTTGATTCTGGGTATATACTACATGCTTCTTGTTTTGTATAGAACACTTCGTATACATGTATTATTATATACCAATATTGACCAGCTATGATAGTCCCTTTGAAACTTTCAGCATAAGAATCGAAGAAAGTTGTCTAACATCCCGTCAGACCCGGGGAGTGGAATCGAGGGTATGAATATGACACGAAGTATGATAGCAGGGAATGAGTCATCGCAGTCCAAATCCTCAATGTCTGAGTCGAAGCTCGACGTTGATATGCCGTTAAGATAGTCAAGTCATGGATGCTGCGTACGCTCCCTTTTCCCCAGGCGACTGTACACCCGTGTAAACTAAGCGTGACTCTGAACGTCCGCTCACACGCTGACTTGTTGGTTCCCAAGATCCCAGGATCTCGGTGACCCCGTTTGACGAAAGAGACAGAGTATTAGTTAGCTCATAGAGTTAAGCCATCCATTATCCTCAGTACATGACGACATGACAGTGCCAATCTGCACATTATCGTTGTCTGCCAGACGCCGTTGAAGATTGGCTCTTGCAGCCTCCTTAAACGAGAGTAGCTGTATGAGGTGCGTCTTTGCACCCAATGACAGTTGCTCCAATGATATATTTATCTGCGAGGTGCAGATATTGGAACATCCATTCCATGGCACCTCAATGCATGTTGCTCTTTTCAGACAGGCAAAGACTCTTCGCGGAAATTGGTTGATTCGATGCCGTGGCCGTTCACGTCGTCAAAGCGCCTGTTACCACCCAGCTCCTGGACATTCCCGGATTCCTGGGATGATAGCAGTAGCCAAAACCGGCCGCGATGGCTGCATAGCGGACTGCGTAATATCGCTATTCAAGCGCATATTATGACCGGTGCTCCGCTTCTTCGAAGCCTGCAGCAATTCCGCGAGCTGCACTCTGGCGTCGACTAGACCGGTAGCTGTTGTAATAAACAAAACCAAAGGCATAAAGACCCTTTATTGTTCAAAAGGAGTGAGAAGTGAGGTAAAGAGTCAAGACATAGGGCTCGACGTCCAGAGATGCATCACGTGTCATTCGCTTAGACACTAGGGCTGCGTCCCACACAGCAGCACATCGGGTTAGGGCTTGGCCGGACGCCCGCAACGCCGGCAGAACCTCGACTTCACATTGAGACCGCGAATTTATCCCAGCCCCAGAGTCAACGACATTGCTCCGCCCGCGTTCATCCTCCTCCTCCTCCTCTCACCTTCCGCGGCTCCTTTCATCGTCTCCAGACCCAGACTCCCATCATGGCTGAGCAGCTGGTTCTTCGCGGTACCCTCGAGGGTCACAATGGCTGGGTTACTTGCTTGGCTACCTCGCTCGAGAAGTAAGGGAAAAGAATAAAAATATCTATCAAGAGTCAATTGCCGACGATTGGTCGAATTATCGTGATTTTGCAGAACTATGGGTTTTCTGACTTTTGTTTCTTTGCGATCAATAGCCCCAACATGCTCCTCTCCGGCAGCCGCGACAAGTCCCTGATTATCTGGAACCTCACCCGCGACGAGCAGGCCTACGGTTACCCCAAGCGCAGCCTGCAGGGCCACTCCCACATTGTCTCGGACTGTGTATGCAAGACCACCGAAAGTTGAAGGAATTCCGAATTGAGTTCGCAGAAAAGATATATATACATACCAGGGTATATATATACAGATTTGGCTGACTCGCGGCCTTTTGTTGGGTTGAACACAGGTTATCTCCTCGGACGGTGCCTACGCTCTCTCCGCCTCTTGGGATAAGTCTCTCCGTCTCTGGGAGCTCGCCAGCGGAAGCACTACCCGTACCTTTGTTGGCCACAACAACGATGTCCTTTCCGTTTCCTTCTCCGCCGACAACCGTCAGATCGTCTCCGGTTCTCGTGACCGCAGCATCAAGTTGTGGAACACCCTTGGTGACTGCAAGTACACCATCACCGACAAGGGCCACACCGACTGGGTTTCTTGCGTCCGCTTCAGCCCCAACCCCCAGAACCCCGTCATTGTCTCCTCCGGCTGGGACAAGCTCGTGAAGGTATGCTTGAGGAAAATTCGTCGAAATTGGAGAGCGCATTCCTACACCCGATACATTTCCAAATGATGCTTGCATAACCTAGTATTTGCTACTTCAGAGCCACAACGGCCGTGAGACAAAAATTCCACCATATGCCTGATGGAGAGACACCTGTTTGAAATTTCGACTGAGAAGGAATGCGCTTGGTTAGCATGATGGAAAACTAACCAAAATTTCTCATTAGGTCTGGGAACTCGCTTCCTGCCGTCTCCAGACCGACCACATCGGTCACACCGGCTACATCAACACCGTCACCATCTCGCCCGACGGCTCCCTCTGCGCGTCCGGCGGTAAGGACGGCACCACCATGCTCTGGGACCTCAACGAGTCCAAGCACCTCTACTCCCTCCACGCCGGAGACGAGATCCACGCCCTCGTTTTCTCTCCTAACCGCTACTGGCTCTGCGCTGCCACCAGCACCAGCATCAGCATCTTCGACCTCGAGAAGAAGAGCAAGGTTGACGAGCTCAAGCCCGAGTACATCGAGAAGGGCCAGAAGAGCCGTGAGCCCGAGTGTGTCTCGCTGGCCTGGAGCGCTGACGGCCAGACTCTGTTCGCTGGTTACACGGACAACAAGATCCGTGCTTGGGGTGTTATGTCGAGGGCATAGATTGAGGGCGAGCGATTGAAGACAGAGGAGAGGGATATCACATTTTCTTAAAAAACGAGGTTTAATAATGCAAAAAAAGATTAAATTCCATTGATGAGATGAGCCATGAATATGAGCCATGAACGTATCATATCATACTCTGGACCCAAAGCATTTATAATAGACGGTTTCGTTTCTCTGGGCTGTCATGTTATGTCAGGGTTAGGGTTTTGTTTCTGAAGCATTTTCTACTTATCTGTTCCTTCTTGTTCTTTCTTTGGGTGGTTGGCGTATGTCCATTATACCATGTCAACATAAGCATCCAAAATTCGTTTCGGTTCCGAACTGGCTGTCATAGTAAAGCATTCATTATACATACATATCATCACGGGTGAGATACATGATAGTAGATGCACATGTACAATTCTAGACAGACCTGTACAAGAATAAGAGAAAAAGCAACCGCCTCAGAACTCCTCACCTCTTCTGCTTCCCAAGCCTCTTCAGCGCAGAGTCAGCCATTGCAACGCCATCCTCAAACCCGATACTCCTCGCCAGACTCTTCGCCTCTTTATACCGTTTCCCAGCTTCATCCCGCTGATCCAGCATCTCCGCAAGCTCGCCAAGATTATACGTAGCCGCAACACAGGATACATCGCATTCCTCATCCCGAACAGGCGGCTGGATCGTAGCAGCAACATCGAGAGCCTTCTGCGCCCATTGTCCGGCAGCATTGACGACTTGCTCGCGAGACCCAACCGCCTGCTGCTGCTGCTGCTGTAGTGGAGCGGGTTTCAACCCCTGCGCCAAACCAGCCATGGCACTAGAAGCGCCATTCAAAAGAACGACCTGCTTACAAGTCCGCGCATCGCCCTCCTCGACCCGGAGAATGTCGAGCGCGCGCAGATACAGCGGTAGCGCAAGCTCGTGTCTCTCTTTGTTGGTGTACATCGTAGCGAGCTCGGTCAGGGCGGTTGCGATCTCGGTCAGACTGAGCCACGCGCTGCTATCGCCCGACTCGCCAATGCCGACGGGGAGGCCGAGGTCTTGGCGGTGTTTCATTTCCTTGAGACATAGCTCGACGGCGGAGACTTGGGCTTTTTCGGCTCGCTTTTCGTCCTGGATGTAGTCGCTTGAGTAGAGTTCGGCGAGTTTTAGGTCCATCCCGACAACCTTTTTGAGGGTTTTGTCGCGTTGGCGTTCTTCGAATTTGGTGAATTCTTCCTCTCTTCTTTGTGCTTCTAGGATATCTGGGTCGTCGTCGATTTTGATCGCGGTATCGGATTCGGATTCAGCAACACCACCTTTCCCTCTTCCTTTTTCTCTTTCTCCCCTAATAATCCCCTCTTTCACCCGACTCTCCTCAATCCACCTAAGCGCCTCCCTCTTCGTCCTCTCCAACACCTCAATCGCCGGCTTCGCCAACCCCGCTCTCTCCAACATCATAGCAACCTGAATCTTAATCCCCAACACCTCATCCGAAAACGGATGCATCTCCAACTCAATCGCCAACTTCAGCGCATCCTTATACGCCTTCAGCGCCTTCAGCGGCTGCAGGTCGATGTCCGTGTAGTACACACCGGTCCGGAGCGCGCTCGCCACGGGAGCGGGAAAGCGGTGGTACTGCGGAGCGACGTAGGTGATTTCGTTGTAGATTATGTAGCCCAGGAGGGCAGTTGAGCCGAGGACGGAGAGGATGGTTAGGGGGAAGAGGATGGGGTTTTTGCGCCAGATGCCTTTGGAGGCGTCGCGGAAGGTGAATTTTATGCGTTCGGTGGTTGTTAGGGGGCGGGTTTGTTGTCGGTTAATGGTGGTGATGGTTGGTCGTGGTTGGGGTCGGGTTTTGGTTGAGATTGGTCGTTGTTGGTGGTGGAGTAGGGGTTTGGGGGGTTTGGTGTACGTTCGTCGGGTTGCTGTGTTGAGCATGGTTCTGTACATTAGGGTGAATGGGGGTTTAAGGCCGTATGGACATTGGTTTCTCGGAGATATAGCAATTGGACGAAAGAATGAAGAATTGATGGATGGATGGATTGTTTAGGGTTTTAGGGTTTCTTGCGAGAGAGAAAAAGAGAACAAGAACAGGTGATTGATTACCGTAATCAGTCTGGACCGTCCTCCACTATGACGTTGACATCGGCCACGGACTACCGTACAGTATCAAAACATCGCAATAACAAGTCAGTCAACAGCATGTAGAAAAACACCTTCAAGTCAACATGTGTGGTCGATATGCTCTCGGTGTTGTGAGTCTTACCTATAAAGAAATAGACATGCACGCTAACACGCTAAGTAAAGCGCCTGACAACCATCCGACAACGCCTCCAAAACCACGGCATGCAAGTCGACGAAACCCCCGAGGACTCGTCAATCAGAGAAACCTACAATTTCGCCCCGGGCAACATCGGTGCCATCTACCGCGCCGACGTACCCGACAACGGCTACAGCGAGACAGCAACCACCAGGTCTACAAGTACGGGTCAGACATCAGAACCAGAAGCGGAATTCAACCCGCCAGAAGCCGATGAGGCTCAAGACACAGACAACAACAATGGCCAAAACCAAACCCAAAACAGTGCAGATGTAGGTGCAGATGCAGACAGAAAACAGAGATACAAACTCCAAAGCATGAAATGGGGCCTGGTACCCTTCTGGACAAAACGGCAGCCGGACTACGGGTCGTTGATGCGGACGATCAATTGCCGGGATGATTCTCTGGTTGAAGATCGGGGAATGTGGACGACGATGAAGCGGCGGAAGCGGTGCGTGGTTGTGTGTCAGGGGTTTTATGAGTGGCTCAAGAAGGGACCTGGTGGGAGGGAGAAGGTGCCGCATTTTGTTAAACGGAGGGATGGGGAGTTGATGTGTTTTGCTGGGCTTTGGGATTGTGCGAGATATGAAGGTAATGTTTGCATTTTTCTCCTTGTATAGATGTTCTGCGTGTAAAGTGCTGATTAAGTGATGAGGGTGAGGAGGGAAACAGGATCTGAGGAGAAACTCTACACGTACACAATCATCACAACCGCATCAAATAACCAACTAAAATTCCTCCACGACAGAATGCCAGTTATACTCGACCTGGGCAGTGACGAAATGAAAACATGGCTAGACCCGACCCGGACGACATGGTCCAAGGAGCTCCAGTCGATCCTCAAACCATACGAGGGCGAACTGGAGTGCTACGCCGTTCCCAAAGAAGTCGGAAAAGTAGGGAATAACTCTCCCGATTTCATAGTCCCCATAGACAGCAAGAAGAACAAGAGCAATATTGCCAACTTCTTTGCCAATGCGAAGGAGAAGAATGCCAGGACTGCTCAGAGCAAGGTTGGATGTGAGGAGTCGAAAGCGTCAGATGAGTCTCAGGGCAAGAACCAGGGTACGCGGGAGATAAAGGTTGTTCATGAGAAAGATGAGCAGCGGACGACGCAAAATGACGACTGGAGTGAAGATAATGCTCCCGTGCCGCTTGAGGGTGGTCAGGTCAAGAGAAAGCGTCCTCCTGAGGACCGCAGTGAGGTTCCGGAGGACGATTCTAAGAGACGGAAGCTGCAGAGTACAACCGCTGCTGGTGCTTCGCCAGAGGGTGGACAGGCGACCTTGGAGACGTTTGCTGGGGCCTCTTTAGGAAAGCCATCACGCGGTTCAATTCAAGAGGACAACTCCTTGGAGAAAGAGGCTGAGAATAACTAATCATAGGGATATTCGGAGTGGGAAAGCCATGTTGCTTTCTCTTCCCTGGCGTTGTACCTGCCGAAGAAGACCGATATTTCAAAGACGTACATAGCATTGTTGGCTTCGATTAGGAATATCCAGTCATTGCTGAAAAGTATTATGCAGCTATTAGTTTAGTACACATTACCATGCCTCGTATATACCGTCAGAAGCAGCTTCACTGGCGTTCCTGTTCCCGCAGTTTCTGCACAAGTTTCTCCCTGAGAAACGGGCTTAGACCAAGACTGTAGCACATCTGTCAGTATAATCCATAGCCATTGGCATAGGGAACTTACAGTCCATCACGAGTCAGAGTCCTATAAGTACCTGTTCCCAGTCAGCACGGCATCATCCAAGCCAAAAAAAGACCCAAACATACCACTCGGCTGATAATTCCCATTCCCTCCAACGAAATTCCCCTCCCCATCAACCTCCAGACTCCCAAAGATATCCTCGGGCCTATACATACCAAAAGCATAATCATCAGCATTGACACCCTTCACCCAACTTCAACCAGCAAAATCCCAAATCACACATACCAAGGAATCCTCCCATACTCCGGGGGCCGCCGACTATCATAGATATGAATCCACCCCCCTCTCCCCACAGACCCCGCACCACCCTGACCACTCGCACCACTACTAAAATCACCCCCAGCCGTCCTCTTCCTACCCCCGCGCCGATTCAACAAAAACCCACCGGAGACCATATTCGTCCCGGACGTGGAGGCCATCACGTGCGCTTGGGATTTGGCATCGGGGTCCTGGTAGGCGTGTTCGTGGAGGACGTCTTGGAGGGTTTTGAGGAAGTTGGGGTTCTCAAAGAAGGTGTCTGTGCGGGGTGGTAGGGTGGTTGTGGTTCCGATTGCTAGTTGGGGGTTTGGGGGGTTGGTGGGGAGGAGGGAGAGGGTGTGACTGTGAGTGTGGGATTTGTTTGGGGGGTTGGTGTTGGGGAATACGTACTGATGTAGGTGGTGGTTAGGAGGATCTGGGAGGACTGAAGTATCCTGTTGGTTGGTGACTTACTATGTATGGGCTTCCCTCTAATGTGGACACATATCGCATCTGGTTCCATTTAGGGAGCCGAGAGGCGTGGCGGAATGCGATGTTCATCGAGAGCATCTTTCTTTACTCTGCAGTTGATGCTTGGTGGATTCACTGGATTCGATATAAAATACGGTACCTGAAAGTTGTAAGTTACCTATGACGACAGAAAACAAACATTGCAAACTCATGTGATCCTTTGTCGATTGATGATTTTCCGTCCTTGTCCATTCACTTACATTGACACTTCTTCTACTGTTAATTTGACATTGGGGAATCTACAGAGTAGAGGTGGAACAATCCCGTCGTCGATACACAGCACTAGCACTAATGACTTGAAAGCCGTCGGACTCAGTCAAGCCCAGCCTAGCTCCAACCGCCTTATGCCAATACCTTCGTGAAACCAAATCCATGACAATAGCATTGAATCCGTGTCTGCCTGTGCAATCTAAACAACCGCTAGGAAACAAGAAAACCCACCCAAACAATCACCATGGCGACACCCTCCTCCAAGCATAACCCCGGAGCCACACCAACCCACCTAGGTTCATCCCCCCGCCCATCCTCCACGCCTATGGCCCGACACCTCTCCCACAAATCACCATCCGCACGAACACCCTCAGTATCAGGAGGCCATGGGAACACAACAGCAGCAGCAGCAACAACAACAACAACAAGCACGCACAACCCAAGCGTATCATCGCACCACCAATACGCAACACCCCTCGCCGCACCAACAGCAACAACAACGGCAATAGACGACCCAGTCACGCTAAATTCGCCGTCCGCATTACTAGCACTCGGCGGGTACTCGGGGATCAGCCCGTCTCCGGCAGCGCACGACGGGTTCGGCGGGGCCGGGATGCACGAGAACGACATCCATGCGCTGGGCATGCAGGGGCTGAAGCTTGGGGCGGCGTCGTCGACGACGGCGCGGGATAGCGATGAGGAGCGGCGGAGGCATATCGCGGAGGTTGTGCAGATTCTGCGGTCCCGGGTTTCTGGGCGCGGGGTGTGTAGGGAGGGGATTGAGAGGCTTGGGAGGCTTGAGGGGTTTGAGTCGATTTGGCAGGAGGATAGTCTTAGTATTGCGGGGAATCTTGTGGATCTGGAGATTGATTTTTTTCCCGGGGAGGAGAATGTGAGGGATGTTAGTTTGCGGTATGCGACGCCCGAGGCTATTGAGGGGGAGCAGCGGGAGGAGGCTACGGGTGTGTTGAAAAGTCAGCTTATTCAGTCGCCTGAGCGGCGGGAACGGGGGATTTGGAAGCCCCTAGGACGTTTTCATGATAGTTTGCGGTGGCTTGCGAAGTTGGATAAACTCAGCCAGGAGGTTAATTGTTTTGAAGCGATCGAGAGTCTATATGCTAGCTTAACGCGGATATGGGACGAAGAGGGCAAGGATACAAGGTTCAGCGGGGATTACGACCATCTTTGTGGTGGGTGGATTGGACGACCATGTCTACATAAAGCAGGACGGATTGGATTCGGGTTGGACTACTGGGTGGATCAGGCACGGGTCTTGGATGCGAAACGGAAAAGAGTAGCAAATTCCGACGCAATGGCTATCGATCAACCGTCTGAGCAGGTCTCTAATGAGGACCGAGAACACCAGCACAGTACGTGGAGCATCATGGTCGAGTGCGAAGAGGGCTACCCGTCTCTACGCGTGTCAAAGGACTGGGTGAATTCTGAAGTACTCACCAGTATCCAACCATCGTCACCACCATTAAACGAGACAACGAAGCCGGACGCGAAACTGGTCAACTGGGCTGATCCACCTCCGACATTAACTTCGGTGAACGAGAGCCAACATCATCCCATGGGACTCGACTCAAGCATGTTAGGACCTCACGCGCCGAACCGCCGATTCGTTGCTAAGCTGGATCCTCCTCTCAATGTCCCTGTTTTGGTGGCCTCGGATATCTACAGACTGCTAGGCATCCAGTTGCCGCATGAGATGAAGATGGTCACTTATGACGGCCTGCTGGTCCCTGGGTGGTCACCGTTATCCCTAGCAGAGAATGCTGGGTTCGGCTCCGAAGAGACTGCTCAGCCTAGCAGGAAGACTAGAGCGCCTGTGCAAACGGTTGACGTGAATGGGGAGCTGGCCATAAAAAACCACCGCTATTCGTTTCAAGCGTTTGAGTCGGTTGCTGGGCGGACTTTGCATGATATCCCATTTTCACATCCGCGACAGCTTAGCGATGTTATACCTGTAGGTTGTCCATGCGTTGTCTGATATATTGGTATGTCGCTAATCGGATGTTTTCTCATTCTCGATTTCCAGATTCTGCGCCAGTATGCAGTGCTGGCAAATCTAGTTCAGAGAATCTTCAATCGTCCTGATGAGAAAGGGACGAGCCGAGAAAGCTCCAAAACGAAGGCTTCAGATGATTCTTCCGATTCAAAAGCTGCGAAGTCGGAACCCCATACTAAAAAGAACGGGCTTGTAGTGTTAAGCAACGATGATCCTAAAGAAGATAAGCTCAACACCTTACTAAATAACACCCAACATGACGAACAAACCACCACGAATGGCGACATCCACGTCGACATCACC
The DNA here is from genome assembly GCA_900006255.1 of Xeromyces bisporus. Taxonomy (NCBI): domain Eukaryota; kingdom Fungi; phylum Ascomycota; class Eurotiomycetes; order Eurotiales; family Aspergillaceae; genus Xeromyces; species Xeromyces bisporus. The sequence goes on from HG983350.1 coordinate 330,158, forward strand.
CTACGAACACAACTCGGCCAAGCACCAGTTATCATGCTCCTCTTCTCAACCAGCAGAAATGCGGTGTTCAACTTGGAAACGCCGGGATTGGAGATAGCATCAGTGAGCTTTGAGATCGGGCCGAACGGCAGCATTTCCATCGTCGACGCATCGGGTTTGTGGGACGAGGAGATAGCACCAAGCAGCGCTGAGACGGCCGCGGCCGAGAATGGGATGGATGAGGCGCGCAGGGATGAGGTGGTGGAACGACAGAAGAAAATGGCACGGGTTCTGGAGATATCGCAAGATTTAGGAGTATTTGTGGAATGGGTGCTGCGGTGGTTGGAGCAGCAGAAGAGACGAAATGGGTGAAGTGTCGGTATTCTCCGAGGTGGACTAACCGCTAAATGCCGCAGTACAGTGCACAATGACAATACCAACACTGCACAGCACAAAGTAGCCGTCTACTACGCGGAGTACTCCGTACCTAACTGTATCGAGCATTTATAGGAAGCCTTGACCATCGACACGCGCAGTGACAGGCTCAGGCTCTGACGGCGACGGTGGTGGTTGAAATTGGGTTTCGGTTGAATTGGCCGAGGTAGTGCTTGTTTAGGGTGGAGATGGTCGGGACGGATCTGTCGACTGACTCGACTTTGGAGTCTGGGGATGTTGGTCAGTGGTCCCGAAGCGATCTGGTTATCGTATGTACTCCTGGCTCCATATCCAACACCTCCATATCGCGACCTTTCCATATCGCAGCAATAAAAAGGTTATCAGTGATCACTTCCAAAATTTGGGTGGAAGTTCTGCTCCGACCAGGAAAGAATAAAATTGATATCTATTAACAATCACCTGATGCTGACAGAAACAGAGCACTGGTTTTGAGTCCAGACTCCAACCAGACTCCGATGCCAAACAACAAACAATCCAAACCCCCAGACAAAAACGAAACATCGGATGCGAGGAACGAGGAACTGTCAAACCCGTTTGTCACGATTACTCCAGCCAACCAATAAGAACCCCACGATAAGAGCACCTCGGGAGTGGTGGGGAATAACGGACCGATGGACGAGTTAAAATCGAAAGACCTATCAAAGCGTTTGATTGGGTAACGAGCCTTGTATGGATGTACTGTATTGTACTCCGTATTGAACGGGTAATGTATGTAATTGATGTATTGATATTTGAACGAAGAAGGATGATATTAATGAGGGATTTCTTGAACCTTGACGATGATACGGTGTGATGATGCTCAGGAGGGTTACTCTACAGGCAGTGCTGTTAAAATAAATGCATCGTACGTTGTAGACATTTGAGATCCATGTCCACGGGTAGAGCGGTTATGATAAGATTGATCTGTCTGTTTTAGTGCAGAATCAAAATAGTAACCTGTCACTGACAATCCCCACGTTATTGGTTCCGATCTGGAGTGAAGAGATGACTAAGATAAGACACCGGAGACCGGTGTCGGGAGCTCGGGATCTTCCTTTTTTCCCAGCCACGGCCGGCCAGCCTTGCCACAATTACAGTGACTGTGCCACACTGCAAGAGTTAATCATGGATCCGTGATAGGCTGCGGTGTCGGTTATTCAAGCGACTTCCCGTATGCTATTCGCGTTTAGCTCGCTTCAGCGTATTATCACATTATTCCTTTTTTCTGGGGAGAGCCCTGGCCGCGGGTATCATGAATAGAGTTTCACTTTTAACCTTTTGGGTGGGATAGGTTTGGTTCCAATTCTTCCCTTGGGGTAAGTCTGGTAAATAATCATTTGATATTGGTTTGAGTCATTATCGTGCCGGGTCGGCCAATTAGGTTGCACTTTTTATCATTCATCTTGTTGTCAGTTGAGTGAGGTCTTTAGCTGGCTTGGTGTGGTGTGTATTGTAATTTTAGTATCAGTGTTGTTGTTTTTGGCAGTGGTCTCTTTCTTTTTCTTTTTCTTTTTGTAAGATCTGTATTTTTAGAATTTAGAATTTGTTGTTGCTGCTCAGAAAAGTCGTGAGAAATTCCAGAATTAGCAGCAGTCTAGTTTAAAAGTTGGGTGCACACTGCACAGATTGACATGCATATGATATGCGCTAAATGCAGCCAAGTTATGTTGTTGCCTATGAAAAGTTGCAGAAATAATAGCATTTCAGCCATAGATAGGTACTTTTTATTTTACGGGTTGCCGATTGATTATCGATAAAAAAATAAAAAAACGAACAAGTGAATTTTTTTCCTACAGTTTATTACTGTGTTCGGAGAGTATCAGAAATATTTTTTTTTTTGAAAAAATATCGCTTTTTTGCCCCTCTCTCTCTTCGATCTGTCTCTCTTAAAAGACCCTGATTTCCCCCCGCTTTACTTGCCCTCTTCTCTCTCTCTCTCTCCCTAGGTAATCATCCCCATAGGACTATTCCAACCAATCCTTTCCTCCTCGTCTTCCTCTTACTCTTCCTCCCTTTTTCGCCTCTGGAACTCTTACTTATATAATCTTCAGTCCTCTCCGCCTTTATCCAGTCTCTTATCTCTCTCCGCCTTACGCTGTGTTGAAAACCGGTCTTTTTCCATAACGAGCCAATCTTTCTTCTACCGATCCCCACCAAGTCACAACTTCTAAAGAACCTTCCCATCGTTTTGCATATCGTTTATCTCACTCTATATTCTTCGTCATGGTACGCTGCTTTAGTTTACTCTACGATGCTGTTGTTGATGATGATGAGTGCATGCTGACTTCCTCATTCTACTTCCTCCAGGCCGAACATCATGCCGTCGTCTCCAACACGGAGAATGTGCGTTTTGCGATATGCCTACCAATTGCACAGTAAACTGACCATACTAACTTGCTTCGGTAATAGCTCATGAAGTATATGACTCTTGATCAAAGAGGCAAGGTTCAGGCTGAGTACGTCTGGATTGACGCATCTAGTGGCGTTCGTTCAAAGACTAAGGTATGCAAGAATTTTTTTTTTTTTTTTGACTCACAACTTCTTCCCTGCCTGTGTCATGCTCGGAGGCTTCTCGTGTACCCTATCGTCAACGATCCCGGGAAGCCGTGTCTTTTCTTCTTATTGTGCCGACTTCATTTTATTCGGACAATTTTTTTGCTTCATATTTTTCTTTAATCGTCGCCCGAATGGGCCGGTGTCGTTCTCTCTTCTCTGCTCGTCCTGCAGCACGTGACTCATTTTGCCAAATGACTTTCCGCTGACAACATCCCCCCCAACAGACTCTATCCAAACCCGTTAAGTCCGTCGATGAACTGCCCGAATGGAATTTCGATGGCTCGTCGACAGGCCAGGCCCCCGGTGAAGACTCCGATGTCTACCTTCGTCCAGTTGCTATCTACCCCGACCCCTTCCGTCGTGGCGATAACATCATCGTGCTTTGCGAAACTTGGGGCTCCGATGGCGCTCCTAATAAATACAACTACCGCCACGATGCAGCCCGATTGATGGAAACGCATGCAAAGGAAGACTTCTGGTTTGGTTTGGAGCAGGAATACACCCTTCTTGGTACCGATGGTTGGCCCTACGGCTGGCCCAAGGGCGGTTTCCCGGGTTCGCAGGGCCCTTACTACTGCGGTGTTGGTACCAGCAAGGTTTACTGCCGTGACATTGTCGAGGCCCACTACCGTGCATGTTTATATGCTGGTATTAATATCTCCGGTGTCAATGCCGAAGTCATGCCTTCCCAATGGGAGTTCCAGGTCGGCCCTTGTCCCGGTATTTCGAGTAAGTTCCGCTCAATCCTTGGATACATTGAGGGATGTCTTGCTAACCGTCGTGTCAGTGGGTGATCAACTTTGGATGGCCCGTTTCCTCCTCTACCGCGTTGCCGAAGAGTTTGGTGTCCGCATTTCTTTCGAGCCCAAGCCTATCAAGGGCGACTGGAACGGAGCTGGTCTCCACAGCAACGTCTCGACTGCCTCCACTCGCGGCGAGGGTGGTATGAAGTCGATTGAATCCGATATGAAGAAGCTTGAGGCCCGTCACTTTGAGCACATTGCCGTCTACGGTGAAGGCAACGAGGAGCGTCTTACCGGCCGTCACGAGACTGGCAACATCGAGAAGTTCAGCTACGGCGTTGCTGACCGTGGTGGCAGCATTCGTATTCCCCGCCAGGTTGCCAAGGACGGCAAGGGTTACTTCGAAGACCGTCGTCCTGCCAGTAACGCTGATCCTTACCAAATTACCGGTATCATGGTCGAGACTGTAAGTTGACAGCATCCCCTAATAATGACTAGTCTTCATTTTACTGACAATTAATTTCCAGCTTTGTGGTGGCCTCTAATTAATGGGAGGATTGAGAGATGCATGGATGCATGGGACGCGAAACGAAAAGAAATAACGAAAAACAAAAAAAATAAGGTGAAAGCATTTGGTCTTAGCGCTAGTATACCCTCCGGCGTCAACTGGGAGTAGAGCAGAGCGAACGGCCTGGCAGTTCGATGGTTCAGTATAGATACTTTCTTTTCCTTTTCCCCTTCCCCTTATCGTTTATTTTCACCTGATGATTGTTTTGATGGGTTTGAATTTTGACCACCGGTGCCAGTGCATGTTCCTTGCTTTCGTTTCCCTTGCTTGTTGCTTGATTTATATTCATTCACTTTTTGATTGTCATTGCCTGGGTTTGTATATTTCACATTGCATAGAAATACGTCACGTCTCTACTGTAATTGGGAGCATCATCTTGGTTGTTGTCTTCTGTTGAGCGAGGGAGCATGTAATTTGTAGAGCCCTATAAGTCACCTAAACCGAGCATTGTTGCCGCCAGTATCATTAGGAAGGACTCGACCGCGGAAATATCCAAGGACACATCATAAATCCACGAGGTCCATGACATTGACAGGCGCAGAGCCCTCTGGCTCTTACGGACACGGCAGCATCGATCGTCAACTGTACTCGTACCTACTCGTTTTCACGTGACTATGTCCAATTGTTCATCCGTTTCAAGGCTGAAGCTGAAGACTGAACGTTGAGGATTGAACGATTGACCGTTGAAGGTGACACGAGCAGCGGCAAGCAATTCAATTTCAGTTGAGGGTTAGCGGCTAGCCAAACGGCATCTGCATGTCTAATCAATCAAGTTTAACGTTAAGTAGCAGAGACGTTCCTCTGTGTACTGACACGGGTCGATTTGCCCGTCACAATCGACGATATGAATTGGAAAAAGCACAGAAGACAATTTTGATCTGATTAGCTGAGGCAGCACGACTCAGCGAGGCTGTTGAGATGGTTTACATCCGTGCCACTGCCACTGCGTCAACTGGTTAGCGAGCAGACCAGCCACCTGAATATGATTGATTTACACTGTATGCACTATGCACGTTGCTTGCTTATTTTCTAATCTTCTTCTTTTCTTGAGTTTTCGTCAATTTGTCTGAGTTTTCTTCTTTCCTTCCTTCTTCTTCTTGATTCCATTCGGCTTCATTCGCTGTTGTGTTACGGTGTTGGCCTTGGTCCTGCATACTTAGAGTCTTGGACTGAGTACATACATTGTACTCTACCAGGTACATTGATAGCGGAGTACGTACCTTACGAGTACTTTCAGGCGTCAGACCTGAGACGACCAGCTTCTGCAGCCTTGAAAGTACGAAATTGTTCGACTCTCGTCATGTCCATCTTGGGTTAAACGGTTGTTGTGACCTCCAAGCATAAACTCGTACAACTCATCAAGCAATTGGCGAACTCTGTCTACATTGTACACGAGTGATATTCAATTCAATTCCATACAAACCTCCAGCATTCCGCCGTCAACTAAACCAGTCTGAGAAGATCCAACACCAAAACAACTACAGCCATTGACGGCACCTGCAACATACATCAATTACAACTACAAACCAACCCGAACGAAAACCACATAGAAAACACATTGAATTGACCATGACCTTCACCGATCCATCCTCACCAATGACCCCAACAACACCAGAGCGCGCTATTCGAGACACCGAACTTGAGTCCCCAAGCGCCGCCTCACCAACAAGCAAAGCCACCACCACTGCAACCACCACCACCACCACAAGCACCAACACAGCGCGATCCCCCGGGGAGCAGCGACATGACTGGGCGGCAGACCGGTCGCCGCTCCAAAAACTAGAAGTAACCCTGGGCGGCATGAGTAAGGAGGAGAAGCGGGCGAAGGTGCAGGTGGCCGAGATGCGGCTGAAGGAGAGGTTGGCGAATCGGGAATATTCTGGTAGAACTGGTAATAGTGCCAGGCCGGGTTGGGAGTCGGTGTCGATGTCGCAGGAGAAGTCTGTGAATAGTCCCGAGAGTCAGAGCCGGAGCCAGGGTCAGGATCAGGGTCAGAGTCAGAGTCAGAGTCCGAAGAGTTTCTCGGAACATGTAAGGGCTAATCGCATGGCGGGTCGTGGAATCCCGGGACACCCCAAGCCGAAAAAGGGGAGTGGAGAGATCCAGATCCCAAAACGGGGGGATGTGAGACGATTCGAGAGACGAGGGGGGATGCTCGAGAGGCCCGGTGATGCTACTTATCATGCTAGGTCACGCTCTTTGAATGTGGGATATGTGACGCCAGAGCAGTCGCCTAAGCAGGGCCAGTTTGCTACTGTTGAGGGTCCTGCGATGCTCGTGGATAATAAGCATCGGATTCCCAGACGGCCTGTTGGGGCTGATTCTGGTATACAGCGTCGGGCATTCTCTGGCGTAGATTCGGCGTCGTTGTCTAAGGATAAAAAGGATGAGAATGTTATGCCAGTTCCGCCAGGGAACGTGCCACGGCGAAAGTTGCCTCCGGCTCCCCTTGATCTACAGGGGAGCCGTGGTTATGGCAAACCAGTGCAACGACCTACTACTATTACTACTCAGGGTTACGAGCCCTACAGAGATGTCAACCCGCAGCACCAACACCAGCCGGGAACAGAAGTTTATCCTCCCACAAATATTGCGGAGCGCGATTTCGCCCACACCGGGACGGAGCAGTTGATGAGAAACGAGAACGAGAACGAAAACGAGAATCCGTCCCAAGAGAGCCAAAACGGGCAGGGACAGAATACGCGAACCAAACCGAAGAAGCAGCAGACTGTTTCGTTTGACGTGCCACCGCCGACTCCGCCGCCGCTGTTCGAGTGGAAAAGTGCACCCGTTGCTAGACTCCGGGCTCAGGATTTTGATTTTCAGAACTTTGATCTGCAGAAGGGTAAGGCTTGGTGGAATGGTGGAAGGAGTTCGAATCGGAGGAAGAGTCGAGGCCTTCCTGGGCATTATAGACATAAGACTGTTCAGCCGACGACTTGTAGGGCTCCCTTTTTCTTAATGTTTACACCCATTACTGACTCACGGCTTGCTTTTTTTTTTTTACGCAGCAAATGACCGCTTTAAACCCAGGATTTTCTTAAAATGTGGCCCGTTGCTTCGGTATTCTGGGATGAAAAGGATGACCGTAGACGGGCCGAATGGGCCATTCGAGAGGGAAATCTGGAGAGGTAGCATCATGATTGTGACGAAGAATTCTCGGTCGTCGTACGAGCCACCGCCCACTTTGAGGCTGTTCTCCCAGCCGATGGATCTCTTGCCACCTCCACCACCGAAAGTCGAGAATCAGCTCGCCTTTGAGTACGTGGATCCGACTGCGGGCTTGATGAAGATGGGTCGGGATGGGAGGCCTGTCTATGTAAAGCCGGTGGATGATACGGAAGAGGAAGTCGATCTTTCCGCCGTCGAGAATGACGACGGTCTCTACGAGTTGGCGCCGAGTAGGATCGACTTTAACAGTAACAGCGATACCCGACAATCTATCCCTGCTAACAGGATACACTGGGTAGATGGGGAGGTGGCATTGAGCTATAGACAGATTCCTGGGATCCGTCTTTACGCAGACCCAGATCGAGACGTGACGTTTTGGAGATTCAACATCGAGGTAGAATTAGGGTCAAGTCAGCAGCGAATCGCGTACAGGATCAACAAGGGACCCGCCGTGGGCTTCTGGGTGCCCGCACACGGGCAATCCATGAACATAGCATACTACAGCTGCAACGGCTTCAGCTCGTCGGTCGATTCCAACAAGGTCTCCGGTCCGGATCCCCTCTGGCGAGACATCCTCAACGAACACCAAACCCGGCCATTCCACGTGATGGTCGGTGGAGGAGACCAGGTCTTCAATGACAGCATAGTCAACGACTCACCGTCATTCCAGGAATGGGTTAAGATCAAGAACGTCCAGGACAAGTACAACATGCCATTCGACCCCGCGTTCAGGTCCGAACTCGAAGGTTTCTTCCTCGAGCGGTACTCGAACTGGTTCTCGCAGGGTCTCTATTCACTCGCCAATTCGCAGATCCCCATGGTTAATATCTGGAACGACCATGAGATTATCGAAGGATACGGTTCTTATCCTGATGAATTCATGCGGACCGCGGTGATATCCGGTTTGGGTAAGATTGCGTACAAGTATTATCTGCTTTTCCAGCATCAGAGTGTTCCCGAGGAGACGGACTTGGATGAGCCTAGCTGGCTTCTTGGGGTTAATCCGGGTCCGTATATTAAGCAGAGGAGTAGGAGCTTCTTCTTGTCTCTGGGGAAGGACGTATCGTTGTTGGGCTTGGATTGTCGGACTGAGCGAATTGTGAGTGCAGGACGGTTACATCCCTTTTCTTTTGAAACGGAGCATACTTACAGGCATTTTCTTTTTCTTTTTTTCAGAGCAGCGAGATTCTTAGCGAAGAGACATGCGATCTCATCTGGGATAGATGTCACCGAGAGATCACGAAAGGAGAAACGAAGCACTTGATTGTGTTGTCCAGCATTCCAATTGCTTATCCTAGAGTGGTATGTGGGCAGATGCATCCTTGCTGAAAGCGACAATGTCACTTACTAACCATGCTTTTGCAGTCTATGGTCAAGAACATCTTGAATAGCAAGAAGTCATTAGGAAAGGCAGGAATATTTGGTGGCCTCCTGAACAAGCACGGTGGTCGAGTCGAGATATTTGATGACAGCTGGACGGCAAAACACCTCAAGGCGGAACGAGGCTGGTTGATCGAGGACCTCCAAGACCTGGCAGCGGAGAAGTCCGTACGGGTGACTATCCTGAGGTAAGAGTGTTGACGTCTCAAGAGTCTCCTGGGCAGGAATACTAATGACTACCAAATAGTGGAGATGTACATCTGGCAGCAATTGGCCGGTTCTACTCAAATCCGAAGCAGGGCATACCCAAAGATAGAGACTATCGGTATATGCCGAATGTCATCTCTTCGGCGATTGCTGACATGCCGGAGACGGAGATGATATCGGATATGCTCAACATGCGCAACAAGGTGCATCACATGGACCAGAATACGGATGAGGATATCCTTCCAATCTTTACTCAAGACGTTGATGGTAAGACTCGGAGTAACAAGCGGCTATTGCCAAGGAGGAATTGGTGCTCGATCAGACCGTACCAACCTGGTAAGTGCGATGGCTTGTTCTACGGTCCAGGATTTGTCTGACAAAACCTCCAGGTTTCACACCACCAGCAACCCCGGATTCGGAAGTGGAACCCGATTCTGAAGAAACACGCCCAACGAGGCTGCAAAGAACACTCTCCCTTACGCGAGGGGACGGAGCCTCCGGAGGAGGCCTCCTGCGACGGCTCTCACAGCGCGGAAGCCGCCCATCTACAAGGGATTCCAGCGCGGGAGGAGGAATATTCGGTCGTCGTCGAATGAGCATGAACGGCCCATTCCCGCCCCCAGAAACGGGAGATAGTTACTTCGGGGGACAGCCAGATAACCGCCCGAACCCCTTCCTACGACAACCAACAGACGTCAGCCAAAGGGGGGTAAGAAAGGCGACCAAACACGGCGACCACAAAGCCGGAGCCCCGATCAATCTCGAGGGAGGACTGGCCATCACTCTCAACCTGGAGGTGAACCCCAAGGATCCATCTGGGATTACGCATCCGTACAAATTACTGGTGCCTCGGTTGTGGCATGAGGATGGTGGGGTTGGTGCTGAGGGCCAGGGGGAGTATGGCAATAGCATTGAACTTGGTGATCATGATCCCGGCAGTGACGATGATGGTGGTAATGATCCGAGTTCAGCTCCGCCGTCGTCGACTAAGCCCAAGAGGAGTTGGACGCGGTGGTTGAAGTTCCGTAGGAATAGGAAGGTAAATGCCGATGAAGATGGAGACGGCGAGGATGATGAAGAAGAAAGCGACTTTGAGGGTGAGATTGATATTGGCGTTGCAGACCATCATGATGGCCTTGAGTACGAGGGGTACCCGGGGAGCGACGACGATGACGGCGCCAACGTCTTTGGCGCAGAGCTCCAACGGCGCAGCAGCCGACAGCCATAAGAACGCAACACTTCAAGGCATAGATTACTATTTATTTCGGCTTCTCGACGACGTTTATCAATCTTCAAGTCGAGGCCTCGGTGCTTTCTAAGCGGAGTCCACGTGACCGGTCTCGACAAAGCTCTGATTCCTAAGAAGAGAAAATTCTCTGCTCCTCGACTTCTTCTAGACTTCGCTGCTTCTCTTCTCTTATTCACCTTTTTCCGGCAAAAGCGCTCCGGATGCTGTCTTGCTGACTTTCTCCGGCTTTTTCTGCGAATTTTTTTATCTGATCGATTGAGCCGTGCGTGGAGGGAAGTTCTCATCGTTCGCCCGTATTATATCACTTATTTAGAGGGAGCCCCTCGATAATTTTATACATACACCACCACCACCAACTTTTTATTTTTCAAACCACTCTGTTATATCTCCCGCTAGCCAAGTTGTTTTCCTCAACGTTCCGCCGCTTCTCCCTCTCTTCCCTCCGTTCCTCGCTGGGGTTGACTGCGGCTGCTGCATTGACGCTACATCAGAAATCTTCTCCCACCGCCGCAGCTTTCCCGCATTCTTTTTCGACGCCGTTGAGCGCCAACTTTGGTTCGGCTTCCAGAATGGTGCATTCGAAAGTAGTTAGTAAGTATATATTTACAAGATAGAAGCCACATCTGGCCTTCCTCGACTTGCCGTTAACATCACCCTTCTAGTCATCGGCTCCGGCCCCGCGGCTCACACAGCCGCCATCTACCTCTCGCGTGCGGAGCTTAATCCCGTTCTCTACGAGGGTATGCTGGCCAACGGCACCGCCGCCGGTGGACAGCTCACCACGACCACCGACGTAGAGAACTACCCTGGCTTCCCCGACGGCGTTGGAGGATCAGAACTGATGGAAGCCATGCGCAAACAATCCGTCCGGTTCGGCACAGAGATCATCTCGGAGACGATTTCGAAAATCGACCTGTCCCAAAGACCCTTCAAGCTGTGGACGGAGTGGAACGATGGCCCCGAGAACGAGCCCGCGCACACCACCGACGCCGTCATCATCGCCACCGGCGCCAACGCCCGCCGTCTCAACCTGCCCGGTGAGGAGACGTACTGGCAGAATGGCATCAGCGCCTGTGCCGTTTGCGACGGCGCCGTGCCCATCTTCCGCAACAAGCCGCTCTACGTGATTGGTGGTGGTGACTCGGCTGCCGAGGAGGCCATGTTCCTGGCCAAGTACGGCAGCAGCGTCACCGTGCTTGTTCGCCGGGACAAGTTGCGTGCCAGTAAGGCCATGGCTAATCGTCTCCTGAGCCACCCCAAGGTTACCGTTCGTTTCAACACGGTTGCCACCGAGGTGCTTGGTGAGAATAAGCCTCGTGGGCTAATGACTCATCTGAGAGTTAAGGACACCGTGTCTGGTAAGGAGGAGGTTGTCGATGCCAACGGTCTATTCTACGCTGTTGGTCACGACCCTGCCACCGCTTTGGTTAAGGGTAAGGTGGATCTCGATGAGGATGGTTACATTCTTACCAAGCCCGGTACCAGCTATACCAGTCTCCCGGGTGTGTTTGCTTGCGGTGATGTTCAGGATAAGCGTTACAGACAGGCCGTCACCAGTGCTGGTATGTTTGCATCCTTCGTACTATACGACATATTTTCTTATAGTACTCGAAACTAACGTATTTTTTTCCTACTACTAGGCTCCGGCTGCATCGCGGCCCTCGAGGCTGAACGATACGTCTCCGAGGGCGGTGGCTCCTCCGAGGAGAGTATAGCCGGTGCGAGCGCTGAGCGCTCCTCCGTCCAACCCGCCGCGCAGGAAGTCGGCCTCGAGTCCGGCCAGAAATCCAGCGGTGGCGTCCCCGAGTACAAACATAATCCTCTTCTTTAATTAAATTTTACATTACATAGACGAATGATGATGACGACTGGTTGTCTTTTTTCTTCTTTCCTTATCCTCCATCACTCAGTCGGTCCGTTGAGTCAAATCGAGTCGACTTGGCTTGACTGGACTGGACTAGACCATTTGCCTCTGCCTATTTTTTCATTTCGGTCATCTCTTGCATTGTTAGAATCCTCGAAAGCGGATGGCGTTGTCCTCCTTCTTTTTGCTCCTGTTTTTCGTGCTTGTGCATTGGTTTCTCTATCATTACAGTTCTGGTAGACTAAGGATATTCTTAGCATCGAAGTGTCAGTCATACATAATCGACGTCAACTTTTCGGTTGGAGTTTCTAATGAACTATTGGTACTGTCATAGACCTAGGTATTAATTGATGTGAAAGTGCAAAAGACGTCAACCTCCTTCAACATGAACAACTCGATTCCGACGTGCTGCTGGTACCACCGGAGCAATCAAATCAAGACAGGTCAGGTCAACAAAGCAAACAATCCATAATAATAACTTAAATAATACAACATTGAAAAGGATAATAATAATAATATGGGAATAATAGGTAAACATAGGTAAAAGGTAAACAACCATCAGTGTCACCCCTCCCCAGATCCAGAACCAGATCCAGACCCAGACCACTCCTCAAACGGATGCTCTCGACACCACCCCTCCCTAACCTCCTTCGCCCTCCCCTCCCAACTCTCCAAATCCCTCCGCCAACGACCCAGAACCTGCAGATTCACCTGCCGATTCACCTCCGTCTGCTGAATATACGGCGCCCGCTCCTCCGCAGGCGCAACGCGCCACATCAAGCCCAGCGCGTGCCGGACCTCGTCGCGGGGCGCCTTGGCATCCGGGTTGTTGATAGCCGCGCGCCGGGCTTCGTCGCACTGCACGCGGCATTTTTGCCAGTAGTCTTTTTGGTAGAGGAGGAAGGCGTTTAGGCCGGTTCGGGCGGGGCGGGGTGGGGGTGGGCCGAGGTGGTTGTGGATTGCTGCGGTTACGGCTTTTTCGTAGGTTGATTGGCGGGTGTTTTGGGTTTGGAATTGGAATTGGGGTTGTTGGGTCTGGTTTTGGCTTTGGTTGTGGTTGTGGTGTTTTCGTTTTCGGCCGGTTGTTGGTGCTGGCGTTGATGTTAGAGAATGGGCCGTGCTGTTGTTGTGGGTACATGTAGGGTTGGGGTCGACGGTTTTGGATTTCTCTGGGACAAGGGGTTGTGGGATTTCTATAGGTCCGGTGGCTGATTCGATCACTTCTGATGCGGCGCGGAGGCCGGATAGGTACGCTCCGTGGACTGTCGCCGGGTGCGTGCCGCAGGTGGCCTCGCCGGCAAAGTGCAGGTTCCCGACAGGTTTCGCCATTAAATCATAGTCACCAGGACGCGCTTGAGCAGCGACGAAGGAGTAGCTGCCGCGAGTGAACTTGTCCGAAGCCCATCGACTGATTATCGTCTCAAGCGGGTCGGGAACGGCGACGTGTTTGAAGACGTTTCGAAGCTGGCTGGTGACTTCTGCGAGAATCTCGGCGTCAGGTATATACTCGGTCTGGTGCGCTGCGTCGCCAGCCATCAGCGCTACCAGAACTGGGAGGCCGGTTGTTCTGAGGCAGTTCCAGAATAAGTAGAATCGGCCTCGGTTCGCGGAGTAATCTTCCTGTTTCATGCTGTCTTTGTTGTGCGGTTCACGGAGGAGCCCGAACATGTCCCGTTCAGTGTCCCAGAAGGGCTTGTCGAATACTAGGATGACCTTGTTCATGAGTCCGAAGCCAAGTCGTTCTATTGCTCCCGCTTTCCAATCTGGAAGAGGAGGATCGAACTCTACTGAATTGTGCTTCAGGACGCCCAGAGAAGACGTGAAAACCACTCTGTCCGATGCAATTGTCTCACCATCTTCACAATGGACCATTGTCTTGTGGCTATCGGAATCAGTCGGGTCATAAGATATCCTGGACACAGTCTTGCCTGTCCGAACGTCAAGTTTTGTGGGAAACGACCACAAACCATAAGGCACTTGCTGATAGCCACCTACAACCTGAGAATGTTCGCCTTCGAATTCATTGCCCATATCTTGATCCCAACCAGAGAGACTAAGCTTATTGACATTTGCAGCATTCGCGTACTCTAAGTTCGCAAAATGCCAGTTCAGTAACCGCATATCTTTGGGACTTAGAGGGAGCAAGCGTTGGTACTGCTTGACTCCCTCGTCCATAACGGCTCCCAATGTCTGCGTTTCCGAAGCTTTGGCAACGGCGTCCAAATCAAGCGAATCGTTCAGGGAGACGCCATCGTTCAATTTCCAGCCCATGGTCCGACAGGCGAGAGCAGCCGGGTGCTCCTCCGGAAGCCCAGAATCCATCCGAGTAGCCCCTGCAGACCGGACTTCCGCGGCTTTGTGACCAACACCTCGACGTTGCCGCTTAGAAGGAAGCAAGAGACCGATCGTTCCAGCAGCTCTTGCTTCTTCATACTGCCTCACCGTAAGCCCATCGTTCAAAGACGAATCTCGGCCCCAGTCGATCAATTCTCGATCGCCTTCGGCGGTGGGTGAGATAACAGCTTTATGACGATAAAACCCAGAACGGTCCAGTACATCGTTATAAATTGTCTCGTCCATCATGTCTTGGTCCTCATGCACTGGAGACCCATCTATGTCGTAGATAGTTGAAATATCACGCAATAGATGGTATGGTAAGCTTAATTGGCCCCGAATGATTTGGTCCAAGGGGTTGCCACGGCCGAAGCCGACAACAATTTGCGCTCCCATTTCAACCTTGGGCTTAAGTCCTGGAGCCAGTTCCTTCGACTGGAGGCTTTGCAAGGGATGTGAGTAAATCCTGCCACCAATCCTTCGTCTACCTTCCAATACGATGACACGAGGTGAAGTGAAGGAATCGTGATAGTGTCGGAAGAGGCCCTCTAATTTCCGTGCACAACCCAAACCTGCCATCCCAGCACCGACTATGACAATGACGGGGCCCTCTTTCCGTCTGCGGTGCTTGTTCGGAACCAGGGCAGGGGGAATCTCAACACAGCCGAAATTGATGTATCCATTGCGCACGAGCCATTCATAAGCGAACGAAGCAAGATTCATCCAGCGGTAATCCTTGGCACAGCCAAGGGCTTCTTCTTTTGTCACACTGACCATTGGATTTCGAGTCCATAATCGAAGAATTCCATTTCGTATATTTAGATACACCGTGACATGAAGATGGCATAAGTAATCCTGCAACGCTTCCTGTTCTTTTCTGTGAAGAGCATAAGGATTAAGTCTGGACGAATAAGCAGCCGTCACGCACTGTTGGCCGTACAACGCCGAAGACAGCCGTGTAGGAATCGACGACCTTGGCCGGTACTTCGTAGGGTCAAAATCGACTTTAGTACAAGCTTGTTTCGATTCAGCTGAGGACAATGACGAAACCGTAGGTGATAACCCTGGATTCTTCTGAGAAAACGTAGGTGTTAGAGAAGTAGAAGTCGTGGACTCATTTGGCGTACTCTGGCTTGCATCATGAGATCCGCAGGTAAGGCCGGGAGACCTATTCTCAACAGAGTACACGGTTGGGGGTTCCCTCTCGTTAGACTTATGCAGCTGTCCCATAGAATCTAGCGAGCCATTTTTGTGTAAACACAGTGTAGAGGATTGCCCATTGCAACTGGCATTGCCATCTGCCGCTAGGCCTGAATCGAACTGCAGAAATTCATTTGGATGGATTTCGACATCAGAAATCCCAATAGATGCCGTGGCTTCCATCCTCGTTGGTAAAGCGTTTATCCGAGACACACGTCTCCATGCGTATGTATGTATAATCCCTTGTCGAACTGAGCCTTTTCGACTGGTATAGCTCAGATCCTGTCTCTTACTGTAGGAATAACGATTCCCAAGCCCTTAGTGTCATCTAAACGAGTGCATCAACAGTAACCCTCAGGGCATACGTCCGTCCATGGTGGGTCCCATTATTCGAACGGTCGACGCTTTACGAACTGGATTGTTCCGGTAATTCAGTTGTCCTGTTTCGATGGTTAGAGCCTATATCAAAAAGTAGATGATTCAAACATACCGGTTCAAGGATTTGAAGTCTTAAGGGTTATAGTTGGTACTATATAAGACGTATAGACTTTGCCTTGTCGCTCGAATATGTAAAGACTTGCTGCCAGTGGCAATCAGCAAACCAACTTCATTGTACTAGCAATCACTTGTATTCGCAAAATAGGATCATGAACTCAGCGTCCGAGCAGTTCCAAGAGGGCTAAAGTATTTTCGGCTGAGGATAGAAGGAGATCTTGGAATAACACAGAGAAATCCTCATTTGATTGGAAGGAGACGGTGGTTATGATCACGTAAGCAACATGACCCGCTTAGTCATTCGACTTGTATGGATTTAACTTGAATTTGAAGCATCGAATACGGTCATGGAGGATATGAAGTGAAGGATATCCGATATAGAAAGTGACCAAGGTACATGAGGCATTACTCCCAATACGCCGTTGTGGCTAAAAAACCAACAACTAGGCTACCAATACAAATTCGTAACGCATCACTGCCAAGTTGGTTGAAACCAAAATGACCGGAGTAGGAGATTAATTGATAATATGTAGTGTCGCCGGTAACCAGAGGGACACCAAGTCTATTTCAATCAGAATGTGACCCAGCATCGGTCCTAATATGCGAGTGTAGGTTATACGTTTCGCTGTCTGTGGCATTCCCGTCGTGGAAAACATCCGAGTCATTATCCGTAAACTCGTCACGGTATGGTCTCTCAGTCCGTGCTTTCGCACCGCCGCTGGCATCATCGTCCTCAAGAATCAAATGGACGTTGTCGTGCTCTTCATCGTTAAAGCCTATCTGCTCCTCTTCGTCGCGGGCTAGAACGGTAGCAGCAGTATCGATATCGGGATCGTCCGAAAAGGCTGGATGACGACGATGTGCAGCGTGGTCAGCATCGAGAGAATGTCGGATATCAGCTCGTTCTTTAGCTTCGAGTACCTTAGCCCGAGCCAAAGTTCTGTACCGCGTAGAGGACATGTATCAGTATGGAGGAAAATAGAAAAGGAGAATTAGTACAAGTTCATCACCAACAATCACTTACCGTTTATATATATACAAGCCCGTAAACACACCAATGCCAATAGTAATTATGATACTGCATATGTTCACGGCCTTAGAGCCGGCGCTCATTTCCTGATTCTTTTCAGACAGGATGCGCAGTCTACTGCCGATGAACGCGGGCACCAAGAACTTGGGTGAGATAATGGCCGTGGCCAGTCCATACATCAACGGATGTACTGTCGGGAAAGTCGATACAGCACCGTTACATATGGAGTACGGTAATGGACAAAGCCGGATCATGCAGAGCAGTAAGAGTCCATCATACTTCAGAGTCAAAGCAAGCGCAGCAAATCTCTTGTCGCGTTCCATCAAACGGGCGACAAACTTGGACAGGAGGGTCCGCGATACGACAAAGGAGCAAGTCGAGCCCAGAACTGATGCACTGGTGAACAGAAGCCAGCTGTAGCGAGAACAAACACAGTGACATGTCAGCCAGAGAACTCAACTCCCAAGAGGGCTGACAGTAAACTGAACCTACCCCTTCCATATCCCAAAAATGAAGCCAGCAACAGTGCCAAGGGTCGACCATCCGATCAGTGGTGGAAAGGAAACAAAAAACACACACAGCCAAAGAACTGAGCAGACCAATATCGACTGCTCCCAATTCTCAGCCACCGGTCCCAGCCAAATGAAGACCTTTCCCGTCAAGTACATGAGGCCGAAACCGAGTGCGTTGAGAACAATAAAAACAGCAACTGCTCCGATTTTCTGCCAGATGTTCATCCTCTGCCATGCCTGTTGTAGTCGTCGTGAAAGCTCGCGTGCATGACCGATTATCCGGTCTCGCAGATTGACTGCATCGTCAACCGACAATGTAGAATTTCGCCTTGAACGAAACCATGGCGCGCGAGCAGTAGTAGTATGAGGGAAAAGAGGCTCAGAAGGAGAGTTAGGAAGGGACATGCTACTGCTCGTCGCCCGGGAATGAGAGATGTGATCGGCAGGCATACCGTAGCGATTCGCGACAGCTTCAGGACAGATAATCGTCTGGACAGTTGGGGTGAATCGGATCCGAGTCAACCAGCGAGGGCATAGAGAGGCCCTCGAGGTAAGAATGAAGCATGAGCAGTGTTGTTGTTGGTGGTATAGAAGCAGTTGAAGTAGATATCAATAGTGGTTGTGGTTCAATAGGTAGGATTACTGTGTACAGATACATAGGTCGAGTTAGCCTGGACTTATCACTGATCACCGATGTCATTTAGGCTACACCTCCGGAGAAGGACAGCTGCATCTTCCCTCCTCCTCCTGACATAACTTCTGACTATTACATGTACTGCTATTATTATTACCTCAATCCGCATCGGCTATAGCAACTGAGAGTCTGAATCGTCTATTCATTCAAGGTACGCTGCCGGCATCGCATCAGGCGTGCTCTTTGTGCTTGTCCAAGGCACCGCACCGCCTCTCCCCCCACGGTGGACAGTGGACAAGGCCTCTATCCACCCTCATCAGTCTGAGTATCAAGTCTCGGCGGTTGTCTATGGAACATTGCTAATTCTATCTTCCAGGCTCTCAGTCTGTATGGTCTAAAGTAAGGGCTGTTCTGTCTGTGACTTAATCATTGTCGTCGCCTTCCCTTTCCCCCGAGCAGTTTCGCCCTATCTCTGCTCTTCTCTCCCGGATTCCCTTCACTGATTGGTGCTTCCATTGGGCTTGGAATCACTGTACACTCGATTGATTAACACCATATCGTCTGTACCAGCAGGCGCGCGCGTATGTCCGTCGTCCCTTGGGGTTCATGACGATGTGATTCCCGCCCCCCGACTTGGAAGTCCACGAGCACGATTAACACGCACATCATTATTCTTGAAGACCTCGCATTTCTGCCACTCCGTTCGCTTGTTCCTCGCAACTAGTATGATGGATAGCGGGCTATAGCACCCGCTTGCTGGACTTCGTTTCTTATCGTAATTCTACTGTCGCTTCTACCTAAACACATTTGGGAAACCATCGAATCGTCCCCCCTTATCGCAAAGTCATATCATATCGTCGTCTTCCGGATTCTCGACTCAACATGGTCTCGGAGGATATTCTAGAGAGCTGCCTTCAAACCCTCCAAGACGATGCTCTTGATGAGGAAGCGCAGGCGGAGAGAGCGGAGGAGTATCTGCGCAAGACTGCGTCATTGTCCGGGCCGTTGTTGGAAAACGCCGTTCTCGATGTGCTTTGGCGGCATAGAAATCGCAGTCTTCCCGGATCCTCCCCTCCTCCCCCGCGTCCAACAGTGATCCGTCGCGCATCTCCTGCACCATGGCAAATGCCGCGTTCCTCTACTCCCTTATCCCCTCATTCGAATCTAGGAACTAGTCCTGGGAGCACGTCTTGGCTTCAAAATCCACGCGGGGGCTTCGGTCGCGCTCCTATCTCATCCACGGCGTCTCCATTCACTTCCCCTCGGCCTTCTCCACGACTTGCATTTGCCCAGCCTATTCCGCACTCACCCAGTTTAAATGCGTACGAGTTCTCCGACCGTTCTCAGGTGTCGGATTTCTACGGCGACCTTGGCGGTGATAGCAATGTAGATTGGCTAGTCTCGGACGATGCCAACAGTACCACATTGACCCCCGGTCTCAACGTGCCTGGTAGTCTCAGTGCAACGGCTCCTGAATTCGTTCCCGACATGAGCCCGCATGACATCTTACGTACTGTGTTGGGCGATAACAGGACCAACGAAGAGATTGAAATGGCACTTAGTGTGAATGGCTATGACCTTGGTGCTACTATTGCTTCCCTTTCTCAAGAACGAAACGCAGGTTCTGTCTCCCAACAGCCCGACGACAGTCGCATCGTCGTCGGGAAATCAACAGTGATGGATCAACCGCGCTCAGTAACTCCATCCGGCCCTAACCGGACACCTATCGTCTGCAAGTATTGGCTTTCCACTGGACAGTGTCTTCGTGCGGATTGCCGTTTCAGTCATGATTTGACAAGCCACGTTTGCAAGTGAGCTTCTCCTCTTACGATGGAAGTGTCAGCGAGCACTGGTTGGGCTAACTCGGTATACAGGTACTGGATGATGGGCAACTGTCTCGCGGGTGATAGCTGTCCCTTCTCTCACGATCCTTCGACGCTTGTTTCGAATATCAGCATCAATGACGGTGGACCGCAAAATGCAGAATTCAACGGCACACCTTCCTACATGGAGAACGTTTCCGAATCTTTCCCTCCGTTACAGCCTGCAGCAGTAGGAGGCGATCAGTGGACGAATCCATACTTTGGCAAATACCCTCACTTGAGCTATTTAGGAAACAGACTTTCGCCCCAACCCTTCCAGCCTGGCAGACGAGGCGGGGGACCTGTTTCCCGTCCGCAATCTCGCCCAATAAGCCGACACCAACATCGGGAGTTGAACCCCACGGCCCCGTCAGTGGACGATCCCGACGCATTTCCTTCTTTGGGTGCTGTGAGTGCGAAGAATAAGAAGCACGGCAGACGAGGCGCAAACGCTCGAGATGGCAACTCAGGTAAAGAGAACGTTCCTACGTCTTTGGCCGATGTCGTACGCATGACCCCGTCTCCGGCAGGCAACAAAGGTAAGCCTGCTTCTAAAGCCATTAGAGAGGCGGGCAAGAGCCGTGAAAACAGTGCAGCGGCCCAATCCATTCCGATCCCGAAGAGCATACCTTGGTTAGAAACAGGTTCGCGAGCGAACCAACAATATATAAAATATCGCACAGAGGCCATTCGTCATGGTACGGTGCGAAACAAGTTCCTGCAAAGGTAGGATAATTATCCAAATCGTTGGCGGTGTGTTAAACAATGATCTATTTCGGCTGACAAAATCATTAGTGCTGCCCAAGCGTGGAATCGTAACGATGCCAGAGCGGCAAAAGCGCTATCCCTCCGCGGGCAAGCAGAGAACGAAGAAATGCGCAAATGCCACCGTGAAGGAGCTCGACAGTTATACGAAGAACGCAACAAACATCTCACAAACTCTGGCCTTGACGAATTCATGGAAGAACTATATGTCGACCTACACGGGCTCCACCCAGAAGAGGCGATTGAATATCTCGAGAAAATTCTGCTTAAGCATGCCCGTGAAGGCCGCCGAGTTATCTATGCCATCACGGGCACAGGACACCATTCCAAGAACGGCAAGGATAAAATCGGCAAAACGATCAAGACTTGGCTGAATGAGTGGAGGTATCTGTATCGGGAATTCAGCGTTCCCGGGGAGAGAGGAGGTTATGTTGGTGGGATCCTGGGCATTGATCCTACCAGTTATGACAAGGCGCTTGCCCGGGACTTGGAGACGCGTGGTAATAGTGAGGAGGGCACGGATGCGGATGGTAATCAGCCCGTTGCTTCGGGCAAGGTTCAACTTTTGAAGCGGGAGGATGTCGAGAAGGAATAGACTCCGACTCGACTTGATTTGGCATGGTGTTTTCTTGAATCTTGAAAGCGGACTTTTCCCTATCTACCTGTGCGGCTACTTCTCCCGTTGCAGTTGTGTATCCGTGAAACGGAATTACTCGAGTGTTTTAAGGCAAGTTGGAGGTCGGTTGATGGTGAAGCACGGGGTCGAAGCATGAAGTTGAAGGATATATATGGTCGTCTATTGACAAGCCGGTTGTTAAGTATGTATACCTATAGTATCGTCTTGACCTATCCCTGGTCTTGTCGTCTTGATAATATCAATTTGATTGGAGAATGATATAAATTGATATATATACATGTACCCTAATGCTTGCTGTCTACTCCGGTTCCTGACCCTTCCATTTCTCCCTCAACACTTCAACATCAAACCCACACTCCCCAGCCCATCTAACAATGGCCCTCGCCTTCTGCGCGACCGGCACATCAATCATCTTCCCTTCCAACGTCCACGCCCCCCTCCCCGAAGCAGCAGCCTTCTCATCCGCCACAACAACCCTCACAGCCCACTCCACCTCACCCTCCTCAGGCCCAAATACCCTGTCCACCGTCTCCACCTGCGACGGATGAATACACTGCTTCCCATTAAACCCCAACTGCTTCCCACCCCGACATTCCTCCTCCAGCACACCAAGCCCACCACCACCACCACCGCCACCTGACGACCGGTAGGCGGTGCAAACCAGGTCGATCGTCGAGGGCAGCTCGGCAGCCCGCGCGGCGGTGACGATGGCAGAGCGCGCGAAGAGGAATTCAGTCAGCGAGGGAGTGCGGGTAATGCTCAAGTCGAGGGCGAAGTCTTCAGCGGCGAAGATCAAGCCCTGGAGGTATGGCGACGCAGCGCATATCTGGGTGAGATTGGTGAGGGATTTGGCGGATTCGACGAGTGCTAGGATGGATATCGGAGGGCCTGCTCCTGTTCCTGCTCCTGTTCCTGTTCCTGTCCCTGTCCCTGTTCCCGGTTGCTGTTGTCGTTGTTGTTCTTGTTGCCGCCGCGCATACTCCGACCGAACATGCCCAACAACATCCCCCACAAACGACAAATCCGCCGCCGAATTAACCTTCGGCACAACAACAGTAGACAAATTCGGCGACTTCAGAACCTCCGTCAAGTCACCCAATGCCAGCCCGCTATCCACGGAATTGATCCGGACTGCGCGCTCCCGGATTCCCGCCGGTTGGGGCTGGTCGAGTTCGCGCCGGATTAGGGAGCGCGCTTCTTCCTTCTTGTGGGGTGTTACGCTGTCTTCGAGGTCGTAGGTGACGCAGTCGGCGGTTAGGGAGCGCGATTTCTCGAGGAAGCGTGGGGAGGAGCCGGGGACTGGTGTGTGTTAGTGTGGTTTGGTTTGTTCATGCGGGGAGCGGGAGGGTTCTAACTCCTAACCTACCGTAGAGGAGGGAACGGCGTAGGGTGTTTCTGGTCGCCATTGTCGTTCTTGATATATGCTGGGATGTTCTTGATCAGTTTCTTTTCCTTCAATTAGGTCTCTTCCACCGAACCAGTTCAATAATGATATATAATTGAATTGGCTGGCAGCCCTATGCCAGTGCAATGCACCCATTCTGCCAGCCCTCACCGCCTGATGGCCGACATCATCGGTTCATCGTGTCTTCTTCGGGCTGTTGGATTCAGTCCTCTGCCCGTGTATAAATATTGAATAGAAGACGCCCTTGATATCCGCCATGGATCGACCGCAACCGCAGCAGGGAGAGCTGAACTGGCGTCTCAGTTCGCATCCGATTACCCTGATATTCTTCTTGACATTCCGCATTGGTTGGTTCTCAACTTTCGTACCAATTGAAAACAGTATGGAAGATATGACTGACACTGCGAACCAACAGGTGCCCTGCTAATGTACCTATTCGGAGTGCTGTTCATCAAGAATTTGTATGTATCTGCTTAACCGGTTTACTACATACCACGCTGAAGCAGTACCAAACCAACCAACCAATCTAACCGCTGAACCAGCGTCCTCGTCTTCATTTTCACACTCCTCCTCCTCTCCGCCGACTTCTACTACCTCAAGAACATCGCCGGTCGACGACTAGTCGGACTTCGTTGGTGGAACGAGGTGCACACCGCAACCGGCGACTCGAACTGGGTGTTTGAGTCGTCGGATCCCAATACGCGGACCGTCACTCCCACGGATAAGCGGTTTTTTTGGTTGAGTTTGTACGCGACGCCGGCGCTTTGGATTGGGTTGGCGGTTTTGGCGGTTTTGAGGTTGAGTAGTGTTATTTGGCTTAGTTTGGTTGGTAAGTGTTTTTTTTTTTTTTTTTTTTTTTTTTTTGCTGGATCTGGAAGGGTTTTGCGTCGATACGTTGTTACTGACTGTCTGCTTTTAGCCATTGCGCTTATCCTGACGGTGACGAATACCGTGGCGTTCTCGCGGTGTGACCGATTCAGCCAGGCGTCTACGTATGCCAGTGGTGCTTTGTCAGGGCAGCTTATGGATAAGATCACGGGTGGCCTGCTGGGAAGGCTGTTTAAGTGATTTTCTTTTCCATTTTTCCACTTTCTTTCTTTCTTTGCAACGTTCTGGGTGTGGGTTATTATGGGTTACATGAAGTACAGAACTTGGAGAATTCGTTGTATCTTCGGGTACTTTGTATTATTGTAGATGTCGTGATGCGAGCTGGCAGTACCGGTACCGGGTTACTGACGGTAGATCAAGACAAGAGTGTTGTCAGGTTCTTGAATCTTGTTGATAGAACTTAGCATGTAGCAAGCATTATCATTAGGGGTCTCATGAGTAATGAACCCTAACCTCAACTTCAACATCTGCACTGTCCCCGTGCAGCCGGTTTGGATACTGTACCATATCAGAAAACGAAAACACCCTACCATGCCGTACTTAAAAACAATCGCCAGCTCATTCCCAACATCAAAACGGCCGGGTACTGCGCTTTTCCACCATTCGTCATCCGAGAACTCAAGTGAAGAGACCGTTTTGTCCGCGCATCCTGGGACGGGACAGTTGACCGAGACAATGTCAGACGCGAGAAATACCTGGCTCATAGGATGTCTGCACTCCTCGCCTTCCCTCATCCATCAGATAACCAACTTTGCTTGATAAGTTGATGAAACGAGTCGACAACTTTCAGGGTCATCACGACTGGCAGACTGTCTCGTACTACATAGTAGTTTAGATATATCCAACATCATCTTTCCGACAGCGCCGATGTATGACATCGTACCCAGCGTTAGGCATGTACTCAGCCGGACGAGCCGCGAGTCCCCCACGAGCACCCGGGAAACTGGGAAAGTTGAACCAGATTTGAGGAACCACTGGCTCTGTCTTTTCCGGGCCGTATTGTAGGGTTTGAATCTCCGCATTCTGAATAGATTGACATTGTTTCTTCGGATTTCGTTGTTTTGGTCATGTTCGGGAGAGGAGGGAGAGGAGATGTGGTGGTGGTGAATTATCTTGATTTATCTCCCCGGGACAACATTCATGCGGCTTCATCAAGTACGATAGAGTCAGAAACGCTTCAACCTCGTCGATCGAGAATTCGCCCGATGGAAGACTGAAGACTGAAGAGTGACTGAGGAATCCGAATCGATGGACTCGCTGGCAGTTCTTCTCTGGACCAGTTCTCGCGCCTGACGCGACTCGACGTTCGTTTCGTTACTTTTACTACCTTCTTTCACTGCAATATCAAGGCTGCGTTCGTTCGTGTCACGTCAAGTCCTTTTTCTTTTTGCTTGGTTATCCCTGACTTTGCCTTGTCTCGACTCATTTACTACTACTATTCGCATAGCATAATATCGTCTAATCTACGGTCAATGATCGAGCGGTTCTCGAGAAACAAAGAAAGAAAGAAATATCAAAACAACTTCGGAGTTCATGATTATCGCTCGAGTCCCCCTCTTAATCGACTAATCCTAATAAACATACGCCCGCTCGGTGCCCCCTTTTTCTTCCTTCTTTTGATTTTGAAGTATTGCAGTAAACAAGCTGTTGCTTACATCCATTGACCATGCTGCGCGACTCAATTCTGGAAATAGAGCATCGGAATCGTCTTCCTACTCTCTTCGAGGTCCTTAGCCGTCGGACGCTTGCTCCCGTTGATCTCTTTTCTTTTTACATTTATATGCGAGATCAGCAACGCTCCGTTGATTACTTAGACTTCTGGTAAGTCTGCAGAGTTGGCATGGTATACACGACGTAGTTTGGCTAATATGTCACAATCTCTAATGCAGGCTCGATGTGTCGCAGCACATGTCTTTATGTCGCCACTATGTCCGAGAGCTACGCCGTTCCGTCTTGGTCGCAACTCCCGATCTCGAGAAGACGAGCAGCAGCAGACAATCGTCCGCGGCTCTGGATCACACGGACGGTATGAGCGATATTCCGCTGGTGGAAGCAGGCCCCTCTGGCTTCCGGGGGACGGACGAGAAAGACTCGGATAGAAGGTTGTCCGAATTCCTACGCTTCGACGGAGGCCATAATATCGCAAGACATCCATCGCATGGTAGCCAGGAGTCGGAGATCGGAGTTGCGCAGACGTCACACGACGAGCCGCGAAACGAGCAACAGCAGCTGCAACCGCTGGATGAACGGCCGCAGGAAGAGCAGCCGCAGGACGAACAGCAACCCCGACCGAGTCTCGCAAGGTCTGACATGTGGAATGGGTCGTTGAACTCTCCCGGGCATACAGTCGCTCGTGCGGACATCCGCGCCAGTGCAGAGAAGATACTGTACACCTACCTCCTCCAGGGCTCTGAAAGGGAGATCGTGCTACCCGAAGAAATGGTATCGTCTATCATCGCCATGATAGAGGATGAGGGCCGAGACGATCCCGAAGTCTTCGACCCTGCCAAGGACTATGTGTTCCAGGCCATGGAACGCGACGCTTTCCCGGGGTTTTTGCAGGCAAAAGCCCTCGGAAATTTGGTTCCCCTGAGCGTTCTTGCGCGCTTGGCTTTTGCTCTTATGAGCTTCGGCGGCGGGTTCTGGGGTGCTTGGTATGTCGTGCTTAGGGATAAGCCGAGGCACATTCGCTGCTGGGTATGTTTGTTTGCTTCTTACGTGTACCCTCGGCGTTTTGATGTCGACTAACTGACTAACTTATATGCAGCTGATCCTGCCCTTCGTCGTGGCGGCTTATTTCGTGTCCTCGTACCAGTACAGCATCGACCCGGTTATGGCGTATCTAGCATACAGCGAGTATACCTTTATGAATTGGGCGCCTATTCGGGAGCCCTATGTTCGTCGTCTTTTGAATAAACGAGCCACGGCAACCATCATGATTGCGGCTTTTGTTGCTGCGGCTTTGAGCGTTTTGTTTATTTTCGTCCCGGGAACGATGTTGTGATTGATTTGTTAAAATTTACTTCCCCCGATTTGCCTTATTCTTCCTTTTTGTGAGCGTGCATTTTGCTTTTTTCAAAAATTTTTACTTCTAATCTCTTCATTTGTTCTGGTGTTTGATTTGATTTTGTCATTTTTTCTTTTTCCTTTGGGCTCGTTTATGCTTCTGTGAAGCAGTGCTGTCTATCCGCTTGCATACATATCCCATCCATATTCCATAATGCTTGCTTTGGTGATTTGATTTGATTTGATTCCAATACCCCTTTGTCAGATGATTCCGAGTTATTGATTGATTGCTTCCGTTGTTTATAAAATTCGTTGGTAATTAGGGTATGTAGTAATGCAATGTCCTTCTCAGTCATCTTTGATATCAACAGACAGTACATGTAGAGAATACTGTACAGAAGCAAAGTGAGTACAATAATACTGAATTGAATGCTTCCATGAGTCCAAATAGCATAGAAGACGACGCTGATAACAAGGACATGCTCCATCCACCCAACTCAATCGTCACGGGTATTTGTTACAAACGCTTGATAAAAAGACAACATACTTGAAGACTCGAGTTGAACGCCTGCCTCCCAGCCCTAAACCTAAACTCCTCACCCAATTAATATGATACATACCGAAATGCTGAAACCAGAATCAAATCAATGACCATCGGCCAGATGCTAGAACAAGTCAGCACAGAATCCGCGAAGAGAAAAGAAGCAAAGCACTGAACACAGCAATAAGCAAGTCATATGGATGCCAACATACCGACCACTCAGGAATATTCTTAATCTGCTGCCACATGAACCTCTCGAGCTTATTAGCGCATTTCGCATAAGACGTGCTCTCATTATTATATCGCCGGCAATTATCGAACATCAACATCGCATCTTTGATAAAGTCCTGCGGCTGCGGGTACATGTCCTTCTCATGTTTCTCCTCCATAGTCGACAAATCCATGGGTTCTTTAATAACCTCGTAATAATCCGGGACTTCGTCGCGATTAACCGGCTGCGTGAACGGCCACGCAGCACTATGATTCTGCAGATCAGTAAGAAGATGCAGCAGCTGGTTATAATTCGGTCCGTGGCGCGGCTGGCGCGCCAGCTCGTCCATGTCCGGCGACCATCCCGACTCCTTGATAGCGGGCACGCTCAGGGGGTCGATCTTGCAGGGCCCGTTTCGCCATTCCTTGGGCGGCGCGTGGACGATGTGGGACTTGCTGAAGGCGCGGATCTTGGCGTACACTGCTTCTTTCTGTTTTAGGAGCATGCGGCCGACTTCCAGGTATCGGATCTTGGGGAGCATTGAGCATTGCATTATGGTTCCTCCTTCGTAGTCTTTTATGTAGCCCGTCCAGATTGATCGGTCGAGGGTGATGTCTTTTGAGAAGCCTTGTTTTTTGAAATATCCGATGGCGTAGTTGTCTGCGTAGGTTAGGAAGTGCATGATGTCTGATGTTGCTCGTACGTAGTCCTGCGATCTGTCAGTGTACGGTTCGGTTTGCAAATGTTGTTACCCATCTCCGGTTGTCGGTTTACCTTTAGATGAGACATGAGATGTGCTCCGTATCCTTTGACCTGTTGGTCGGATGATATGGCACAGAAAACGATCTCGGCAAAGGTGCGATTGTTGAACGGGCGGTATGTGATTCCTCTAATCGGATCATCAGTAAGGGATCTACTTCTGAGCCTCACCAAGTCCCATAACCTACCCAACCACCTCCAGAGGATGCTTCACAATAGCCATTGAGAGATGCGACCTGTCATACACAAGCCGCGCAATGTAGTCTTTCGGCATCTTGGGAAGCTGCTTCTGAAAGATGCACTTCAACCCAGTAAGAACAATGAAGCTGTCTTGGGAGCCATCATTGTTGACCACGCGAAACTCGATATCCTTCCCTCGCTCTTCTAAAACCGCTGGCTATTTGCAGGTGGTTATTATGATTATCCGGTCACAGATTCAGTGGCGTCGGAGCCGGGGAGGGCTTACTTTCTCTGGGAACGGGACAATCCTAACGGGTTTCGAAGGGGGTTTTTCGTCCACCTAAGTATGTAAATAGGATATTAGAATATGCTTCACAGGGTGGTTGGTCCTTTTGTATATCCTACCTCTCTGTCCTCCTCGGAGGTCGTGCGCGCTCTTTTGCTCGGATGTTGCGAATTCGGGGAAATCGCCTCTTCGGAGGCTTTTCTTTTGGTGCCTGAGGGAAATATCGTTAGCGATGGCCTGGTTACCCGCGTAGTCCAAGCGATACTTACTCTCTGCAGCAAGCGCTGTCATTTTGCGATGTGGATTGCTGCCTCCAGAGCCTCCGAATCCAGACTCCAGCTGTTTCCCCGGATTGTCACGTCAGTTCGGTTCGTATCGGGAATTACGATGTTCCGAAGTTGCCAACTTCATCTCTCCTTCTTTATGCCTTGAACCAGCGAGAGTTGACTGTATACTACCAGGTACACTTTCAATTGAAGTTGATCTGCTCTAATGTCGTTGAACCAAGTCTGGGAGGCGGCCTCCGCAAACCCTTACTATCCTCTCGTCAGCAAAAACGGCCAGTTCTCAGCCGGATTCGGTTTGCTGCTTATTGGTGAGGTTCATCTATCGGATTGATGCTGAGCGGAGCATACATGACTAACTGGCATGTCACGCAGCTTTTGTCTACACTGGTCTCTTCGGGCTTGGTTAGTTTACTGCTTTAGAGGACAATTCGACTAAACGCGGAATTTATGGTTCTAATGGGTCGTGCCGATTCAATTAGATCGTTCGTTCCGAAGCATCATCTCGACTGGTATCCCGGCAGCACTCGCTTTCGGGTAAGCCACATCAAGTCAATTGATATATCTTCGCCGTCTGGCTGTATATTAACACTTATTACAGTTTCGGAGCCGTGTACATGATCTGCGCCGTTGGGGTCTACGTTTAATTGCTTCGATTCCATATACTACTTGAGTTGTTGAGAGAAAAAGGAATAGGACATGTACTGTTAGAATAAGACACGAGGCCACGCGCATTTACTCCTAATTCAGTCGTGTCCTGTGCCATCTCTCACCAAGGAAAGCAAAGCAACGAATTGAAAAAAGTGCATCGAAATGGACCCCGTATTCTCCGCTGTCTCCGTCAATGCCAATAACCTCTACACACTACTCCAATGCATTGGATTCTCCCCGAAAGCCACCGTTCAGATTACTCCAGATGGCATTCGGGTTTCCGTCGAAGATGGCCGGGTGATCCAGGGACTGGCGTTTCTCGACAAGGCCCTCTTTACCAGCTACACGTTCAACCCGCCCCGAGAGCAGACAAACAGGCATAGGAACGACGATTCAGACGATGCAGCCGACGACGGCGCGTCAGAGGAGGATGTCGTCTACCCGCATTTCGTCATCTCGCTCTCGGCTCTCTTAGAAACGTTGAAGATATTCGTCTCGAATGATACCTCCGCCTCTGGGCAGTCCAGATCTTCCACCAACAGCATGCAACCGCCGAGTTCATCTGCTTCCAGCGCGTTCAATGCTCCCGCTCTCCTCCTCGATCGCTCCTGTACCATACAATACCTCTACCCCGGGTCCCCTCTAAGCATAACGCTGTCCGAGACGGGAGTCAAAACCACCTGCGAGTTGACCACCTACGAACCAGACGACGACGAAACTGACATTCCACTCCAGCGAGACGCGATTGTCATGAAAATCATCATGCGATCGGCCTGGCTCCATAACGCCGTTTCAGAGCTCGATTCGACCAATCCCAACGTTCTTAGGATTTCCGCCTCTTCGAAAAACGAACCCTACTTCGCCCTCTCCGGATCTGGTGGTCCTTTCAGCGAATCTACGGTCGAGTTTTCCGTTGATGAAGAGCAAAACCAGCAACGTTCACTCCAAAGCGGCAGAGCACCACCATCATCTCGGACAAACCAGTCGCGCAACACGGGGAACACCAAGCAGGCGCCTACGGTCACGGAGACTTTCTACGTTAGTCCCTCCTCTTCTTCAAGGAGTCATATCAAGCAGGATTACCGGTTTCCTTTGATCCGCAAAGCTTCTCGCGCCATGGCTGTTGCGAGTAAGGTTAGTATCCGCGGTGATAGGCAGGGGGTGCTGAGTCTTCAGTTCATGGTTGAGTTCAATGACGGTAATGGCTCTGGTGGGTCGAGCTTTGGTCTTCGGGCTCCTCCTGGTCATAATGCGTTGGGTGCTGTTGGTTTTGTGGATTTCCGGTTTGTGCCGTTGCTTGATGAGGATGGGTCTGGTGGTGAGACTGAGGGAACGGGTGATGAGGTTGATGATGATTAGGGCAATTACACAACATTATTCAAGTGTTCCGAACGGATATCATACACGTTGATGGAAATCATTACAATCATAATTAAACAAATGCTTGCTATTCTTTTTGTTCATGTGCAGCGTATGTATCAATGTCCCATGTATGTACCAATCAACCTTAACGCCAAACCAGCAGTTACTCCGACTGTCGGGCTTTCAAGTCCATATCATAGCAGAATTCCACAAGCCCTTCGTGTCTAGACATGTCACATAACCTGATTTGATGTCAGCATGAGTTCTGAAGGACTTCAGTAAAAACTAAGGGGCAACTCACCTCTGCAATCGATTGCCTTTCAATAATCGACTTTTGCTTGTCATTGCGCGAAACCCGGTAATAGTAATCACTGAAGTCACCACACTGCATATACCTCAAAAAGTCCTCATCATGGGTAATAACAATCAACTGGAAATTAGCCTGCTGCTGCCGAGCCCGGATAATATCATGCAACGACTCAGCGAGCGACCGAATATTATCCCGGTCGAGGTTCGTCGTCGGTTCATCCAGCGCAATAAGGCCACAATTGACACCAAAGCACTCCGCCAACGCGAGCCGGATGATGATACTCGCCAGCATCTTCTGGCCCGCACTGCAGCGCCCCCGCATGTCCATCTCGGTGCTCTGCTTCACCATGCAGACCCGGTAGTTGTAGGAGCGGTTACCCTTGGCGTTTTCGTTGTCGGAGCGGATCAGGATCGTGTCGACGTCGGTGCCTTTGTAGGTCTTTTGCCAGAGCTCGCCGATGATCGCGTTGATTTCTTCCATCTTGAGGCCGTGGTATTTCATTATGGCTTTGTCGAGCGCGCCGCCGTACCGGCCTAGGTCGTCCACTGCGGCTTTGGTCGTTTCTACCTTGACGTGTGCTTCTTTGTATTTCCCCGCTGCGTCCTTGTAGTCTGTATTCCAGTCTGCGAGGAGCTGCATTAACTGGTCGTCCTTGGATTTCATCTCGCCCATTATGCTTGCTTGTTTTGCGGCTAGCGCGTTGTGTTCTCGCGTGCGGCGTTCGGACTCTTCCTTGAAGCGGCCGCGGTCGACCTCCGCGTTATGCGCTTCTAACTCGTCCACTTCCGCCAGGACTTTGTCCAGTGTTCGGGTTGCCTGTCGGTATGTCAGGTTGTCCGAGTATCGACGTTTCGTGTTCTCGCTGTCTTTGAGTTGCGACGATATTCTGTTAATTTCTCTTGTGATGTTGGCTTGTTCCGTTTCCAGCTGGGCTATTTCATTTTCGAAATTCTTCAGTTCTCGTTTACTCCTCTCTATCTGGTTCGTGCCGCCTCGTTCGATATACGAGTTGATGTCGTCACTGGCGAGATCTAGCTGGTGCAGGTTGTCTGAGAACTGGGACACTTCCTGCTGCAGATCCCTCTCGCGCGCTTCTGCTCGACGGCTGATATCGTCATACTTCTCCTGGGCCTTGAGGTGCTCCGGTGTTAGACTCTCGATATCCCTGTCGGCTTTCTCAATTGCTTCACGTTGTTGAGCATTGAGGCTCTTGTATTCCTCCATCCGCGACAGTAGACTGGCTTTCTTTTCCAGTTTGAACTTTGCGTTGTCAAGGCTGCTCTTAACGTCACGCAGCTGGAGCTCCAGCTCGTTGATCTCGGTGCGCGTTTGGTCTTTCTCGCTTGTAAGCTTCGCCAGAGTCTTCTTTAGTGACCTGGACTTCTCGCCCACAGCGGCAATGTCATCTTGAATGTCTTCGAGAGTACGAGAAGCCGTAGCTCCTTGTTGCTTTGTCTGCAAATCCGCAATTTGGGAGTTGAAGGTCTTGATATCTGCATCGTACCTCGCGATAGTGCTGACCGTCCTTGAAAGGGCTTGAACGTCTCTTCTCTTTTCGACTCGCTCACTAACGACCTTGTCGTGATTCTCCAGTTGTGACAAGAACTCTTCCCGTTGAGTTTCACACACCTGCTCTTCCTTCTTCAGGTCTGGAATCTCGATTTTGGATAGGCGGTCCCATGTATCGTAAGAGGTGGCGGCTGCTCGGGCGGTTTTAAGTTCCTCCTCGAATTGTTGCAACTCCTGGTCCTCAGTGACTGCAGGTGCTCTCTTAACCGAAGTCTCCAACTGCTTTTTGAATGCTTGCAATTCGTTATCAGAACCAAATCCTCGTCTGCACGTTCTGCAGACTTTTGCTCTATCCACGACCTCAATGCATTTCTTGAGGTATTCATACATTCCCGCGGACGTATGGGTATCTCTCTTAGCCACTTCAAGATCCTCCTGTTTTTGTTTAACGATGTCTGGATATTCCCACGGTTCATCGTCGATTGCATCACGGATAACCTTGACACAATCGTCATGTTCTTTCTCGCGCTGCTTCAGGGTTTTCTTGGTGGACTTCAGCTTGAATTCCACGTGTTCGAGTTCTCTATTCACTCCATCTCGCGCGCGCTCGGCTTCGGATACGGAGTTTGACTCGCCATCCGAAGCAAGCTGATAATCATGCTCTAACGTCTCGGGTTTCCAAGTCGTACTGATCAGCTTTGAAAGTCGCTCACCGTGTGCTCCCGACATGGTCTCCAAACTGCGTTGTCGGTCCTTCAGCTCCTTCTTCAAGTGGTCCAACCGAGCCAAGTCACCAGCCTTCTTGGTCGACTCGATAAGCTCGGTGTTAAACCTCGAGCTCTCATCTTCGAGATTTCGGATCTCAGAGTTGATGTCTTGAATTTCCTTGTCCCAAGAAGCTGATCGAGCGCGTTCTTTTGCGTGCTCCAGACGGGACTGGATATCCCCAATCTTCGATTCTAGCACAGCCTGTATGCCTTCGTCGACATCAATCTCGTTCAGTTTGTCTTGGTGAGTTGCGGCCTCTTTGTCGTTGGCGGAGATCTGTCGCTTTGCGGCATTCTTGGTTTCTTGCAGTGCGGACTTCCGCTGTCCTATCTCGTTGAGCGTCGCTTGCACTTCACGTAGTTCTACCTGAGCCTCTCTCTTTGCACGATCCAATGCCTGGTTGCGGTCTTTAAGTAGCTTTCGCATCCTATGCATGAATTCATCAATATCAGCCTGATCCAGGTTGCCTTCAAATCCGCGGATATTGTTGCCGTGCGCAATCTCTTTGATCATATTCTGTCGTCGCTCGAGTTGTCTTTCGAAATGGGCTTTGTCGTTTTCATGCTTCCCATGTTCGGCTTGTTTGAGACCTAATTCCCGCCGAGCTTTATCTATCTGGTCCTTGATCTCCACGTAGTTTTCCTTCTGTGACTCTTCCTGTTGTTGATATTGGAACTGTCTAGTTTCGAATTGCTCAAGACTTGACTCTAGCCATTCGTCTGGGTCGTCGAGTTCAACGAGATGCCGCTTCAGGGTGTCGATTGTCGCTTGGACGCTGTTCCTCTCTATGCGTTTACCTTCCAAAGCACCAAGAACCTGGGAGTAGCTCTCTGATTCCTTCCAGGCCTTGTCGGCGAGTTCGGCGACGCGCCGCATTTCTTGTGACAGCTTATGCGTCTCTCCCCGTAGGGTCTCAATCTCATCTTGAAGTTTAATCGATCGCTTTTCAGCTCGATCGGCCTTGTCCTTGTCTTCTTTTGCGTGCTGCTCCATGATCTTATACTTAGCCAAGTCTTCGTTCTGCTTCTTCCTGAGGACTTTGATATTATCGATAGCCTTGGTGTATTTCATAGCTTCAAAAATCTCATCAAACTTCTTCTTCAGAACAGAAGGCTCGCTCATCGGCCACAGGCTCTCATCTTGGTGGCAGAAGATGACCGAGTCCAGCACGGCCTTCGACACGCCAAGATACTGTGGCATGATCTGGTCCAGTTCTGCCACCCTTGAGGATATAGCCGTCCTCTCGCCATCCTTTAGCATCAATAATTGACCCTCCAGGGTTTTCTGTTGCCTCGTCGTCTTTTTCACTGAAAGTTGCAGGCTTCTGGTGGCTACCATTTTTGCGCCGGATGTGCCTTTGAATGACAACTTAACCTGGGCTAGGACTTCCTTCTCCCCGCACAGCTAGTTTCACAATCTTAGTATGCATAACTCGGCCTTGAGGTCCGTAGTATTGACGAATCCCACACGCACCTTGGGGTCATGGATAAATGCACCACCCTTGCTGTTCGGTGGAAGATCACCGGTCGTTGCGTATTTGAGACATTCGATAATACTCTAGCTCGAAGACGTTTTGTTAGACTGGGAACATGAAGCAAAACCCTCCATGCTCTATGTTTGGCCTCATACCGTCTTTCCAGATCCATTATATCCAACAATAAGCGTCAACGGTGTGTGAAACTGTATGGTCTCGCTCCGCGTATTATCGAACGACCGTACACTGTAAAGAATCCCCAAAGTCAGCATCGATGAGAACTTGGAGTCTCAACGCCAGGTCTAGTGTTCTGTTAAAGACGACAACGACAAACCCACCCCAGTATCGAAAGCTTATCGACCTTCGCTAAAAATGAAGCGTCAGACCACGTCCATCATTGCATCCATCGTTAACTGCCATAATCGGCCATTAGATAACCTACACCTGTTGATAGAAGCGTTAGCAAAGGATCCAAGCAGCTTGGGAATCGTAGCACCTCCAAAACTTACATTTTGGTCAGGACGAAACAGTGTTGAATACACTGCTGCTCGCGCTAAATTTATTCTTATGCCAGCAGGTAATTCCTCTTAAGTAGCTTCAACGTTAATTATTAGGTGAGCTCCTCAGCGTGCCCAGAGTGTCGACGTCTTGTCCACGCGCGTCACGGCGACGCGGAGGAAGCGCGGTGTCACGTGCGCTGCACTTTTCCTTAACGGGTAAGCCTATGAGTTGGTTAGGGCGCGGACATCTTCCACATCACTCCCACAGCCAAAAACCTGAGTCTCCTCGCCGTTGAACACCTCGTCCCTTCACATTCTCGTCGCTAATATGCCTCGCCGTCTTGGCAGAACTGGTCGACTTTTGAAGTTATGTGGATTGCCACTCCTCGATGAATCCACGATTAGGCTACCCATCTACCTCTTTTAACTCCAAACCAGCAGCAGCAGCACTCTCCTGCTATCAAATACGATTAAAATATGCCGATATACGAAAATCTAAGCATCTGAGTTCACAGGAAAGCTCACTGACTTTATTAGAAAGGTCTCAGTTACTCAGAAACTGGGTTCCTTGTTGGCTTCCGCGTGAAGCTAGATAGTTTCGGATGCTTGCCGCATATCAGAAGGTATAGTGAGGGCAAGCTTACTGGTGCCAGGAAGGAGCAGCTGCTTGATATATCCTTGGATCAGCAGACAGTTCACCCGAGCCAGGTACATACAAGTGAAGCTGAACATTGGCAAAGAGACTGTGCACCTCTACCTCTGGCTACAATTCGACATGATACTTGCATATATGCCAAACTATTTCATATGCCGGCCGGCCAACTGCTGCCGTTAGTATGTACTCAGCAGTATGAATACCAGGTCGAGGATGGTGATCCTTCTGCTGTCATGTGTGTCGGCTACCCCGATGACCCCCGAGATCATCCTTCATCATCAACTACTTATTGAAGAGTTCCGGAGGCCTACTTCTCACGAAAGAAGACGCATCGGTTTCGATCTGCAGGCCATCAGCAACCAGTTTGGCCAGTTTATACATGTATAACTTCATACTGGCCATATAGCCAGTACACACGGCTTAACCGGTTGGCATCGAAGGCTTCATTGCTTCATTGTTTACCGAAAACTGCGGCAGCTTCTTGTCAGCAATAGGTCAAGAGTTCATCGATGGAGTCTTCAACGCAGTCGGGTCGTGAGCACTGGCTGGCCAGTTCAAAAATTATAAGAATATATGAATTGACCGAACTGATTACTGATGGCTTGTAAATTGAAGCCGTATATCTTCTTCAGTGGGAAGTAAATCTCCCAGCTTCTCAATGATTGGTCATGGGAGATATGTTGTCTCAGTCGTCACGGTACCCGGCACAACCAGCAAAAGGATAACCGTTTCCAACTCGGACTTCTTATTGCTGAGTATGGGGAGCACATGCGCACATGTATTGGCATTATTGCGAGGTGTCGGATTGTACGCCATAGGTAAGGCTGTACAATTCCTTCCCAATATCCCGCCCCACGCCCCGGCTCGGCATTGAATTTGACCATTCTCTGATCCGAGAATCAATAGAACAACATTGAACCTACCAATTACGACCTGACGAGATACTGTCCTAGTCGGTGCTAGTAAGCTGGCCCTCCTTTAACCACTGATTTGTGCACAAGCATCCAGAAGCTATCTGGCTCCATGCCAGCGGCGGATTCAGCCTCTAGGTTGAAAACCCTCTGTAATAAGTCAACTAAAATCTATCTGCGGATACGGGGGTATGCCTGGAATTCTGTTGTTTGGTTTGAAGGTGCAGGATTACCATTTTGACGCTGTCACTACCAGCGTTACTATCTAAACTGTAGCAATATATGTTTATATCCCAAATCGACATAAGTTAGATCAAAAGTGAAGTGAAGATAAACATTACTGGGTATCTGCAAAGAAATGTACATAAACGCATCACATCATGGACCACGGTTAGCAGCCAACAAGCTCTCAAATGATTGAAGCCAGAAAACACCTTCAAATAGCAACCAGGCCAAAATCCAACCAGCCTCAATGAAAACTCTGCCTCATATGAGCCTTCTCAGGCGGCGGAGGAAACCAAGCCTGCGAAGGCTCAACCGGCGCCGTCCTAGGCGTCTCAACCCCCTCAACAGCCGTATGCGTCGTCGAGGCCGACGGATTCGGCGAGCTAGAATAATCCCGAAGCGGGAGATCTGGCGTTTCGCCCGTGAGTTGATTGAACGTGACCGTCCTCGGGGTTGCAGTGGGCATTCCTCCCATTCCTCCCATTCCCCCCGCTCCGCCAGTGGGAGGTGCGGGGGTTAATGGGAAGACGTTGGGGGAGTTCAGGACCTCGTCTTCCCATTTTTTGATTACGCGTTTTTCTTCGCGGCGTTCTCGGTGTTCTTCTCGTTCGGCTTTGGTTGTGAAGCAGGAAATGGCGCTTAGGACGAATTCGGTGAAGTAGATTAAGCTGTAGGTAGGATATGATTCCGTGTCAGCGAGATTGGCCCAGAGAAGGAATGACGAATGGATATCTCGACGCACATGACGATTATTGAGAATGCAAATAACGACTTGGCTTGTTGACAGTAGCCGATGTTGGACTTGTCAGCGGCGACGTTGCAGCTTTTCGAGATGTACCAAGGTGCGCCGGGTTGCGGGTGGTTTCGATCCGACGTGTCGCTACCAGCCTGGAATCGAGCAGACACAATATACAGAATTACCAAGGCCCCATGTATGAAGGCTGACAACGGTGGGTAAAAGGTTTTGAGAAGATGCATCGGCGCCTTCGCTATCAAAAGAAACAGGCTCACGACACTGATGACTAGGTTAAAGTTCGTGATGCTGTGATTTTTCCCCAACGTCAGTCAACATATGGCCTATAGTCGCATCATCTCACTCGATACCACGCACAATGAACTCCATACTGTAGGAACCTTGTAAGATCGGTAATTGGCAAGAGCGTAAACCACTTCATCCGGAGCGCTATTGAACCCATTATCATAACCGTCCTGCCATAACTTGGTCCGGTAGCGATTATGTGATGCAATCCCAGTAAAAGTCAGAATAACAATCGTAAAAGGCAGCTCCGCAGCCATCAAGATGAAGAGCGTCCAGTAGTATCGGTGGTTCCGAGGGATGAACATGATGACGGACAAAGTCGAACGGATTGAAGCCGCGACTCGGCGTCGCCAGGGAGACCTTGTAAGTCAGAATCCGGACTTGAACAGAGTAAAATGAGCCACCGCAGAGTAGTCAGTTGGTATTGTGGCATGTTTTACCAGACCGGCTGGTCGTACATCCAAAGCACTTCCATCGGGAAAAAAGAAAGCAATCAATCTCCTTAGCTCAAGGAAAAGCAAGCAAAAAAAAACCGCTTGAAAGACTCGACAGTCATAAGACTCGGGGCCCTGCCCACGACCAATGGAACAAGCGTCCACGGCCAGGAATTGAAGAGGGGGGATTCATCACGGAAACGAATCGATCACCCGAAGTCGAATAGAACCGAAGCTGCTAAGCGCTGAGCTCTGAAAGGGCGTACAACAGGCCAAGCTCGATGTAGACGAAGGAGCCAGTAAGGGCACAGGTCCGGGATGCTTAATGTGACAGCGACAGATGCATCGCCAATGAAACAGCCGGAATGGATTTGATGCCCGCGGATCGTCACACGCTACGTCCGAGCCAGATGTGACTGGAGATAGAACTCTGCAGGCTACTGCAGCCAACGTGCTTGCAGTATGTAGTGTTCAAATGTTCTTGTTTCTGTTTCACAGAGGTTTGCTTTTTCAGTTTTTCTCTGCAGTTTTATCGACTGTCGTCTCCGGTGTGACGCGCCCATCCGTGCAGCATTCCGTGAAGCATTGTGGATTGAGGCCTCATCCTTCAAGCACCCTAGATTGGATGGCTGCACCATGCGCATCGTGGATAAATGGATAAGCATTACCGGTAAACAGCATTAAACCACTGCGCAGAGGCCCTGTAGTTGAAGAGAAGAGAAAATAACGTCCGAGTGCCGAATCCGAATCCGATGACAACGTCATCCCGATAACAACGATAACAACTCCAACCTCACATCGACTCTGTAAACAATAGCAGCTCCCACAGTAAAAAGAACCCTCAAATGAATGACCTCCCTCGGGCTCCTATCGAGGCCACTATCGCGCGCCTTAGCATACAACAACTACAGCTGCATAAACCGAACAATCATATCCGTAACAAGGCGTGAAATGACCACGGGAAGAAAAAACTCCATCCCGCACACACTCCGCACGGCCGCCGAACCAAGACAGAACAGATCATACAACGTCCGACTCTCGTATATTGAGGAGGTCAATCCGAGTGTTCGATTGCTTCGGTTGACGATTCCTCGGGTTCACCAGCCAAACCAACCACCATCACCACAACAACAACAAGAAGAAGAAGAACCCTTCACATTCCACCCAGGCCAATGGCTAGACGTGCACATCCCCTCAATCCCCCAAGCCGGGGGATTCACGATAACATCAACACCAGCCGACGCGGAGCCAGCAACGGAGTCTCCATCATCCATCGCCCCTGACATCGGGAGAGCACAACCATATGTCGAACTCGCCGTGCAAAACTCGCCCCAAAACCCACCTGCTGCATGGCTCTGGAGGCCGCGGGAGGACATCATGGGGAAATCGCTGAATGTCCGGGTTGGGGGCAGTTTCGTCTGGCCTCCTCCTCCTCCTCCTCCGTCTGGTGTTGATGTGGGGGGTTTGAGGAATGTTGTGTTTGTTGCCGGGGGTGTTGGGATTAAGTAAGTTGTTTCTCTCTTATGATATCTATATTCGTTGATTGATGTGGTATTGCTGGGGTTTTTGTCATTTGGATGACTAGAGACCGTTCGCTGAAAGGGTTGATTATTGCAGTCCCCTAATCTCAATTCTCTCTCATATTCACCAAACAAATGCATCTACCACCACCAACACAAAAGAAACAGAAACCCTCCCAAACAACACAACCATCCACATCCTCTACTCAACCCGCCTCCCCAAGACGACATCCACATCACCAACTTTAAGCACCCATACACCCCCAGAAACCATCCTCGACCAAATCCTCTTCCTCCCCCGACTCCGCCAGATAATCCGCTCCCACTCCCACTCCCACTCTCCCTCCCACCGTCTCCAAATCAAACTACACCTATTCATAACAGACCTCCACACCTCACCGAACGAGCAGATTAAGTCTCTGCCGTCTTCTTCACCGCCGGATCTCAATGTCCATGCGCGGAGGGTGAATGAGGGCGATTTAAGGAGTGCTGTTTTTGGTAATAGTGGTAGTGGAAATGGAAATGGAAGTGGTTCTGAAAGTGAGACTAAGACTAGGAGTGAGTCGACGGTGTGTTATGTCTGTGGACCGCCGTGGATGACGGATGGGGTTGTGGGTGTGCTGGGTCGGTTGCTTGGTGGGGAGGAGAGGGTGTTTTATGAGAAGTGGTGGTAGTTGTACTTGTATATATACAATCTGCTGTACATACTCCGAGTTCAATGTGTCTAAGTGTCAATAGCAGGTGTCAGTGACATATGCATCGTGAAGTGAAATGGAGAGAAGAGAAGAGAAGTAGCTATCGCCATTAGGACCATCAATGAGGTAAACTAGTAGGCAGGATATAAAGAAAACACGAAGCAAGAGACGAAGGAAGCCCTAAAGCCCTAACCAGGCCCCCTAACAACACCACCATCGACAATCATCATCTCATCAACCCTAGCATCCGTATCGCCCCATTCAACCCGTTTATACGTCACGACCCGTCCGGGACCCATGTCGAAGTCGAAAAACCGCACGCGCCGGACGTAGTCCCCGTAGCCGCCGTAGCCGCCGAACCCAGAGCCGCCGGCGTAGCACATCCAGAGGTTGGGTTTTTGTTCTTGGTCTTGGTCGAGCATGCAGTAGTCGTTGACATGGTCACTAGTTTCGTTAGTTAGCATCCCTTCCGGGTTTAATACGTGGATGTTGTTCAACGAGATGAGACGAGAAAAAACTTACTGCCCACAGCTCACAAAGAGGACACCCTCTTCCTCAAAGGCGTCTTTAAGGTGAGAATTAAACTGCGGGGCGGTTGGGATCTCGGACCAATTCCCGCGGAAGTAATTCGTGGTCGTACGATATTCAGGCAGCGGGATGTGAATAAACGCCATGTTCATGTGCATATGCGTGTACTCGGCATGCTTCCGCTTCAGACCCTGTGCGGTATTCCTAAACCACTTAATCTGACTCGGCTTCACCCAGTCGTAGCCGTGGAACTTGCGCTCATCGGGCGAGTAGCTGTGCGTGTCGAGGAGGTACAGGGTCAACGCGGAGCTGCCCGTCTTCCCACGACCCAGGACCTCGACGTAGTAGTTTCCGATGCCGTCGATTTCCTCCGGACCGGCGAGGGAGAGGGAGTACGGGAGGTCTTCGAAAATGGCCATCTGCTGGGCGCGTCCGAGGTCGCCTTCGTCGTCGTGGTTGCCGAAGATCGCCGCGTAGGGGATCCTGCGGTCGACCATGGGTTTGACGGATTTGAAGAGTGCCGTTGCGGCGTCCCTTGATGTGGCCCCGTTGACCTGGTCGCCCGAGAGGATGACTAGGTCCGGTTTCTCCTCGTCCATGAGTCGTTCCACGTAGTCCAGCGTGCGCGGGTCGGCCTCGCATTGCTGCCCGCCCGTCAACGCGGGATAAGGATCGCGACACGCCCCCACGCCGGTACTCATGTGCATATCCGACAGCTGCATAATCTTAAACCGATCATCCTCACCAATCCTCAAACTGGGCTTCTTGGGCTTCGCAGGAAACCCCCTGCGGATGCTAAGACGAGCCTCCAAAGCCTCCGTCAATCCATCCACCAACAACGGCGTATCCTTGATCTCCCAATTCAAGCGCGGGTCGACCGCATCCGTCCCAAATAGCACATCCACCGACGTCAGCGTCGACTGCGAATCGCTCGCATGCCGTCTCGCCGTCCGCTTCAGCCATATCCCGCCCGATCTCTTCTCCCACCCTTCGTCACTCTCGCTATCCTTCTTCTTCCCGTAATCGTCGGCTGGGGGGATTCGGCTGATTCTTAGGTCAATAACCACCTTGTCCGTGGCGGAAAGGTCTTCTTCTTTCTTTCGCTGGAATAGGACGTAGGCACGCGACGCCCAGCCTGTGTGCAAGTATAGATCCTTCTCGACACGCGCCCATGACTTCGGGTCGAGCGTGCAGCTGGAAAAGGGGTTCAGGGTGGAGCAGGTGAGGACGGTAACATCAGTAACGACGAAACCGGGATAATGCGTAGGGAGATGGTCGTGGATGGCGGCGGGGAGGACGCTGATGGTATTATCCAGGAGGACGACGACGAGAAAGACGAATATTGCGATGAATCCCAGCTGGGCGCCTGTTCTTATCTGGATTGGCGAGGTGCATCGCGTTAGCTATTAGCCATACGATACCTACATCTGCTGTGAAACCGATAACACATAGCAGATAGGTAGTATGTAGAATAGGGAAAAATGGAACATACAAGTCGACGAGCCATGGTCGTAAGACTTCAAGAGGAGCTTCGGCATTAGAAAGGAGACTGGGCGTGTTTAGCATGGTGCTACCACGGTCACCGTATAAGCTGCTATTGCCTTCTCCTGAAGGCTCACCCAAAGACGACCACGGCGAGGTCATCTCAAGCGGCCATTCCTGGCGGAGAGTCGTCGCCGGGCGTTGTGACTTGTTCTCGGAATTTGACTTCGATCGATCTTCGGGTGCCGCGTCATGTTGACCGTGGTTGAGGAGGCTTTCCGTCGGCTCTACTATGGTACATACAGAATCCAATTATCCTTGTCTATATATAGTGATCACTGATAGTCTATACAGCCAGTCCGAAATGCAAATGCAAGTGCACCATGTCAATGCGGAAGTCGTGAGCATGCAAGAGAGCAAGGAGAAAGAGAAACAGAAACAGTCCGACTCCAGTCATTCACCGAGAGAGAGCAGCCTCCTTGGCCGTGGTCTTCCCGCTAAGGATGTCCTTTGTCGTGGCAAGAATGGAAGCCCAGTTCTCGAACTTCACAAACGGCACGCCCTTGTCTTCGCAGAACCTCGCGAGTTCTAAATGAGCTCGAAGTTAGCAATAGCTGGAAGGATAAGGGCTACGAGGGAGTCATATATAAAAGAAAAGATATCAAGCTTACCGTGACCCTCCTTTGCAAAGAGAAGATCGGTTTGAGAAGCGGCAGAGAAATCGGACACACCATCCCCAGCGTACAGCAGGACAGGACGTTCAGCTTCCGGCAGTGCAGCGTACGGCTTGATCTCGAGACTCTTGTCGTGTCCGAACTCGCTGAGTTACATCAAGTGGTTAGCATAAACACTACGGAGCAGAAAGAGAAACAACCTACTTACCTATCATCATGAAACTTGATTTTCCATCCACCCTCCGAATTCACATCCCTCCCATCGCGACTCTCGACATCATTAGCGACAATGTGGAGGAACGGGTCGGTTCTGTGTCCGAGGAACGTGTCAAAGAGAGTACGAATGACAGGGACCATTCCGGACGAGAGAACGACAATCGGGA
This sequence comes from Xeromyces bisporus, assembly GCA_900006255.1. Classification (NCBI taxonomy): domain Eukaryota; kingdom Fungi; phylum Ascomycota; class Eurotiomycetes; order Eurotiales; family Aspergillaceae; genus Xeromyces; species Xeromyces bisporus. The sequence continues at coordinate 374,459 of HG983350.1, forward strand.
CGTTGTTAGCCTGCGCCCAGCGATAGAACTCGACGAAGTGGGGGTCGAGCTCCATCTTGTTCTTCAGGTGGTTGATGCAGGTGTCGAAGGGGGTTTTGATGCTGTCCATCATGTCTCGGAAGGCGTCGCTGGAGGTAGAGGGTTAGCAGGGGTCTTGAACCACTTGACTAGGGAAGAAAGAAATGGGCATACCGAAAAGTGAGTTTGCCTTCCAGGACAGCAGCGATTCTCTCCCTTCTTGTCGTTTCGCCATACCCTAGTTCCTTGGTCTTTACATGGTCAGTGACATGACAGGAGGTTTAAGCGTATATATAGACCTCAGACTGGAGAGCATTACGAGAAAGTCATTGCCTTGAGGAAATTGTTAGCTTTAATTCTCTTCTTCAAGACAAATTCAAGGAAACTCACTGTCTTGCAATGTGACAGTCCCGTCAAAGTCAGTGAAGAAGATGATCTTAGGGCTAGTGGCCAAATACGGAAGTTCAACAGAGCCCATAATGGAGACGCGGGCACTCAGCAGTCAGCACACAAAGAGAGGCGATGAGTCCAACGAGATTGATAGAGAGCAAGAAGACGATGATCAAGAGAAGATGAGAAGAAAAGTGAGCAAGAGACCTTTATTCTTTATATACCTGGCTGGGAGGAAGTGAAGCCGGTCACATCTTGCTTCTTCACCAACAACAGCTGCTTTCAGTCAATGAAGAAAGAGATTGACTCTTTGTTATATATAACAGTCGATGACTATCTTGATGTCACTAGCAGATCCTACATAGAGATACCTATATATAGATATATATGAAGTTATAGTCAACTATGATGCTTCACTGTTCTGTTCATGCCGATTGTTAGCCCTTATCAACTGGTCCTAAACCGGTTGATACATTCATTTCTTTACCTGAACACCTCTCCTTCACTTAGGCTGCTAGCCATTCTCCCTTCACGTCTCATTGAATGTCTCGCTGGCTCCGGTCCCTAAGACACCTCCTGGGCCTGACCTCTCCGGAACAGGTACAGGTCCCTAATAGTGCTGTCCGATCTTTTCCTCGGTCTATTGACACTGATTTTTCCATTTTCCGCGGTATGTTTTGAATCTTTAAACATGCGTCAACAACCTAGACAATATATAAATATAAATTGAATAGAAAATAATCAACCGTCTTCTATACTTGCAGAAGGAGACAGAGCCGTGATCCATGGCAAGCATCCATCCTTGACAAAGCCGTTGGAAAAAGGCAAAAAGACCGACGTCCGGCGAGGTACCCTGCACCACGACCATATCATAGGCAGGAGAGTGTGGGATTTGGTGCAGGCTCATAAGGGTGCGTTCAGTTGCTTATATGCTAGAAGCCATAATTATCTAACTAACAATCTGCAGGCCCCGAATATCGCCTCAGCCTCCCAACTCTCGACGAATACGTCGCCCTGACTCCGCGTCATGTCACGCCGGTATGACTACCTACATATGCTTACTTTACTCTCACCACCGATTGACCCCAGAAAGAAAGAAAGAAACCGACCCTAACACAAAGTCCAGTAGATATACGCAACAGACGCCAACCTCATCGTCTCCCTCTTAGACATCCACGTCGCACCACCACACGAAGACCACCATCAGCCATTAGAGATCCTCGAATCAGGAACCGGCCATGGATCCCTAACGCTGCATCTTGCGCGTGCTATACAAGCGGCAAATTCCAACCCGCCACCGATCCCGGCGAGGCTGCAAACGAAGTACCTCCAGGGTCGACCAACGCGATCCGGGGCGGAGGGGGAGGAGGAGCAGGTGAAGAAGGAGACGGGCACGGGTGCAAATGCGAATGCCAATGCGAATGCGAATGCAAGCGCGAACGCGGAAAAGGATAATGACAATGCCATCGACCCAATTCAACAACAATGGGACACCTGGCGCGCCCAACGCAAAGCCATCATCCACACCGTCGACATATCCCCCAAATTCTCCACACACGCCGAAAAGATTGTCCGCGGTTTCCGCCGCGGCATCTACACAGGCAACGTCGATTTCTACGTAGGCCACATCGAGAACTGGATAGCAGAACAGACCAAACTACGAACAAAAACGAAACCAGCCGGTCTCTTCTCAAGCCCAGAAACCACTCTCGACCCCTTCCTCTCCTACGCCATCCTCGACATGCCATCCGCCCACCTGCGCATTCCGCACGTCTCCCCGATCCTCAAACGCGACGGCCTCCTGGCCGTGTTCATGCCCAGCGTGACGCAGATCGGGGACTGCGTGGACATTATCCGTCGGCTGCGGTTGCCGTTCGTTGTTGACCGGGTGGTCGAGTTGGGGGCTGGGATTAGTGGGGGGCGGCTTTGGGATGTGAGGTTTGCTGTTAAGAAGTCGAGGGCTGATCCGGCGTCTTGGAATGAGTCGGGTCAGAGTGAGAGCGAGTCGGGTCAGGTTGGTTCTGCTTCGGCTTCTTCGGGGTCGGAGGGAGATGGGGATGGTGTTGAGGGTTCTACGCATGCGGGATCTGGGAATGAAGGTGCTGCGCAGAAGGAGGATGAGAGTGTTCTTGTCTGTAGGCCGAAGGTTGGGACGAGGATTGTTGGGGGTGGGTTTGTTGGGTTGTGGAGGAAGATTGAAGATAAGTCTTGACTTGTACATTACTTATTACCGTTTTTCTGTCATGTACGATACCTGCTTTTCTCTGACGCTTTAACGGGCAGAGTACAGTAATCAGCGGCAGACCAGTCTGGTTCTCAGGTCAGAGACTACACTGCGAGCCCTAGATACGACCAATGTATGACAGTGATTCTCTTTGATCGAACATGCCTCTTCATTATTATCCATCTGCCCAAACACCAATACCTATGCAGAGCAGGAACCCGCCAGTCAGATTGAACCGAAGAAGAAAGAAAAAGAAAAAAAGAGAACAAGAATGAATGAAGAATATGAAGAATTGAAAGGAGAAAAGAAGAATATCTGAAAGTACCTAAGGATCAACCAGACCAATTGATGAAAAAGAGAAAAACAAGAACAAAAACAAAAACAGCACAGCCAGCAACGGAAGAAAGGGAAAAAAGAAAAAAGAAAAAACATCGCCACGCCGGTTGACTACATGGTTTCCAAGAACATACATAGTGATAAAAAAAAAAGAGGAAAAAGAAGAAAAGGTTCAATTGAACAACATTGTCCATTGGCAAGCAGCAATAATAAGAAAAGGAGAAGAGGAAGATGGATGAAACCGGATTCATGAGGTGAACAGGAAGTTAGGAAGAAGAAAAGAGAACAAAACAACCGCAGCAGCGAAAAGCAAACACAAAGAAGACCCCCAAAGAATTCCGAGTTAGCACAACAAAAGGAGGCGTGAGAAAAGGAGTAAGAAGAAGAAGGGCAGGAGAAGAAAAAAAGAATAAAAAGGAGAGAAACAGAAAGAAGCCGGCTAGACAAACACCCGACATGATGATAATAATCCCATCAATCAATCAAGTTCTCTGCGGTCCAAAATCCACGTCTACCACCTTGCCCTTTTTTCCTTTCACCGAAAACTCCGCAAGCAATGCGATATGATCGCTAGGAAAATGAAAGTTCGGGAATCCGGGAACTCTTTGTAGATACTCCTTATCCACGTTCCCGAGTAATGCCGTGACGTTAAGCGTGTTGGCTGAGTACCAAATGTAATCGAGGATGTCCTTGAAATCCGGCGTGTAGTTTGTGAAACTCAACTCGCCGATCGAGCTGTATGCCGACTTCAACTTAAACGGATGGGTCATTCCAATCCGACTGAGGTTCCCGTATAGTCGTTTTCCGAGATCAGGGTGGTCCCCCTCTAATCCACCTTGCACGATTAAGTTATATGCGGCGGACCCGGGTGACGAGTTGAAATCCCCGCACATCACCAGCGGAATCTGATCGCCGCTGGAGTATTCGGCTGACGGGGCAGGATCGGTAGGCGTCACGGTTTCCTGGCCATCTGCTTCTGAAAAGCGGAAAGCGGTCTTGTCGGTGCACGGGGGCCATTTGGAGTATCTGTCGGAAAGCTTGGCAACCTCCTCCATCAGAATAGCCGTCTGTATCAACTTGACATCCTTGAATGTGGGGTCCCAGTAAAGATGCGCGTTGACGACAATGAACCGAGATCCTGTTTGCCTGTTTTCGAGGAAGATAACCACGGCGATGTGATCCTTCTGCCACAGTCTGTTGTAGATATCGTCTTGATGCTTGGCATCCGGTCGTCGTACCATCGTCTGGCCAAAGTTGATCATCTGCTTGTCGAGCAGGATGAATTTGTTTCCCTTGAAGAAAGTGGCACAGCCGTCAACGGATTTCGCCTCCTCCTCCGGCATACCCATGGCTCTTCCTCGTGGCCAGTATACACCCTTGTAACCACTGTAAGCTAACTGCTCCCTGAAATAATTGTTGAAGCTGCCCTGGTCGACTTCCTGCAAACAGACAATATCTGCATCGTGGGACCTGATTTCACGCAGAACAAGTGCCCGTCTATACTCCCATGACAAGATACGAGATGGAGCGTAGCCGTAGTGCGATTGGGTTGCAGCGGATTCGCAGAGAGTATTGTAAGAGAGGACCGCGATTTTGTCCGCTTGGGTATTGGGCGAATTGGCCGTTTCGTCAAGGATCACCCAATCTCTGTCGGTAGGAGGGACGTGAACTTGACCAAAAGGAGGTTAATCATTCTTCCTCCCACTAAATAGTAGAGCAAGTCAATTAGATAGTAGACGGGACTCTACTCACCTGGCATCTCTTCTCTTAAGTACCTGACCAGCCCCTTGGTTCCTTGCTTCATGAGTTGGGACTTCAAGGTAGCGTTTAACGGATTTCCCTCTACCCCAAGAGTCTCCAGCCTATAAAGGTACCCCATTTCGTACGGGAGCGTTCGAAGGTTGTTATCGAAGAGATAGAACCTCCTTAGGCTCGTAAGCATGCCAATCTCTTCAGGGAGCTCGCTAATTTCGTTGCCCGATAAATCTAGGTGGTTCAATTTTCGGAGGAGGCCAATCGAAGGAGGGAGCACCTTCAACCTGTTGTGATTAAGGTACAATTTCTCGAGGAACAGATAGTTGAATAGAGAAGTGGAGAGCGCACGAAGCCCCTGTCCGCCAAAATCGAGAGCATTCCAAGTCTGTCTCGACCTCGGCTTGGCTTTCTCTGACCCCTTGCTTCCATCCACTCCATTCTCCACCGGCTCAGGCTGGCTAGATACAAATTGAATACCCTTGGCCTGCTGCGCGACGGTACGAGCGTAGTAGTGCGGGGAGTTTGCATGTCTCGCCTCCGCTGCCAGTTGAAGCTGTTGTTGCCAATGTTCGCTTACGGACTCGTCAATATCATCCTCGATAGCAGCTGGCGTCCCGTTGGTAATATGGCTCGGAGCAAAGTGCGGGGTTGCGGTGGCTAGTGGGGCGCTGGAGAAGTTGTGTTGATGACTGATAGCTGGAGAGGATTGGTTGTGTTGCGGATGTTGTTGCAAATGAGGCGGATGGTGATTTTGAGGTTGGAACTTGGGGATCTGCATGCCGAATCTCTGGTGGGGGTGGGCACCATTCATCATGACATGCTGCCCTTGGTGGGCGGCTTGGTTGTACATTGCGAACGGATTGAGGGCCGCTGCCTGATGAAGTGGTGGAGAGCGGGAAGGAGACGATGTGTCGTTGGAGAACTTTAATCTTCCGGTTGGAGAACCGGTGCCGTTTCGGACGAAGTGTCGCTGGTGAGAAGGTTGTGACGGTGCTTGGAAGTAAAACTGCCCGGTCCCAGGCTGCTGGAACCTGTAGGTACCATCTGCCATTTAACGTGGCAGACGCAACCGAGGTTTGTTTTTCTGAGAGATAACGCTCAGCAGCAGTTGGCTGGAACGCCCAGGTCTAACAGCGGTAGGAGAAAGCGGAGGAGACGGGGACCGAATGGGTTCCCTCCTTCTCTTCAACATGGGACTCCAGACGAGAAAACCACCCCGTGGGCACTCCAGAGCACGACCGCAGCAAATAAGCCACAGACGCGTCTCAAAATCAGGTCTCCTCTCTTGATGGTTGTCGGCTTGTAAATCGGGAGTTGACGATCGAGCGCTTAGGAGCCGGCGTTCGGCGAAGAATTCACAACACTTGACTATGTAGGACGTAAGAACGATGCGGGTGAGCCTACAGCGGAGAGGTTAGAACCAAAGCAAACTGGCAGAGAGTTCCAAGCCAAACAAGCCTTACACCTAGCTAGAAAAGTCAATCGATGGCTCAAAAGGACAGACTGTCGTGGGGACGTGAGTTGATGCCGTCTTGGACTAATGACTGCACTGCGATTTGGTTTGCGTCGAAGGCGGGAACAATAGCGCCTCACGTGACCTGCAATCCGAGGCTGTGATTCGCCACTCGCGATCACCTGTTTGGGAGCTGGGGATCTCGCTGATGCCTGGTCTACCTGGCATCAATCTTATTCCCCGCGCATTCTTTTTTGTTTCTATGCGAACAGGAGATTGTCTAGAACTTAGATCCTTGAACCAGGGTCCAGCTGGCTTTGTCTACTCTCAAAAAGAATGATGGCACCTTGCAACAAGCTCGGAGACCAAGTGTAGATATCAAAGATAACCTTACCTTGAATTTGACCGTTTGACGTGACGTCTCAGGGTAAGGTCTCCGTGATTCACCAGTAGTTTAGTGTTACTACATACTCACTATGATACTCGTTCTTCCGGCTGAAACCAATGCCATAGAAATAAAATGGGTTCTTGCATTTTTATTTAAATCTCACCTTGGCATTATTCACCTTGGCCCAGGGCCCAGGTGTCACGTTGAGATTCGGGCCATACGGAGTGCTTCCGTCGGAGGTCCAGTACATGATCCATTCTATCAATTAAAGGAAAATCAATACATACGGACTACGGAGTGATTGATGTTGCTCTCAGCGGTTTCACCAGCTGGCGAATGAATACATATTCTATGTGCTTGGTGTGTATGTGGTTCATAGTCATACTCCGTACGGAGAGCATACAGGTATGTACAGTATGTAGCACACTCATGCCCTCGCGACCCAGAAGTATGTCATCTCACGGAGGCACTTGATGAGTTACCTCGTACGAATCGATGTACGGTATGTACGGAGTATCATGCTTCAGAGTCCAGACTCAAAGTACAATCACGATCTTAATCGCAATGACCAGAATGAGGTCTGTTTCAGCGTGCCTGATAAGTCATATGAAGGTTGACATGCATTCATATTCGCTACTGTACCATTCATATCCAGGGACCAGAATGGTAAGCTATGGCGACAATTGGAAGCATTCACCTGCAACAGATGAACGAAGTGTCGATGGCAAATGTATGTACAAGTGTGGACTGAAGAATCCGTATTTTCACTACAATAATAGACCATTCAAAACCCAAGAAAATAATCAAAAAACCTGAAATCTGTAATCAGATGCTTTTAAGGGGGCGAGAATCGAAATGTCAATCTGCAGGATTGAAGTTCTCCGTGGCGTATTATTTTTAGCGACATAAAGTCAAGACCCGAATCGTAAAGCTCCCTTTAATTTTACGGATTACGGGGTAGACTTTTTTTTTTTTTTTTTTTTTTTTTTGGCCTTTAGTACCATAACACCGGTCCTTTTCTAATAAGTTTTCTCATCGACAAAATTCCCTTCTTTTTTGTCTTGATTCACCTTTCTTCGTATAGCATGCGACATTCCTGTCTAAGAAATCGGTCTCCCGGTACCACAAAAAGGATCGGATCTTGATTAAATAATAGAAAGTGTGAGGGAGGCGAATAGAATGGCATGAGACCACAACTGCAACGCGATAAATCCGTATATTGATTTATTTAGAATTGATGAGAACAGCTTGAACAAGTTGATTGCTCTATTTCCATCACTACTACACTACCTACCACTACCAGCAGTACCATGGAGATGGTCTCGGGAGCAACGATCCCTCCCGGTGAACGCGAACGCCATTATTCCACCTCCAGTTCCACCGCCACGGCGTTGGCAGATGCATCGTCGTCGTCCATCTCATCCTCTGCTACTTCAGACTACACGACATATCCGTTGATACGTAACCATGATAGGACGTACTTCAGAGATCCCGAAAACCCATATCCATTACCATGTGACTTTGCCGAAATCCATCGTCAGACGCTGCGAACTATGATGCTTCTGCAGGTGTTTGGTGGCCCTTTTTGTACTCCAACTCTAGACGACAAGGTTCCGGAACGGGTTTTGGAGGTCGCTTGCGGTTCGGGTATCTGGTCCAATCTATGCCATGACTACTTTGCGCGTCGCGGCCATGCCAATGTTTCTTTCACCGGTATCGACATTGTCCCTGTGGCGCCTGACCTGCGCAAGCAAGGTGTAAATTGGCAGTTCAAACGACAGGATATCCGCAAAAGTCGCCTTCCGTACCCTGACAATTACTTCGATTTTGTATTCATCAAGGACGCGGGTATGTGCCCTTCCAGTCCATCACAGCAAGCCTCCGGTTTGAGTGAGCCGTTGCGAATATTGAAACCCGGCGGCACTCTCGAAGTATGGGATTCAGATTTGGTATTCCGGTCACTGCTGCCCAATCCCGCACCGGCTCGCAAGTTAGCTTCAAAAGAACAAGACATCGCCGCTGCAACCGCGACATACACTTTCTCGCCGGCAACACCCTTCACAAAGGCCCAGAACAAATTTCTGCAGGATTACAACTCTTGGGCCGAGACTGCTTTTGATCGTCGCAAACTCTCGGCCTTGCCCTGTGCGACAATTGGCATGTCCTTCACTTCCGACGTGGACGCCTTCGAGGCGGTCGATAGTCGTCGAATCGCAATCCCGCTAGGCGAGATACGCTGGGAAAAGGACGGGAAAAACAAGGATGGGTCTGGTCGGGCGCACAAAACACTGACCGAGGAACAATCTGCGATACGGCGAACAGCTCTCATAACGGTAATCCAGATGATCGAAGGCATGGAACCAATCCTAATGGAGGCCAGCGGGAAGACAATGGACGAATGGGAGAGATGGTGGGCTGCTATGACAGCTGACTTGCTTCAGAAAGGAGGTCTAGCCAGTGGGGAGTGCTTGGAAGTGAGTGCGTGGTGGGGCCGCAAGAAGTGATAATGCGTTTTTGCGAAGGAAAGTAACAGGACGGAAAGAAAACGAATCAATGGACAATTGAGGGAAAAAATAGCAGGTGTTCCGGTGAATTTTCTCTGTTCATATTGGTGATACCCCGAGTCGATTCTGGCTGCTTTATAATGACGTCGCTTGTCATATATGGTTATGGTTGATTGTGTATATAGTATATGGAAAATCCGATTTAATTGTTCTTTACACCAGCAGATACTGGTATGCACAATCAGTGATTCTCATAGCGCTTTAACGTGCGGTACCGTCTTAAGTAGTACCTAATGTCGACGTCAATAGACGCTCGAACATCGAGAGTATGCAAAGCACAATACTCACATTGTCTCGATCTCTGTATGGAGGATATATAAAGACCAGTAAGCAGAAGTATTAAAATACAAAAGAGGGAACGGTAACCCACCTTTCTTTACAAATTCAGCCCTTTGAATCCCTTTCTCGATTTGGCCATCATCACTAAGATGTGCCTGACTCGAAAATGCTCGATGCAGTCGATCCCGAAAGTATTCGTATCCCAAGGGATAATTACGACCTAGATTGAGGAGGTCTGTTCAATTACGGGGATTTGTTAGTGTCGATGGTGCATATGGTGCCTGGCTCCGATACGTACCCTTGTAGACGGTTATGACCTGTCGACGAAGCGTTGGGTTTGTCATGACTTGTCCATATACTGTATGATAGCGATGTTATATAGGAGCAGTAGCAATAATAGAGCTTTAGAGCTTAGGGTTAATTAGTTGGTTGAAGCAGAGAAACAACAAAAGTGATATGTAGAAGAAAAGAATAGATGCAGATGACGTCGCTCGTCAGTGTTTACTTTCAAAAACGCGGGGGCTTCTGTCATAACCGGTGGCCCGTGGGTGCACCAACCGGCCTCACCGCCTGCCAGTACAGACTACAGAGTACAGTAGGCTTATCTCAGAATCTCAGCCGGCGGGTTGTCCGGAATTACTTTCTCCCTCTACGCGGAGAAACTATCTACACCCGTCAATCTCCGATCTCCGTTTCCGACAGTTAGTGGCGAATCGGATCGTACCAACTATCACGACGACTCAACCAACCACTTCACACCACTGCAACCACCAACAACCAGCAAAACGATCGGTGCTTCGCCGTCTGAGATTCTGAGATAACAGTAGGCCCTCTCTTCCGCCCGCGGGGCCACCTCACTGTGCGTGTGGACACTGGAGGGTTGGCCGTGCGATTTGCTTTGATATGATACCCGAGATGCCAAGGCCGTGGCCGATCATAGCAGAACCCGTGGCTGCCATTTCGCCCGCCTGTTAACAAAAGCAAACCAACATCTTCCCGCAGCATCGCATACTACTGGTACAGAGTACTTACTTGCTCGCAAGTCGCGGCCACCGAACAGGGATTTCCGCAATGAACGGAATGCGAATCCTGCACCGGCAAATCTTCCAGCCCCCAACTCTCTCCAGCATACGCTCTCTTAGTACTACTACTACTTCTCTTTCAACCCAGAATACGAATACATCTTCTTCGAACTCCCAAGTCACAGCGAATGACCCGCGCACGATTGATCCACGATGGCTCACCATGATGAAGAGACGTATAGGAAAGTGTTTAATGTTTGGCGTGAAACCGCCGCAGGTTCAAGAAGCTGGAGGACTGCTTCGCCGACTTGCTAGGGATTGGCGCGAATTGACTGCAGGGAGTGAAGGCTTCCTGACGGATGAACGAAGGAGAGCCTTATTTAGACATAATATTTCCTGGGGGGAGATGGTAGGGTGTTTTTGCAGCTAGAAGATGATGAATGTACGGAGTATCATACGTGTTGCTAATACGTATGGTATGTCTTGGTTTGTTTGTAGGATGTCATGGTATGTTATAGCTTCTTCCTCATTCCGTCTACGTTGTATGGAAACTGACAATAGATGACACTAGGGTAAAATGCTTCCTCATCTTGAAATATCATAACAACAATCTTTCTGAATCTGCGAGCCCTAACAGACTCTGCACGTGTTAGGACATGTTAACAATGTCACCTACGTTCGATATGCCGAAACCGCCAGAGTGAACTTGACACGGAATCTTGCTCTACACATCGATCCGGCTCATAAGCTCGAATGGTTGAACCTGGTCAGCTCCAAGGGTATTGGACTGATACTTCGAAGCATCAAAGTTGATTACAAATTTGTGAACCTCCCTCCACCAGTTGCATGATGAAGGTCAAGTAGCTCACAAATTGTTATCTCCTCACCCTGACAGCCCATGAAATGGCCGGATAAGATTACGGTATATCATAAATTGGCGCGAGACCCTAATTCGTCGTCCTTATCAGCCGATTCTGCTATTGAAATGCACGTTGTTATACTGTCCGAAGCGCGACAACGTCCTGCAGCTCGCTGCTATGAAGACAATGTCACGTACGACTACAAGGCGGAGCGGAAGACATCGGCACTGCCGCCGTTTATCATGAAGCAGTTCAAAGTGATGTGGGAGCTGCAGGAGGAGACGAAGCGGGTATGGCGACGGCAGGCCCAGGAGATTGAGAATAAAGTTCGGAGATTGGAGGTCGAAAGTTGGGATCGAGAAGACGCAGTTGAAGATACGGGAGGGAGATGAATGATGATGGAGGTACCCGGTACAGTTATATTCAAGCATACCTATGGTTCGGAACACGACAGTACCAAGAGGCTCGATTCAAAATGATACCATGGGCTTGGAAAGTCAAGTGACTGCCGACCGAGGGATCTGATTGGCTGGATGGTGAGATTACTAATACCGCTATGTACCGTATTTGTATTGTAACGTATGTAATGCACCACCACCAACGCTACCACAGAGCCTCAGACAGTCACGTTAACTTACAAAACACCAAGGCTCCGTTACAGACTCCAAAAAGAGATAATTTATATTTTCTTCTTCTCTTCCTCTTCCTCACTCGGCACTGTCAACAAACCTTTATATATCCCACTCTTATATCTATACCTCGGCCTTTTCCCTCCTATATCTAAACGCCTTGTCTTTCCTTTCTTTTCTTCTTTCCGAGGCCTTCCTCCCTCAAGAGTCTCCTCGATTCCTCCCTTTACCCCTCCCCTCTCTTTTTTGCGCCTTTCCATTCCCTCCCTCTTCTTTTTCAGCAAATCTGCCTTCGTTCTCTTACTTCTCGCCTGGTCCCAAGTCGTTGGCTTTCTAGCGCCAAACGGACTCGGACCTGGCTCGTTGGCTGACTCGTCGATGCCACGTTCATCAACTACGGCCAGGAAAAATAACTCCAGTCGGAATGAGAATGGCCTCGCTGGTCCCGGCAAGAAGCTAACCAAGCAAAAATCGAACGGTCTTCTGAATGCATCCTCCAACGCGAATTCCGCGTCCGCTTCGGGTTCTTCTTCTCAGGTCAATTTGTCCGCCGCCCGGTCTTCTGCCGATTCCGCTGTAACCTCGGTGGTTGCAGCTCCTGCGATCACACCTACCAACAGCAACAACAACAACAACAACAACAACTCCTCCACCACCACCACCACTACTACTACTACCACTACCACCAAGCTGAATGGCGCTGTGAATGGTTCAAAGGCGGATGAGAATGCTCATGGTTATGTCAACGGTTACAAAAACGACAAAGGAAACCCGGATATGCTGGATGGACATCCGAATGGGGCTCTGCCTCAGACTGATTATCTTTCCGGCCAAACTACTGCTTCGCGTCGCTCAATCGATAAATCGGTGCTGGGCTCCAAGAAGTCTTGCCCGAATGCGTCCATTAACCCGCTTCAACTCGCCTCGACCATTCTCAGGTCCTGTCCCATGTACGACACTATCGCCATTCTGATTTTCCTACTTCAACTGCCTCCTATGGTCCTTACATGCGTTCAGTTCCTTTTCGCTTCCCTGACGTTCATGCCACCCAGCGGCGCATCGTCGGGTTCCATTACGTCAAATTTCGACATTTTTCAGGGTCCAGCTGGAACTCCATCTCTAGGTACAATGATTGCGATGGATGTGTTTTGTCTATTTTTCTGGGGCCTTTTTATGTGGACGTGGGCGCAAAATTTCGCCCTGGATTTAGCGCATGTTCAGGTGGCTATCACCCTGGGTGGAGGCGGGTCAGGTAAAAATGGGGGAGTTAATACGCTTTGTGTCGCTATCGTTCTCATTATACATCTCGTTCGCAGTAAAGGTATACAGGATTTTGTTTTAAGTCGTTTACTTGCCGCCAAGTTTATAAGTCCCGATTTGTTATCGCAATATTCGCATCTCATACCAGCAGAACTTCGAAGCACCGAATCGCAGGCTTCTCCGAGTTGGTTAAGAAGCTTGCTGGCTGTTCATATCTTAGCCCAAGCGGCGACCGCCATGGCCAGACGTGCGATGGCAAGGAATCGTTTACCGACGCCTCGAACGGGGAAACGTGTAGATACGGAGGCATCAGCCGGTTCGCAAACCCAAATGGATTCCGCATTCGAATCCGGTGCAAGCGTCTCGTCCCTAATTGGTGCGGACGGCCAAATAATAACGCCGTCTGCATTGAAGGAGGGCAGAGAACGGTTTGTTTCGGCCAAAAAGCGCAGAAGACAAGCACACCAAGTCCGGAGTCGTCAGCCATTCTGGGCTGAACTTGCTAGCATCAAGGTGACCGTTATGAGGGAGTACGAGCATTCAAGGGCCCTGTCTAAGACCGCACGGGGTCTTTCCATGACCGAAGATGATCTTCAAGGTGTTACATTGGACGATGGGCTTGTTTGGATCACCAACGTCGATAGCTGCTCAATCAAGTTTGCCGCTGCTGATTTTGGTGCACCGGAGGATCCCACCGCTTCCGGTGCTTGTGAAGCTGGGCGTCTGGGTGGGGAAGACATGGAGCCTTTCTACGTCTGTGTCAACGGAGCTCTCTGGGCGACTTGCACGATTTGCAAGGTGCACGATGTACCCAAAGGATTGAATGTCGTTCAGTGGCGCGGTGAGATTTCGGGCCTTGCGCCGAATTGTGCCTATACTTGCTCCTTCTTGCGGAGCGATACCGACGACGAAATCTGTGTTATGAGCGTCAAGACTCCTCCGACGACTGACGCAGATCAGGGTGAGTTTGACGGGCTGTTGCAAACTGTTGCAGGCTGTTGCTTGAAAGAAAATCTGCTACTACCATTGTCATTGCGCAATGCTAACTTCGCCTAAATAATACAGTATCGCCGGGAAGCGTTCCGTCGCAGCAATCCTATCGGCCGTCATCTCCTACCACAACACTCAGAAACTCCATCGCCACCGCGGAGGTCAAACTGAACGAGAAGCGCTCTCGTATGAAGAAAACCAAGAACGATCACAAACTTGCCATTTCGAAGATTCGAAAAGAACTGGACAACTACAACCATCGCCTTCGGAGTGGAACGGATGAAAACAGACAGAAACAGCGTTCGCTACAGCTCGAGCGAAATATCAAACAGACGGCTGATATGACCGCCGAACTGGAGCATCAGCTTGCCGATTTGGAAAATATCCCCGACGATGAGTTGGAAGAGTGGTCAGCCGAGAAGGCCAAATACGAGAGCGAACTGGAACGATTCAACGCCACGAAAGAGGAACTGATTTCTGCGAAAAATGCAATCGCTCGTGAACTGGCTTCATTGGAGAACGACCTGAACTCGACAATACAAAGGCGGGAACGCCTTCAGGGTCGTAGGACCAGACTCAGTGAACAGCATGAGAGGATCGTATCAGCAAACGCTCAGGGTCTTAACGAAAGAGAGCGCCGGGCGGCTGAACAATTCGCAAGGGAGCAGGACCACGCAAGGCAAGAAGCAAGGTACAACGAGCAGTTCGCAAGCTACAGCCAGTCTATCCATGAATACCAGCTGCGCAGCAGTCAACTCTGGCAGCAGGCGTCAGCTATTGAGCAAGCACTCCGCCAGCAGCAGATGTTCATGGAGACCGGACCGATCACCCCCGAGGGTAATCTTCCCGGCACAAACTCTCTCCCCGAGAGCACTGGCATGCCGTTATCCTCGTCTCTCACCACGACCGCCCCGAATCACAGATCTCTCCTCGGAATGAGCTTCCCTTCCCTAAAGTCCAGTCCGCTCCAAAGCGCATCTTCACCAGTCCGCACAGCGACAACCTCCCACCCCGCCAGTCCCGCACAGCAACCGTCAAGCCTACAGCAAAACTCGTCATCGCCCCGCGTCAACTCAACCACCAACTTCAACAACAACCCGGATTCTAACCGCCGAGGTCGCTCCTTCTCCAACCGGTCAACTCGAAGCGGTCCGTTCGGACCCGATTTCACGGACATGAACCGCCTGCCGCCGTTGCAGGTTGACCTGTCCGAGTTGATCACTGTTAAGAGGAGAAGTTCAGCGTCTGACGGGAATGGGCCGAATAACTCTTCAGGCTTTCGGCCTATTTCGAGTCCGCTTCGGAGCACGGGGAGTGATGAAAGTGGCAGTGGGAGTGGTAATGGGAGCGGAAGTGGCAGTCCGCGTGGTAAAGGGAATATGAATGTGAACTGAACTGAACTGAGGGTTGATGATCTGGCAGAAGCAGAAGCATATAAAAGAGAGAAGAAAAAAAGCCATCTAAAAAGTCATCTAGATTATTATAAGAGGAGGATTTACAGTTGCATATTTACCTATTCCCTTGGGGTATATTCCATCCGTTCCATGCATGCATGTCTCTGTCTCTGTGACTGACCAGACCAGACCAGTGGCCTTGGATTCTACTCATACTCAGGTTCTCTTCGAATATTCATAAACTTGGTGCTCGTTTCTCTGCTGTCTTTATTTTCCATTCGACCAATGCTTGGGCTTATTGTCATGTAGTATACAAGTAGATGTCCGTAGATGATACTCCGTACATATCATTCCTCGTTATGTATGTACATATCGCACCTAGCACGTTAATGGACTTCTGCCATTAGAGTATTATGTTGTAAACACTGATCGCTATGTGAAAGAGAATACTCGAAACTCCCCATGCAGTAAATAACAAATTTTTGTACTCCCTATATGATAATACACATGAACAGCTGATGATATCTCAGATCTCATGGCCCATTTTCCAGAATCGGGTGTTCGCGTACGTCAGACATAGATTCTCGGCGGGATTGGGGTTTGCAGAGGCGGTGTTACCGGTCGTTTTCTGGTGTTGTTGATTTTGATGTTGATGTTGTTGACGGCGGTCATGAGGAGAAGGACATGAAGAATGATGACGATGATCCAACATCCCGGTGATAGTACCCAGAATAAGCGTATGATCGTATACCTCAACCCTCTGAGGATTCAAGCGGCACTCGAAAACGAACGGAAACGACTCCAATGCGGCCAAAGTCGCACAAGCATTGTCCTCGGAATTCGAACTCGGACTCGAACTCGAACCCATTGTCCTCCTAAGAACAGGCAAAGAAACCCCTCTTCCACTCCCACCACCGCCGCCCTCCCCAACCCTCATACCACCAGAACCGGAGCCAGAAGAAGAAGAAGAAGAGGAAACCGACTCAACAAACCCAAACCCAAACCCGCCAATCCCCACAAGATTATGATTCCCCCTCGAGAACTCCCTCGCCAGTGCCGCCGTATCATCCCGCGCCGCAAGCAGATGCACCACGAACCTCCCCGAGGCGAGAATCGCGGAGAGCGTCTCCGACGGCCGTTTCACGTTGAACGACACCACGGGCTCCGGGTGTAGCGTCACGGTGTTGAAGGAGGAGACGGTCATGCCGCGGATGGAACGCTCGGGGGTCGCGGCATGGGGGTCTGTGGAGGTGATAATGGCGACGGGGTATGGGACTCGGCGCATTAGGAGGCGGACTTGGTCGGGGAGAGAGGGAGTGTCATTTTGGGTGGTTTCGGGGGTTGGTGCGGTGGTGGTGGTGGTGTGTTGTTGTCGTTGTTGTCGTCGGTGTTGGAGTTGGACTCGGGTTGTTGCGCGGGGGAGTAGGGAGGTGATGAGGAGTGTATGAGTATGGCATGGAGCTATCCATCGATCAGTAACGGTCCGTCTCAACCGGAACTATGGAGATTTAGCTAACCTTGCGGTCGCTTCGATATGCGACTCGCCAGATGCCCGAGTCGGGAGTATGCGAGGTTCATCCCGTCGGCGGGGATATGGCGGAAAATGGGCTCAAGGGGTAGCTTGAGGGAGTGACGGGTCGCAAGGAATGAGATGACAGAGAGTGCCCAGAGTCATTATGAAGCTCAATGGACGACCATCTCAGCAGGTAGTCGTATAAGGGTAGGCCTAGTATAAGAGGATGGAAGTTGAATTGTTGAAGTTGAATTTCTCCGATGATCTCTCACGTGATCACCACTTCCGCGAAATTTCTCCAGGTCCGAAAACGCTCCAATTCCGACTTCAACTTCAACTTCAACTTCGCCAATTCCCATAGTAACGATTGCTACGAAGCCACCAAAGAAAAGAGGCATATCGACCATGTCTACAATAACAACCCCCCTCCGCACCCTAACAACAACACCCACAACATCCACCATCCTCAAAAAGACCCCAGCAACATCATCAACCTACATCTGCTCCCAATGCCGACATGCCACGCTCCTCCGCCGCCCCAAACGCCCCTACACATTCACCCAACTCATCACGCTCTCCGACGGCAGCACATTCACGCACCGCACCACATCGCCAATGCCCGTCTACCGCTCCACGCGAGACACGCGCAACTCCCTCCTGTGGAACCCGTCGTCCAACAAACTGCTGAATGTCGAGGAGGACGAGGCGGGTCGGCTTGCGGCGTTCCGGGCGAAGTTTGGCAGGACTTGGGATGCGAATACGGTTAGCGAGGAGGGTAAGGATAAGGATAAGGATGGGAGTGGGAAGAAGAAGGGGGGTGATGTGAATGCCGGGGCTGCTGCTGCTGCTGCTGCTGCTACCGCTGGTGGTGGTGGTGGTGCTACTGGTGGTGGTGCTGCGACCGCGACTGCGGCACCTGCGGCTGGTGCGGTTGAGGGTAAAGGAGGGGATTCTGCTGCTAAGACGGCACCGGATGCTCCGGCGGGGATATCGGTGAAGGACGAAGAGACTTGGGATGGTGGTGAGGAGGAAGAGGAGGATAATCTTTTGGACTTGATTAGTTCGTTTGGTCAGGAGGAGGAGGAGAGTTCTGGTGGGAAGAAGAAATGATTGTGTTGCTCGGTTCGCTGGTTGGATGTTGTTTACGCTATTCTGTCTGGTTTGAGGGTGGATTAAGGACTTCTGTTCTTGAAGCCGGAATATTTGTATGAATAGAGGGAGAGGATGGACTTTCTTGCTACGTACTTGCTTGGTGGGCGTCGTCATTTGCAGCATTGGTTTCTACTTGTATATGCTATTCAAATATAATCATGCGATATTAACGTCCTTATAAGAACGATAAAGCGTGTCTGTCAGATTGCTATGTAGTATGTTATGATAGCCTGTCAGTTCAATCCAAATTGTCAATATTGTCGGCAAATACGATGTAGAGAGTTGCAGCTTCTCCGGCGAATTAAGGGTACAAATCGCACGCCAGATACCAATGACATCGCGACCATGTCGCATAGCTTGCGGAGTACCGAAGGGAAGCCCTACCAAGTGCACCCAGGCATAGGCTGCGGCACAACCACGGGTAACCGTTTGGTATGCCGCAGTCTACCCAGGCACGAATATGTAAAGCTCCAGTCGGAACGATGTGACCTTCCAAAACTATCCTTCTGCTGTACAATGAGCACCTATGCGCCCATTCCCATTGAAGCGCCAGGGGAAAATATCAGCTGGGTAAATCCCCCGCGCGCAGCACATAGGACGGGGAACTTTGCGTTTCCATGCATCCGACACCGGGCATAGGTAACCGCTGGCCGTCGATCTCCCACTCCGTCGACAATTGATAACGGATTTCCGACAATTGGCTCTCAATTTCTCGTCACAGTCGCGCCAGTTGGTTTTTGTCTTTTTGTTTAACGCCTGCGGTTGAAAAGATCGTCCACATCAAGGATCTGTAGTCAGGCCCCCACAGGGTGTCGTGTTTTGGGCGGCTGGGAATACATAACAACCTCGACGTCGTGATGGCGCTTATGCACATACATACAATGTACGTATTGAGAACTATGGGTCTATGACACGCTGCAGGCATATATCAACAATGAATGAGAAGTTAACTTTTCTTACCATCCCAGGGCCAGGACCAGCATTTGGAACAGCGGTAAAACGCGGCAAACCCCTAAATTGACAACTCCCAAAATAGTAAACCCTAAATTGACAAAAATTGCCCCTCGACTAACAAATTTAGAATAACCCCGGTTTAGCAACTAAAAACCCTCTGTTAGCAACTTCAGATTATTGGACTAAACCTTTTTTGGTAATAGCCCTAGTCTTCATTTGGTAATTATTATTGGCAAATAATACATATTGAACTGCAAGAAAACTATCAACAATGATCAATAGCCACCAGATCCTCCCATATCCCAGTTTGAGGCAGGTAAACCGGCGTTTATCTCTTAAGAAGTTAAGCTGCCCCGTCCGCAGGTACGTTTGAGGCCTGAGCTGCCGCRTAATGGGTTTCAGGGGCGACGRACACGGCGCCTCTTCCTGCGGGCTCTTCTTGCTGAATGGACCGGTGGAGGGCTTGTCGTTGCTGTTGCCGGTCTTCGYCATGTCTSGTTTGTTGCGTACCCCTTTTCCTTAGACTAGGTCTGCCGGGGCGCCGAGGTCCCTCGGCCGCACGCGCATTCGGCGGAGGTATCGTGTCATCGACGCCGACAGATAGAAGAGAAACAACTTTCAAAAGCCAGGATGGGGAGGGCGAGAAAAGAAGCGGTTTACGGACGGATGTTTTCTCTCAAGGAAGGAAAAAGGAAAGGAAATCGAGACGCGACACGAC
This sequence comes from Xeromyces bisporus, assembly GCA_900006255.1. Classification (NCBI taxonomy): domain Eukaryota; kingdom Fungi; phylum Ascomycota; class Eurotiomycetes; order Eurotiales; family Aspergillaceae; genus Xeromyces; species Xeromyces bisporus. Next base: position 394,358 of record HG983350.1, read on the forward strand.
ACTTATTTTGGACTTGTTAATCAAGGGGTAATAATTGTTAATTCAGGGTTTAGGGTTGTCAATTTAGGGGTTTACCGCGCAACCGAATACCCCTGGAATAGCAATCCAAGATGCGAAATCCCTCAAATAGGAGCCACTTGTTGATCAAGGGGCAATTTTTGTCAATTTAGGGTTTACTATTTTTGGAGTTGTCAATTTAGGGGTTTGCCGGGTAAAACGGCGCGGCAAAAAGAACACCCGCAAAGAACCTAATTAATTAAGGCGGAGAGCTGGTCAGGTACCGGATTAAGTTAGCGGCGCTCAGCGCACGCGCCAACATGTCATAAATTCTGCCCGTAGTTTGTTCACCGCCCTCACTACATCGACTTTCTGTTGACTTGACTCTCCCTCCCTCTTACTACTTATACACTCGTTCATACCTTTTCGGATTAGATCCTCTGAATATCCCAGCAAGCGCTCAAATGCAGTCATCCTGTAATGCACCATGCAGTGTCCAGCTCATCTTGGCGCCTATCTTGCAGCATAAATCAATGATCTGACGATAAATGATGGCCAACCAATCTACACGTCCGCGCGCCAGTTCTATTACACCGTTCTCAACCTCCGATATAAATTCGGCATCTCGCTCCAGTTTCATCATGAAGCGCTGTAATTCCTGGAGTGGGGATTATATGGAGAAACGGCGCCGGTTTCCCCCAGTTGAGCCGAAAGAAGATACCCGTTTGGAGCCTTCATCGTACTCTTCTAAGAGGCAATCCCACGCTCAGGTTGGTCTCTTACTGAATGGTTTCTCATATTCATGCTGTATCATTACGGCTAACTTGTCAACAGGAGCAGGTTACTCCGAAGACTCTTCAGAGTCGCCTATCTGCATCCAAAACGAATTGGATCTTCAGCTGGATACCACAGCCGCCGGCAGGCTGCGGCGATATCAACAACATCGTTGACAACATCGACTTTCAGCAAGACGGCGACCTAATGAGTTCTATGAGTTCTGACCTTAACTCGCGCAAGCGGCCCCGCACGGGGTCCGATGCTACCCAGACCAACGGCTCAGAAGGTGCACGACCTATCGATTATAGTGACCCCCGCTTTCCGGCGCATCTGGAGGGATGTGGCATTTTCATGCAGGAATCCGACGCGGGCCCTGACTCAGGTGACGTTGCATTTTACCAGCGTCTTCAGCAGGAGACGCAGCAAGTTCCAAGTGGCACCTGTTTCGAATACTTAAAGGGGTTTAGCAAACTTCTGAGTAACCGGTCGGAAACATTTATCCTTTGCAATCTACATCCGTTGTTGATGCCATGCGCAGAGACCCTCGCTCTCCTTGGCCGGAAAGGCTTAGAGCACGTCACCGACAGTCTAAATGACAGCTGGAACTTGGCCGAGTCAATACTCAAACGCAGACCACAGCCTGACCACTCACGCTGCCTAAAGCCGTCTGCCTTCGATAAAGAACAGCTGCTGAAGCTCGATGCTCTAGCAGGAGAAGGGGGGTTTCAGTGCGCCGTCCGAGATGGGATGTATTTCCCCTATCTTACCTGCGAGATTAAGAGCAATTTGGTTTCAATTGAAATTGCAGAACGCCAGAACATGCTTAGCATGTCGGTGGCTCTCCGCAGTCTTGTTAAGCTAGCAGAGACAGCAGGCACACTTGAGAAGGTACACCGGCGCATCCTTGGTTACTCCATCTCGCATGATGCGAAACTCGTGCGCATCCACGGCTATTACCCTGAGCTAGGAAATGAGACGAAGTATTACCGGTGTCCTGTTGCGCATTTTGAAATTTGGTCAGATGGAACCAAGTGGAAATGCTACAATTTCGTTGGCAGTTTGGACGCTGAGTTTCTCCCCAAACATATTGCTCTCGTGAAGGAGATGCTTGCAAAGATTGAATTGCCGAGAGTTGAAGTCCCGCGGGCTGGCTCTGTGGGATCTAACAGCGGGGATCAATCAGCGTCAGGCAGCCGACGAAAGGACTCTTCGATTACTGAGAGTGCTCAGCTGCATACGCAATCATCGTGGAAAAGAATGGAAAATAAGCAAGTGAAGGAACTTAAACAGCAAGTTACGGATATGGCTAATACGTTTCGAGAGGAAGCAAGGGTACGCGATGAACAACAAAGAGTACGCGATGAAGAACATCAGCGGGAGACAGAGTCGTTACGGCAATTGATCTTGAACATGAATCCAAACAATTGAGAACTCGAATCTGACTCCGTCAGGTCTTCTTGGCATAGCAGTTATATGATTAGGTGTGCTTCCAAATGATAGTATGAATCAGACTGTATGATATATGTACCAATATTGTACATACTCCGTACTATCGCTTTGATAGCATAGCGTCTCCATACATATCATATGAGAAATCTTGTAGACACTAAGGCAAAAGTTGACTGCGATCCATCGCCGTCGGGCTTTAGAGTTAGGATTGGTTAAACTAGGATTAGGGTTAGGGCTAGATGGTTAGGGTTAGACCAGGGTCTACGGGGATAACATACTCCGTTGACTGACGCGTCCGCCGGTCAACCAACATACACGCCCACGCGGTAGCTCTGCGCCATCCCCAGCCGATATAAAACTCGGCATTTTGCTCCAGTTCACCGTGAAGCGTCTTAATCCTTCGAGCGATGATAACATGGAGAAACGGCCTCGCCTTGACTCAGCTGAATCAAACGAAGACACCCCCCTGAAGCCTTCACAATCCTCTCTCAAGAGGCACCCCCACGCTCAGGTCGGTGCTTTGTTAAGCGATCCTTCACCTTTACACCGTTCCATCATGGCTGACCTGTTAACAGGAGCAGGATAGTCCTAAGACTCACCAGAGTCGTCTATCTACTTCCAAAACTAATTGGGTTCTCAACTGGATACCACAGCCGTCGGGCAGTTGCGACGATAGCATCAGCAAAGGCATCGACGACATCGACGTCAGACAGGACGAAGACTTCATGAGTACTGGTTCGCGCAAACGGACCCGTGCGGGGTCCGATGCTGCTTGGTCCGTCGGCTCAGAATGTGCACGAACCACCGCTTATGCTGCTACTGACCATCCGTCAAAGCTGGAGAAGCACGGCTGCTTTATGCAAGAGTCTAAGGCAGGTCCGAACCCCGATGACGTTGCATTTTACCAGCGTCTTCTTCGTCAGGAGACACAGCAGGTTCCAACTGGCACCGCTTTCGAGAACCCAACAGGGTTTCGTAACATGCTGCATAACCGGTCGAAAACGTTTCTCCTTCATACTTTGCATCCGCTGTTGATGCCGTGCGCTGAGATACTTTGCCTCCTTGGCCGAAAAGAACTACAGCACGTTACCGATGGCCTGGATGAAAGCTGGTTCATGACCGTACCAATACATGGACCTAAACCCCAGCCTGACCACTCGCGCTGCCTAAAACCGTCTGCCTTTGATAAGGAGCAGTTGGTGAAGCTCGACGCCATACCAGGAGCAGGGCGTTATTCGTACGCCGTTCGGCCGGATATGTACTTTCCCTATCTCACCTGCGAGATCTTAGACGATATGAAGGGTATTGAACTTGCGGATCGCCAGAACATGCATAGCATGTCGATTGCTCTCCGCAGTCTGGTTCAGCTAGCAGAGACAGCAGGCACACCTGAGAAGGTGCACCGGCGCATCCTTGGTTACTCCATCTCGCATGATAGGAACCGCGTGGATATCCACGGCTATTACCCTGAGCTAAGAAATAAGACGGAATATTACCGGTGTTTGGTTGCCCAGTTTGGTATTTGGTTTGAGGACAAGTGGAAATGCTACAACTTCGTCAATAATTTGGACGCTGAGTTTCTCCCCAAGCATATTGCCCTCGTGAAGGAGATGTTGGCAAAAGTTGATTTGCCGAGGCAAAACCAAATCCCGCAAGTTGGCTTTGTTGGATATAAGAGTGGGGATCATTCAATGTCAGGCAGTGAACAAAGGGACTCACCGATCGCCGAGAGTTATCCCCTGCGCGTACAATCATTGTTGGATAGAATGGAGAATAAAATCAAATGGCAACTTACGGATATGGCTAATACGTTTCGAGAGGAAGAAAGGGAACGTGATGAAAGGCGTCAGCGGGAGTTAGAGTCGTTACGGCAGTTGATTTTGAACAAGAATCAAAACAACTGAGAGCTCGAATCTGACTCTTCATCTTGTTCTATTATCAGGTATTATCCTAGCGAACCACTGTACGAGATACTCACATTCACTCAATCGCATGGCTTCTCTCTCGCGACTTCCAGTAATACCGTGGCCGAGTCAACAAATAGCACAAGAGAGTTTAAACGAGTCCTAACAAATAAACACTGCGTAGGAGGCAAACAGGCTCGTTAAAGAAGGCCATGCGTCAAGGGTGGCCACCGTACTCATTGAGCCCCTCTCCCAAGATCTCCTCTCCGCTAGCCATCCATACTCGTTAGCACTCGGCCATTTAAAAAACCATTTAGGGGGAGGCAACGATAATGTGGTGCCGTGCGCCCAATCAATCTCGTTTAAGTCACCCTCGTAATAAGACCCCGATTCCCATCCAGTTGCCGGTCGCTCATCATCATGCGGCTCGGCGCTGAGCTCGCCTTTGTATCTGGAAGAAGCAAGGTCGGAATATACCTTGCTTTATCTATCTAGCAGGAGTCGCCCAGCCCGTTCGATAGTTAGCGCCACTTTGTTCAGGAGTGTAATCTGCCGAGTGTTCCAGCTGGATGGATGCCGAGGCTAACCAATAGGAAACATCTGGACAGCGTCTGTTCCACATCCATTTTGACTATCTTGACTTGATAAAGGAATTGGGATTGAATTTCCTCTATCGCGCAGGGGGAATGGCAAAGTTCAGGATGCTTGGGTTCTGGTGAAGACCATTTGGAGCCTTGTATAGTCGTCCACCATGTGTGCGCACCAGCGACCCATCGAGGTTAGAAGCCGTTTGTCCCTGGATAAGGGCAAAATGAATGCGCTCGAAGGGAACGCCTGATCGATGGTTCTGATGCGTTGTAACAACATGCAATCGTGGATGCCTAAGGCAGAATGATTACTAAGCAAGGCCACCAAGTCACGTGTACCAAGTTCTGTATTTAGTATTTACCCCTGAGCAAACCTGATTCTTCCAAGAACCAGCTGTTAGTCGTTCAATACAAGGCTACCCACGTTTATCCTCAGTGTATCTGTTACGCCTATTCATTGTATACCTCCTCACGTCGTCTCATCGACACTCCGCGTTTACTTTACTTGCGTGGATTTGCCTTGGGCGCAGGCATCGCAGTTAGGCCCATTTTGACCTCATCCAGGAACAAACAGCTTCTCAAGATTATGATAGAACATAAGAGAATAATCATTGATGGAAATATTGAACGATGACTGTCTAAGCTTGATAAGTATGATACATACAATACAAGTCGGCAAAGAAACGCAACCAGAAAGCAGCACCAAAACGAATACCCAGACCTATACCAGGATGCAAAAGAGAAGAAAACACAAAAACGCCTTGCTGAAACTCATTGACCAACAAACAGACACCAATTGATGCCAGGTCCAGATTCCCAAACCGCCAGCTAAACGCAGCACCATGCCACCAAAATAAACCAAAATCACAGAAAGTTTGGAAGCCTGCCGGAGGCCAGCGCAGACAGAAGACAGCAGCAGACAGAAGACAGCAGCAGACAGCACGGCGGCCCCTCTCATCGAATTGGCTCTTTTATCGGGCCCGCCTGGGCGTATTCATTGGAGAATGATAGGCAGATCCAACAGAAGAGCCAGACCGCCAGAAGCCAAAAACAGAGCCAAAAAAGAAAATAAAGCAGAAAACAGCCCAAGCACAAGAGATTGGCCCAAAAGAAAAGTTGTGAAACCCCAGCACCAAAACGAACGGCAGAAGACGTCGCTCTTGCCAAAACGGCATTCAGACCCCGCCCGCCAAGGCTCTCCTCTTCAGCAACCTGCTGCTTGGCAGCAGGCGCCGGAATGGGAGATGCGTTGGTTGGAGAAAACGGAGGCCTTGACGGGCGGTTGGTCCGACGCCTCCGCAACACTGGGCATTCTGCGTTTTGTTAGCCAACACGGTATTGTGTCAACGCAAATGGCAAAAATTAACATACCTCTCTCGACCACCGACACCACGAGACCGGCATCCAACGGTAGCCCGAGAGAGCTCTCCTCTTCGGCAACCTGCTGCTTAGCAGCAGGCGCCGGAATGGGAGATAGGTCGTGGGGAGAATACGGAGGCTCTAACGGGCTCTCGGTTGGATGCCTGGCCTCGGGTGTCGGATTCTCCACGGGTTTTTCTGGAAGAGCGTCAGCATCTTTCGACTTATGAGGAAGGTATCCTTAAAAAGGACGATAATTTTGGGAGAATTTCGTACCTTGCCGTTGTGAGTAGACCCCTGACAACGGCGGAAGAAGGACGAAACTTTTTTGAATGCACGCTTGTTCTTCCCAAGGAATCGGCGAAGAACCCCAGGGCGCTCTTTCTGTGAGAGTTGAAACATGATGACCTGACTAATTTGATTAGCTTACCATTCTGACTAACGATGGGCTACAGCGGGCTACAGTGTACTAGTAGACTACCGTACCGGTAGTCGCCGTCGACGTGTACGGGCCGTCAAATATAACGTGACAGACCGTCTCTACTTCACTACTTCACCACTTCACTGGCTCTTTGTCAGCACTGCAGCCTCGTGACGGTCGCCAACCCTGCTGCCTGCAGCCCTGACGGTAAGCTCCGTCTTCTGTTTAGGGTTAGTATGTACATGTTATTCAGCGCACGGCAGGTATCTTATTTCTTCGGAATTCTCTCCCAGTATCTAACAAACCAAGCTCCTTCAACCAAACAATCTTCAACGAGTTTCAACCAAGTTGACTTCACGAACACCCGTTAGGTATCGATATTCAGCGGCTTTTCAATATTCTCATTCTGATATTCTCTCTTAAGTTCTCCCGCCTCTTCAATTACGCTACAATGTCGTCTGAAATGGAAATTGGGCAGAGTGATCAAATCCGTCCAAGCCATCTAAGGGGGAGATCCAATACTGTGAATTATTTGTCCAACGAGGAACATTTCAATAACCAATCACCAGAACGCAGCGCTCTTATAGCTGAGGTATCCCAGCTTTTAGAGGACGGAAAGGCCAACACTTCATTCTGGGCATTGCTTCAGGTTTGTGACGTCTCCAGCTTGCGCTCGCTTGTCGAAGATGCGAAGAAAGTTCCTCGCATCTTGCCGCTCATCATAGACACCTGCAACTCTATACCTCTCAAGTGGATGCAAAGAGCTCCGAGAGATCCAGAGTCAGTGTCATCTGCGACACCTTCAGCCAGCGTTACACCTGCTTCGTCACCAAGACGACCTCGCTGCTCTCGCGCGGAAGAGCCAGTAGAGTTAGCAAAAGAACGGGACGGAAATAAATGTGTTCTAACCAAGAACAACCCATACGAGGTAGCGCACATACTCCCACACTATTCCATGATAAAACCAGGGCTGCAGACAAATTTGGAGCGTTCAATTCCAAGCTTTTGGACGCTGCTTGGGTATTTTTGGGGACCAGAGAGCCTGAATAGTTGGCGCGCTGAGATTTTCCGAAATCCTCAAGACCCGGAGCAGGCGGCAGACGGTTGCTTTAATTGCATTTGTCTGCGTAACGATGTCCACGCCTCATGGGGCAGGGGTGACTTTGCCCTGCGACCCATCTCAGTCTCGGACGACAACACGAAGATGAACCTCGAGCTTTACTGGCAGCCAAGGCAAACAAGATTCAAAGACCGTGTTGATCTGACCCAGCCGCCTGAAACCTCGAGATATATTGAACGTATGGGCGATATTCAGATGGTTTTCACGGACGAGGACGACGAGTTTGTGAGAGTGAAGTCTGGAGACAGTTTCACCTTGACGACCCCAAACCCCGCAACCCACCCACTACCAAGCTTCGAACTTTTAGAGTTGCAATGGCATCTGAACCGGGTCGTGGCCATGTCGGGCGCGGCAGATGTATATGAGGACGAAGACGATGATGACGATGATTACAATTCCGAGTGCTATCAGGGAGTTACCGAGGACCAGCGATCAGATATTTTAGATTGGATTCCGTCGAATTCTTCTTCGCGCGACTCCGATGCCTTCAGGTTGCCAACCTAGCTCGTTTATAAACTTTAGCCGGTACAAATGTCCTCAAGCGGTACTGATAATCCCATGACGCATGAGGAAAGCAGCCGGACGCAAGGCCCAGACACGGCTTCACCAGGAGAGCCGACCGGCGACTCAGCCCCAACACTCCGCAAGGACACAGCAACAGCAAAGTGGGTACCTATATGATCCTGTTTAGAAAAGGTGGTATTGGTGGCCATAAAACAGCTCGCGACGTGAAACGGCACTGTTCTGCTTTGGGTGTTGAGTCTGTTGACTGTTGAAGTTCTGAAGAGAGAGTTTCTGCCGAGGAATGTCATCCCCATGCATAAGGACCCACTCTACCATTATGCAATATCTCTCCGGATCCACCCTGGAGATATGATATCATGAACCTAGGTTCTGTCTAGCTGCTGCTAGCCTGCTACATCAGACCTGACCAGCTCGAAGGCACAGTACAGCGTACGCGAGGAATCAAGTCAGTCTTAAACCCATATAGTATATGATATACTCGCTGTTTATACCCAAACTGCCAGGCGTTATACATCGTCGTTACTTCTAAACTAAAGCGGCAAAGCCATGCATGATATCGCGATATTACTCCTCTCCGTTACATGTATACCCTGATGACATCGACACACGACAAAATCGAGAATTTCGGATCCAACACAAGCCGATAACATAACCGTATGTAGCAAAGTACTAAGTACTATGGCTCTGAAGTTCCCGGAACACTATTAGAATCCTACCCCAAATGGGCTGCAAACCGGCAATTGCGTTTTCGTAGTTTGGTTGCCTTACTCGGCTATCCTTTTTTTCTCTGCTATAGTGTCCCCAACCGCAGTACCCGCTTCAAACCGCGTGAAGAGCAATAACGCATCGGTATTTTTGCACTTGGTGAAATCAAAGAGGTCGGTTTTATGAATGACTAATTCATCGCCATCATAATAAGCCTGCAGAGCGCGAGCATGTCGGGGTCCCATGAATGAGAGGACTAGGATCTGACGCTAATATCAGCTTTGTTTCTTGATACCTATGTAATTCCGTGAACGTATTGCTGATTCAATAACATACTGGTGTGATATGGTGGTTAGCAAACTTCACAGGTGCATGGAGTTTCTCCATCATCCGAAGGATGCCGAGCAGCTCGCCGCGGTGTATTGTATCGTTCTCGCCGTTGGTATCAGACAAGAGCTCGAGTATAAATTGTGGTGACTGCTTGTCGACGAAATTCCCACCCATAGCAAACCAGTCTTCTAAACCGTCAGTGTTACGTCCGTATTGATGCAGCACCTTCCCTGTAAATGACCCAGGACTAGTAACCCATACTTGTTAGCACTGGCCATTCCGCGGATTGCTACTTTAGGAAGAGGGACGCAATGCTTCAAGAAAGAAAAAGAGATGATCCTGACGTACGACATCATCCTTCTCAGGGGTAACTTAACCCCCTTGTCTTCATTATCAACCCCCTGAGCCGCCAAGTAGTCAAAGAAATAATAAATTGTATCCTCCGCCCACTCAATTGGGTCTGCCTCTTCATTTTCGTGATAAGGGTCCCATTCCCATCCAGATGCCACTCGCTGTTCGTCACGGGGCTCGGCGCTGAGCTCGCCTTTGTATAACTCAAAGAAGCAAGGCCGGAATGTGGGCTCCAAGTTCGAGTCATAGTTCATTCGAAGTATGCGCACGCACTTCTTCTTCAAGTCCTCCATGTTGTACTTGTTCTTATTTTCTTTGGTCACTTGCTCTTCAAGTTGGCGTATACTATCCCAGCGCTGCATATGAGCGGGAGAGACCTGGTCCCTAGACATGATGAAATCGCCACAAACGATGAACTGAAGTGATATGGAGAGAGATACGAATTTACGATGAGTAAAACGAGACAGCAACAGTTGTTTGCTTATGAATCATGAGAAGACGAAAGCAAAGTCTGAGCAGGACAGTCTGGATAGAGTGTACTCAGAGAGAGCGGTTGGATACATTTGTTGATAGTAGGCTACCTATTAATATGTATTGGCAGACCGCGTTTATAGTAACCGCGACAACAATCAACAGAGTTATGAATGGACATGGGCCCAACTTAATGTATGTATGTACCTATGCCCGGTTCGGTGTTGCGTATTAGGGTTAGGGTTAGGGTTAGCTGGTTAACTGCTTCCGAATAAGGACGCGCTAAACCGTATTAGAGCTGGCCCTTGCTCATTCAGCAGCCAATGAAATGCCGGTCCTGTGGGTCCGGTGATGTCTCTCGGCCCCTCTGGGCCCAACCATACGGTACCTCCGAGCTGGTCAGGTTCGACTCTTCGACTATGTAGGTACAGTTGTCTCAAAAAGACATACCAGTTAATACGTCAAAGAAGTTAAGAAAATAAGAGAAAGCCATGACTTCCCATGGCGCTAAGAGTAAAACGTAAATTGATACAAGTCAATGAATACAAACAAGTGGTATCAGAACTCGATACAAATCGAACAGCCGTACGGACAACACACGTTACAAGCGCGAGATAATTGCATGCAAGCACATTGTTCTATGCCTCCTGTTCCGTCGGTATCGATGCGACACTGGCAGCTTCGGGATTCTCTGTCGCCGACGTAGACTGCTCGGAAGCAGCAGGGGCAGCGCTTGTAGTCTCAGCAGGTGCGTAGTAAGGGTTCTCCTCGTTATCCGTGTCGAGTTGCAGGAGGAATGTTTCCCATAATTCAATTAGCTGAACGATGTGTTAGCTTACTGTCTTGTTTGAAGAAGTCATTTGTCTTATCCGCTTACCTCCTTCTGGGCTTCAACCGCGCTCTCCAAGAAGGTCTCAACTCCAGACTTGAAGTCTTCAACCTTCTCTTTCTCGAACCTTTGCAGCTCGTTCCGCATCAACTTCCCCATGTCCTCGAAGAGTAGTCTTGCTTGGTGCACCTTCCTCTCAGCGTCGGCGACATCCGCGTTAATTTGGATAAGACGGTCCTGCTGAGTCTTGCCCTGCCGAAGGAATCGCTCCTGCGTGTGTTTTCGCTTTTGCAATTCCGATTCAGCCCCTTGCCAGCTGTGGAAAGCCTTTTGGCGTTGAGAGAAAGCCGTCTTAATGCTCCCGATTACGCGAAGGTACTCGTCAATCGTGATGCCTAGCGTGAGGACATCCTGTTGTGCCTGTCGATCGTACAATTCTCTGATTCGAAGTTGGAGGTCGGAAAGTCCATCTAAGGGTCCAGATAGAACAGGTGACAGCTCAACTGATGCTAGGGCATGTAGAGAAGCAGAAAAATCGCCGGCGGCATCTGATAGACCCTTTCGCTGTGCCACGACAGTGTCGACGGACTTCATCAGCCCCTTCAACTGATTCTCCAGTGCGTCCAGGTAGATTTTGCGTTCGTGGAACCACTAAAGGACGATTAGAACGTAAACATAGGACAAGGAGATTATGTAGATATAACTCACATCGTCATGCTCCACAAACTTTGCACCTCCGCTTACGGCCATACCGAAAGAGCTAAACATACCCTTGTTCTGGCCCAGATCAGGTTCGCGGTTCTCCTTGTTCTTAACATCGAGTGTGAAGGCTTCACTCTCCAGAAATATTTTGAGGTCTCCATCATGTTGCAGAATGGGATGCGATGCAATCTTGTTTAACATGCGCTCCAGAGCTGCTCTTCTGGACTCGACAAAGTTCGTATCAAACCGACCAACAGCCTGCTTCTCCGGAGGGGGCGCCACAACCACACCGGGATTGTTGTTATGAAGCGAATTATATAGCCATAGAAAATCACGGTATCGACGGCCGACAGCGAACTCCGGTTGGCGGTATGCCTTTGAACTTGTCTGCGGCAGTCAGTTTCGCTGATCATCAATCCGCCAACGGCTCAAAAAAGAAGCTTATTACCTTTGTTCTAACTTGATAAACGATATGACTACTCGTCAAATCCCCCACCTTGTGCGGATCGCCAACGCTAATCTCGAAAGTCGGTCTTGCGGCCTGTTCGACACTGACACTCGGCTGCGATTGTCTCTTCGCCGTCCCCTCTGCCTCCGTTGGCGGCTGCACGGGCGGAGGTCCCCTTAAGCCTGAATCATCTTCTTCCGAGGCAGTGGCCATTGGTGGTGATGTTGGAGCAGACGACTCTTTCTGAGGGGGTGCAGGCGCTTCCTCAGTGTTAAAGGACGAGCTCTCCCCGAGCGGACCAAGCGGGTCGACGTCATCATCAACGGCTTCCAATTTCGTTGCCTGTGCGCTGATCTTGCGGTGGCCTCGAGGGCCTCGTCGTGGTGAGCGAGGTGTGGTCGTAGGTTGTTGCGTCGGTTGACCTGAGATGAAGGGGATAATAACCGTGAGATTTCTGTTGTCGGGGGATAATCCATCAGGCAAAGCAGGGATTAGCGAAGACGCGTACCTGATTCTTCAGTGGGAGGATTCGGAGAGAGATTTGTAGTCGATTGCGAGGGCACATCTGTTCACTGTTAGACGGAGTTACGATCTGTTCATCGCGTGGAAGGGTGTCTACTTACCGCCCCACGGAGAGTCTCCAGCATCGAGATCCATTCTTTGTTAGAGATTGGAGGGAAGAAGAGATAATTCCGTCTTTGGTTAGAGAGTATATGAAGCGCAGTTTGTGGTAGATTCAAGAGGAAGGAAGACAGTATGTAGTGGTGGTCATCGGAGACTTGCCAGAGTGGGCAGACAGGAAGATCCGCGCCGTCAAATGAAGCCAACCGCCGACGTTCACTTGTATTTTTCTATTTTTTTCTGTTTATTTTAGCTACGAAAGGACATTTCAGAATTCGTTCAATCGTCATTCTATCTATATAGATTCGTATGTACTGTAGATACGTTACTTGGTCCATGGAAGACCGAGTTTATGCATCTCCACGGCGAGTTGGAACAGATAGTCCAGACTCTCACATTGGGTCTTTGCTTTGACGACGTTGTCCCCCCAGACATAACTGCAGACAGGTTAGACAAGAAAAGCAAAAAGGGAGAAGATATACGAGGAATACTCACATTCCATGTCGTCTCACCAAAACCGCGTACGTGTCAGGATATACGTCCATAGCCTTCTCAAGAGCTTCCGTCAAATCCTCCTCATCCGCAGTGTTCTCAATAATAGGAATCCTCAATGTATCGAAGAATCCCAGCATTCCCTTCCCCTTTCCTCGAGGAATACCCTTGATCTGTTCAATGTTGCTGATTTCAAAGCAACCTTCCGGACCTAACTCACGCTCTACCAGTAAGGTAACCAGCACAGCCCATTGCGAGTGGGTATGAATGCAACAGCCTGCACCACGGTCGAAGGCAGCAAGGAACAGAGGGGTGCATGCAGATGGCTTCAATGCCAGAGGCTTCCGGATGTACCTGCGTTCGGAGGGAGGATACTTGGGGGTGGGGTATTGCAGAACGAAGATATTCTGCGACTTCATCAGTTCCTTCTGGACGCCGGAAGGAGCGATGAAGATGTGATCGTCACGACGGATGGATGTCTGATATAAATTCGTCAGAAGAAAAGGTCAAATGCCTCCGAAAGCTGGGAGAAACTTACACCACCACCGGTGCCAGTCACCCAGCCCCATTTGTAGAACCTGCGACAGAGTGCTGGGATTAGATTGGCAGGGTGATCGGGATCGGAGGATTGGATTAGATGGTCATTGTTGGTGGTGTCGGCCTCTTTTTCGGGAGTAGAGACCATGGTGGTGTTGGTTAGGAGTTCTACAGTGGCGTAGCATAAGTTTTCGGACACCCCAGAGGTACCGCTTTCTTAAAGTAGCTAAAAGTGATTATTCTGCCGCTGAAGCTATTGCTTGGTTTAGAAGGCGGTATCACTAGCGTTTCTTTAGGTGTCCGAAAACTTTACAGTATGGTGACGGACACCTAGTCGCATCAGGACTGACATTTGGATCAGGGAATAAATTCACGTGACTTTACCGCACTATACCAGTTTAGGCAGGTACGCTAAGCCATTTTAGGCTTTATGCACGGTGTTATGCATGCATAAGGTGCTTTATGTGGGTCTTTATGCACAGAAGTGACATTTCTCGCAAAAAGCCCAACTTATATCTCAACACCCAGTTCCTGTATGGAAAAAAAGAAGGTCGCCAAGTTGCTTAACGGGCCGTTTTATGGCCATTTATGATCCCCTTTCTGAATTAGATGTTGTTTTGGTGGAGTTATAAAATATGGTCCGAAAAGTTGATGCGACTAGGTGTCCGTCACCATACCTGTCTGTAGGTAAGAGGATAAGAAAGCTTTGAGAAAGAATCCAGAACTAGTTCTGAATAGGATACACCAAAACACTACCTACAGAGTAACGTGGCTTCGAGAAGAATCTCACTACAAGAAGAGGCCACCTTGAACTTTTTGCCCGTCCATAATAAATCTCTCTCTCTCTCTCTCTTTTCCTCTCCTCTCTTTCTCCTTCATCCCGTCGTCTTCTATACTATACTAGTCTACTACTACAAGATATCCATCGGCTGAATCCCTCCACGTCTCCTTTCCCTCTACGGAGGTTCAATTGCTGATAGCTTGTCGTCCGGTTCGATAATCTACTACTGTACCGTACTACCCATCATGCGCTTCCATACGGCATTCACCTCCGCACTGGTCTCTTCCGCCAGCCTTCTGGGCTACGCTCATGCCGACGAGTCTGGCGAAGCTGCCGATTCCTCCACGTCTTCTGTAGCCGAGAAGCCTTCTTACACCGTACGTCTTCTGTTTTCTCCCTTGTTTGCTCCGGTCCAGCTAGTGCTGACTTGCTGACTTTTCGCATCCAGCCCCTCGCAGTCGACGCTCCGTTTTTTGAGCAATTCACCGATGATTGGGAGTCGAGATGGACTCCTTCGCACGCTAAGAAGCAAGACTCCAAGTCTGACGAGGACTGGGCTTACGTTGGCGAATGGGCTGTTGAAGAACCTACTGTTCTGCCGGGCATTCCTGGCGACAAGGGTCTTGTCGCGAAGAGTCCCGCTGCTCATCATGCCATTTCCGCCAAGTTTCCCAAGAAGATTGACAACAAGGGGAAGACCTTGGTAGTCCAGTACGAGGTCAAGCCGCAGAGTAAGCCATTGCACATACCGTTAAGTTGTTATTGACGTGGATACTAATGACAATTGCTTTGTCTTAGACTCTCTCCAATGCGGTGGTGCTTATCTGAAGCTCCTCCAGGAGAACAAGAAGCTCCACGCCGAAGAATTCTCCAACGCCAGTCCTTACATTATCATGTTCGGACCTGACAAGTGTGGTGTCACCAACAAGGTAACTTAGCGTCAAACTATACAATTGCTACAATCTGTGTGTAACTAACTCTTCCTCGTCTTAGGTTCACTTCATCTTTCGTCACAAGAACCCCAAGACCGGCGAATACGAGGAGAAGCATCTCAAGAACCCGCCAGGCGCTCGCACCAGCAAGCTCACGACTCTCTACACTCTGATTGTCAGACCCGACCAGACTTTCCAGATCCAGATCGACGGTAGCCCGGTCCAGAACGGCACTCTACTCGAGGACTTTAACCCCCCGGTCAACCCCGAGAAGGAAATCGATGACCCTAAGGACAGAAAGCCGGACGACTGGGTCGACCAGTCCAAGATTCCCGACCCGTCTGCCACCAAGCCCGAGGATTGGAATGAGGATGAGCCGTACGAGATTGTGGACGAGGAAGCAACCAAGCCTGACGACTGGCTTGAAGACGAGCCGACCAGCATTCCTGACCCTGAGGCCGAGAAGCCAGAGGACTGGGATGATGAGGAGGACGGTGACTGGATTCCTCCCACCGTTCTTAACCCCAAGTGTAACGAGGTTTCGGGATGTGGTCCCTGGACCCCTCCGTTGAAGAAGAACCCGGCCTACAAGGGCAAGTGGACCCCTCCTCTGATTGACAACCCAGCGTACAAGGGACCATGGAAGCCTCGCAAGATCGCCAACCCCAAGTACTTTGAGGACAAGACACCATCTAAGTTTGAGCCAATGGGCGCTGTAAGTATTACCCATTGTCGCAATGATATTGTTTGTATAGTCGAGATTGCGTGCTAACCGAGTTTAAAAGGTTGGTTTCGAAATTTGGACCATGCAAAACGACATCCTGTTCAACAACATCTACATTGGTCACTCTGTTGAAGACGCCGAGAAGATCCGTAAGGAAACTTTCGATGTCAAGCACCGTATTGAAGTGGCTGAGGAGGAAGCTTCCAAGCCCAAGGACGAGGAAGCTACTGGTCCTAGCTTCCGCGAGGATCCAGTTGGCTTTGCCCGTGAAAAGGTTGACCAATTCATCCTCGTCGCCAAGGAGAACCCTATTGAGGCTGTCAAGCAGGTTCCAGAGGTCACTGGCGCGCTGGTCACCCTATTTCTGGCCACGACGCTTATTGTGGTTGGAGCCGTCGGTTCCAGCAAGCCTGCCGCGCAGCCGGCTACGAAGAAGGGCAAGGAAGCCGCTGGCTCCTCCCAGGAGAAGAAGTCCGACGAGGCAACCAGCACGTCGGCTGACACTGGCAAGGGTGAAGCTACCAAGCGCACCAATGCATCTGAGTGAAAGGTTATTGAAGCAGATTTTCATTGAATATGAAAAAAGCAGAAAAAAAAAAGCAGAAAAAAGGAAACCAAATGTAACAAACAGTTCGGTTATTCTTCTTCTATTTTATTTCGAGTTTACAGTCATCGTTTTTCTTTCTATGAGCCAGAAGCAGGAACAGCCGAACAGGGGTTGTTAGGGAGGATGCTGCCACCTGTTTAGCCTACGAGATAATGACAGCAATTTGAGGCATTTCATCCCCGTGGAATCGTCGATTATGCCGCCGGCGTTCTAAGCGAATCGAATTGGTCTATTTTCTCTGCCTCCGAGGATGATATTAAAGATAAAGCTCTCCTCAGTAATCATCGGTTATCGGTTGTGTTACCGAATCCCAGGAGCATTGCATATTTAGATTCCTCCATAGCCATTCTTTTTTCACTCTCTTAAGCATCCTTGCTATAAGTCTCTAGCACTGCCGGAATAGACTAACTCTACTGTACCATGGCTGCCCATCGGTCTCTCGCTCGGTCCATTCCCGCTCTCCACGCCTCCAGCTCTCCCCGCATTACCTTGGCCGGGGCAGCAGCTACCAGGAGGATAGACACTGCGGCAGCACTGTCGCGAACCCTGACGACTGCTTCACCAGCCTCAACTCGCAGGGCACCAACACCACCGGTGAACACCCGCGGATTCCACGCCACGACCCAACACCACCACCCCTCCGCAACCACCTCCGCAGCCACAACCGCCACGCAGTACCCAACCACCCACGACCCCATCGCCAACCCCATCGACACAACCAACTTCATCAACAACGAATTCGTCTCCTCCAACGCAACCACCTGGATCGACCTCCCAGACCCCGCCACCAACAAGCTCGTTACCCGCGTCCCCCAGAGCACCGATGAAGAGCTCCAAGCCGCCGCCGAGGCGGCGCAGAAGGCATTCCCCGCCTGGCGCGCCACGAGCATCATGGCCCGCCAGCAGGTCCTGTTCAGATATGTCAGTCTGATTCGCGCTAATTGGGATCGTCTCGCTGCGTCGATTACGTTGGAGCAGGGGAAGACGTTTGATGATGCTAGGGGTGATGTGCTTCGGGGCTTGCAGGTCGCCGAGACTGCTTGTGGGATTACTACTCAGGCTACTGGGGAGGTTTTGGAGGTTGCCAAGGATATGGAGACTAGGAGTTATCGGGAGCCGTTGGGTGTTGTTGCGGCTATTTGTCCGTTTAGTAAGTTTATTCACCCCCTCAACATAGGCACGTATGTATGCATAAGGCTAACGATATTATTAGACTTCCCCGCCATGATTCCACTCTGGTGCATCCCCATCGCCACCGTCACCGGCAACACGCTACTCCTCAAGCCATCCGAACGCGACCCCGGCGCAGCAATGATCCTCGCCGAACTCGCCAAAGAAGCCGGCTTCCCACCCGGCGTAATCAACATCATCCACGGCTCCACCAAAACCGTCAACTTCATCCTCGACGAACCATCCATCAAAGCCATCAGCTTCGTCGGCTCCAACCGCGCCGGCGAGTACATCTACACCCGCGGCTCCGCGAACGGGAAGCGCGTCCAGGCAAACCTCGGCGCGAAGAACCACGCCGCCGTGCTGCCCGATTGCAACAAGAATCATGCCCTGAATGCCATTGCGGGTGCGGCGTTTGGGGCCGCCGGGCAGCGGTGTATGGCGTTGAGCACGATTGTGTTGGTTGGTGAGACGCAGGAGTGGCTGACTGAGCTTACCGAGCGGGCTAAGGCTCTCAATGTTAATGGTGGGTTTGAGAAGGGTGCTGATCTTGGTCCGGTTATTAGTCCTGAGCATAAGAAGCGGGTTGAGGAGTTGATTACCAGTGCGGAGAAGGAGGGTGCTACCATTCTTCTTGATGGAAGGGGGTACAAGAACGAGAAGTATCCGGATGGTAACTTTGTAAGTCTATCCAATTCCCAAACATATACTTACGAAGGTACTAACGACAACCAGGTCGGCCCCACAATCATCACAAACGTAACCCCAGAAATGACCTGCTACAAAGAAGAAATCTTCGGCCCAGTCCTCGTCTGCCTCTCAGCACCAACGCTGGACGACGCAATCAACATCATCAACACGAACGAGTACGGCAACGGCGCCGCCATCTTCACGCGCTCGGGCTCCACAGCCTCCCAATTCCAGAAGCGCATCGAGGCCGGCCAGGTGGGGATTAACGTGCCGATTCCGGTGCCGCTGCCCATGTTCTCGTTTACGGGGAATAAGAAGAGTGTTGCTGGTGGTGGGGCGAATACGTTCTATGGGAAGCCGGGGTTGCAGTTCTATACGCAGTTTAAGACGGTGACGAGTTTGTGGAAGGCGGAGGATGCGGTTAGTACTAAGGCTAATGTGGTGATGCCGAGTTGATTGATTTGGTTTATGTTTGTTGGAAGAAAGTTGTTTATATGATGGAGTTATGTATACCATACGATTTATGCGTTCAATGTTTAGTCGAATATCAATTCGTTTCTTCGTGGTTGACTGATATCAATAACATACAACATGAAAAAAGATAAAGCGTTACGAGTCTCCAAGCCAGCACAAAAAGCAAAACAGGAGGATCAAGAGAAAACCACTCAAGTACGAGGGCCGATGAAGTCGTAAACAAGACGAGCCAGGATGTACTTCCCACCCTTGGCAGCAACGGCAACACGACGGGTATGACGGCGCTGGCCGTTGATATCCTCGAAGCCCCAGATCTATCAACATTGTCAGCAACAACCCAAGTCAAGCCAAACCATTGAACTGGAAAAAGAAGAAGAAGAAGAAAACCAACCTGCTCAGCAGTCCACCCATACCCCGAATCCTGATTAACAACCCAACTCTGCAAAAACAACCCCTCCCCATCCCCAAACCCCTCCCCAACGCCTTCATCAACAAGGAACCCCTTCGACGGCTTCCCATCCGCAAGCACCTCCCCCCTCAAAAACGCCCTAACCTTCGCATCCTCCTTCTCATCCCCAATGCGCGTCTTGAGCTCAAACTTCGGCACCACCCTCCTCTCATCCGCACCAGCACCAGCAACCCTTTCACCCCTCCCAATCCACGACTTGCCCGACAACGACCCGAAAATGTGGTCCTTGTGCGGCCGCTCCACGCCGTCCGCGATCCGCGTCTCCGAGGTCCCCTTGATGCCGCCGGTTAGGACCTGGTCGCTGTCGACGTGCAGGGATTTGGGGTTCTGGGAGTCTGGGTATTGGTTGATTTTGACGGTTATGGTTGCGACGCTGATGGCTTTGCGGGTTACCCAGCCGACGCCTTGCTGTTTTGTTTGGGGCAGGGTGTGTTAGTTTATTTAATGGTTTTGCGGCATGGTGGGGTCGGGGTCGGGTTGTTGTAACTGTTATTTATTATCTTACCAGCTTCAGGATTTCATCCGTGTTGTCTGAGAGGTTTCTCTCCTGTTGATTTGAGTGTTAGAGTTGGTTAAGTGACAACTAAGGAAAAGGACACGTACCATAACCCAGTCACCGCTGAGGTCCTGAATAGTTCTGTCCGCGGGAGCAGCCATGATTGATGCTTAGGAAATAACTGGTATTGGTATATGTCTTTTACTACTGTAAGTGATCAAATGTATGGAATATTGATGTCAGGAAAAGAGAAGGGGATCTATTTAATTATATAGAGAGAGAGAGAGGTACGGAAACGTGATCGATCATTGAAAATTCAATTAAACCGCAACTTCCGAGGTTGACTCCTATTTTGAAGTTAACTTAGCCATTCTGATCGTCCGAACGGCGAACGGGGCCGGCGGTTGACTCTGACTCTGACTTAATTGACTGCATGTGTCTTTGAGATATTAAATCTTTGGAGGCCATTTCAACTGTTGTCAATAATGGTTGTCGTTGTTGTTGTTTTGTTGTTGTTGCTCTGCTTGCAGTGGTACGTAACCCTAATTCACATCTATCAAATGTCAAGTATGTCATCCAAACCCGCGATAACCACTCCGAGCCTATCGTTTCAAGCTTCCGGGGATTTGTCCAGCATACAATGTACATTGTTAGGCTATGTACACCTTAAGTATTATGTAGATTTAAGAAACACATGAAGCAACCACAACACATGAAAAAAAAAAAAACCGAGACGACAACCCCGCCTCCAGCTCCAGCTCCGGCTCCCCGCATTATTATGTGACTGACTGACTGACTGACATAGATTAAGCCTATTAACCATTCCGGAAGGGATTTACAGATTCAATTCCCACTTTGTCTGTGCTTGGCTGTTCATTAGTGCTGATTTGCATTAGTTATACTGTTCGGAGTAAGTGAAGTTATCTTATGCAGTGGACGGCGGGACGCGGCTGGAGTGCGGAGTGCGGACCGTGAGTATTGACCTACATTAATGACGGGTTCGGATTGTCTGGTTGTTGTTTGAGAAGTTGATTCGGATATTGTTAGATTTGGCCAATTGGATTGAAGTTTTACTAGTAGGGGTAGTCAACAACCCCATAAAATCGGCCCACTTTTATCTGTGGATTATAATTGGCCGAGGGCCGTTAATCAGTGTCGATTCCGTTATAGCAGTCTCGAGCGCTATAACGGGATTCGATTAACATAACGAGCTGAGTATCGGCTTACTCATACAGCATTCTACGCTGATGCGCTACTTACAAGGACAAATGTAAATGCAGAGCTGGCCAACTTCACTGGCAATTATCACAACATACTTCTATGTAAACATACTTTTTTAATTTTTTAATCTTATAATAGGCTATTAAGACAAAAAGTTTTACATACAAAGTTTTTTTCTAGGTCGCGTGGTTTTTAAGGCACAGTACCTTAAAGATGTTGAAAAGAGACTTGCGCTACTTTTGAACACCCATGTACGGAGTACGAAAGAGCTTCTTAACAAATGGTGCAACACTGACCAAGTTCACTAGCGAGTATTGCAACAAAATTCTATGAAAACATAATTTTTTTATTTTTTTGGCTTATAATAGACTTTTTGTTCAAAAACTTTTACATACAAAATTTTCTTCTCAGTTGCGTGGTTCTGAGTGTACAGGACCTTAGAGGTCTAGAGAAAGGGCTTGCACTACTTATGACCGCCCAAAAGGCCAACGGAACTGTTATATATCCGCCCCGGATATTCAAGCGGTTATGTTGTGACCTAAAATGGGGTGGTCAACAACCCCCTTCCTAAAGAAGTAAAGCACGAATTATCGGCCGGTTACTCAATACTCGTTAATCGCGCCCCACAGGGTTGTTGACTACCCCTACTTAGAGTTGGGATAACGCTCGTCGCTTCGCGTATTGAATTGAGTGCACCTATTGCGCATGGGGATGGCGAGGTCGTTGGCCCGCGTCATTTTATTGACGTTGATGAACTCACCGGTGGTTAAGTTGGGGCTTAGGGTTGGTATATGCTAGCCCTGTGATAAGTTACCGGCACGGAGATATGTTGCCCCGCTTGCTCCGAGCACTGCTAACCGCCCAACGCGCGAGCCGTTCCATTCGTGTTTCTTTCACCTCTGGTGAATCCAGCACTTGCTCCAATTATTATTGCCAGCTGTTGATAAGAATGACACAAGAAACTCGGTTGTAACTTGTACGAGTCTGGGGGCTCGTTGACCCCGTCCATTCACCACTGTCATTGCCGCCGGCCGGCCTACCTTGCCGCTACCTTTCGGTGGACAGAGCAGAATCGCACTGTGGTGAATTGTTCCTGCATATATCTGTGACGGGCAACGGGCTCGGGCCGCATTCTCTCCCTCCTTTGTTCAAACTCGCATGGGAGAGTTTGTCTTTGTCAGTTACAGTTCACATTGCTCTATCAGCACGGCAGCAGAGAGCCACGCCATAGTGAACAAACCTTCCTGTGACTGGCTGCGCCCATGATGAGCTCGGACTGGATCTCCAGCTTTCACGCATTGAGACAAGCCCAGGGGAACTTATCCTGTCAGTTACTTGGTCATACCTGATTCACTGGGCAGGGATATACTCCTACGTCTACGACGCCCATTTCCCTTTTCTCTTTGCTTCTCGAACTTCAACTCTTCAAATTCTTCCTGTCTTGTATATATATACTTATATTTTCCCAATGCTACATCTCGTCTTAGTCCTTCACATTATACCCAGGTTTCATACCTAGTCTGACTTGACAATGTGATGGATCATGGATAGACTGCAACAGTGATCAGAACCGGAAACCCAAGAGCTCTGATCTAGGAGACGTTGCAAGGCAGGTATATAACCAGTGGAAGCAGGCATAATATACATACAATACTTCGTCGTACCCCAGGTGGCTACTTAGCACCTAGACTACCAGCTGAACAGTCGACCAGACGTGCTGGTATGTACATATGGTAGGTGCTCTCCGAATCCCATGCAGAGAGTGCTCATTCATTGACCATAACTTAGGATATTGAACCGGATGGTCGCCGGATATATGAAACTATATGTGCATTCCACGATACTTCTGAAATATACCACGACAGCTGAGCATTAATCAATTCCCGTATTCCAATTCTGTATTGCACTACCTACATGGTAAAACAATCTAAAGGAACAACATAGAAATATATCACAAATGTAAAACACAAAAGGGATATTATCACGATTAACACCCAACAACTCTATCGTCCCCATCCGGAAAAAACGACACGCCCAACTCCTTGCTCTCGTCCACTATCCTCAGCACCTCGTCCCAACTTACTCGCGTGTCCTCCATCACAAACTCTACAGCGAGTTTGGGAGTAAGTACGTATTGTACAAACTCCACCGGCGCTCTTGCCCTAATCAGTGAGTCACGCGGTGCTCTCTCCCTAAGTTTATCGGAGAAGTGGGTCATTATGATTTCTGCAATCGCTGTATAACCCTTCATCCCGTAATAACCGGGGATGGGGGACTTCCGCGAAGCTGCCGGACGCCGTTCTTCGCCGCGATCGACGATCTCCTGGTGCAACCGGCGAAAGTGGCTGTCAGCCCCATCCAAAAGGCGCCAGACGGTCTCACTGCGCCGCAAGCAACGGTCCTCCAAGGCATCCCAGTCGACCTGGGGGTAACCTTTTTCTTGCCAAGACTCTTTCAGAGAAGCCCTGTTGTGCCGACGGCACCCGGCCATCTGTTCCGAGACCGTTAGACGTCGCCCCCTTGCGAGGACTTCTTCCGGCAGCTCGCGTCCGCACAGCAAGCACAATCTCGGATCAGTTGTCCGCATGACTTCGGAGAAGTCTACGCCCATCGAGTCCGCAAGTTTCCCAGGTTCCGCCAAGATAGAACTATCTAGCTCGGGGCTGGGCTCCGGTGCGGACGGCCGGGGGGACCGTGGGGCAGACGGTGAGGTCTTCGGCCTGGGACTATCGGGCTTTTTGTTGTCCCGGGCCTGAGGGTGTTCCGGGTTCAGCGCTCCCTCTATAACTTGCTTGAAGCCAGCGGTTAAGCGTGAAGCTCGGTCGTTGAGGCGGGGGTGCTTGGACACTAGGTCATGTGTCCAAGTATCGCAGTGAGCTGCCAGCGATGATACAGCAGTCAGGAAGGCTTGTGTGTCCGCCATGGCGGCAGACGCGGCAGTGCTCAGGGATTGCTCCGTACTTGCTGTGGGCTCCTTGTTGTCGAGGCGGGGTTCGTTCTGGTCGGGGCGAGGTCCGAAAAGTTCTGACGCCGGGACATTATTATTGTGGCCAGCGACAGAAAACAGTTTGTCTCGAGCCGTGAGGACATGAGCGCCGGGTCCGGCATTTTAGGGGAAAAACGAAAGCATGGGTTTCCTCTAAGCTTGCTGGCGGGGCGGGCACAGGGGAAGGTGAAGGACCAAAAGACGGCGCAGGAACGTAAGAAAATGCCTGAAGGGAAGGAAAAAGTCGGCTACCGAGTGGCGGAGGGCGTGATATTTATACTTGTCGCTGAGACGGGGACGGAGGGTTCTGTCGACGTATCCCGCAAGGCATTTCTCCGAAGTCTGCTTCTTCCTCAAATTGGTTTCTTTCCCGCGGCCCAATAACGATGGCCCCCTCCGCAGCCCGTGCGTCCTCTTGCAATGCTCTTTCCAAGGCTGCACGTTGTTGCTTTGTTCTTGCTGGTCCCTGGGCCTTTTGTGTCCACTATTTTTTGTGCTAGGTCGCCCCCTCGCTCTGGGCTGAGCCTCCTGCGCCCCTCCTGGCAAAAGAGTGTCATCTGCGAGCAGCTGATTGATCGCCACCACTCTGAGCTCACCAGAATAGGCCTGTCGGTAAGACTCTATCCGGTAGCAGTTGTCGATATACAACTCGCCATCTAGGCGGAGATGGTTACAAAAAGCCAAAGCATGGCGACAAATGTACGCATGTCCTCCCAGTCAAAACACGAACAGGTACGTGTCTCAAGATCCACATTATACCCGGCGCCGATCGTATTGCTTGTCGATACCAGGACCCTGGTTTCACTGGCCGGAAACACTTGAAACGTCTTCGATCTCTCCATCTCCCGAGCGAAAATTCGGTCCATTTGAACAAAAGCAAGCAGCATACTTTATCCAATCGAGTACACGTGCATGAACCTTCCGCACATCGTCACGTATCATATTCGTATCGGTAACCCTCGAAGACTGACCCAACGAGCTTTCAAGACACCAAAGGTATGTTCGATTTTTATTCGGTGTCGTGCAATCGGCATTTATACTGTCGCGAGAGTAAATACAAAATGCGCGCACATTGCCCTCCTGGTGAATTCTATGCTCGAGGACATCCAAGCCGAAGTTGAACCTGACTTCTTGAGGGTTCTGGGAGGTAGGTATATATCAGTATAAAGTGTACAATGCGGTTAATAGCAGCACTGTAGTACTCACCGGTCCGTCCTCATTTAGCGAGCCACTCACCGATACCAACAATTAAGAAGAACCACAGAGTCCTCCCATCCGTGGCGCTTAGTTCAACGGAGCTTTTTGGAATGAATCTTGCAAGTTTTGTTCCTTTCACCTACTCTGGTGTGAGAAAACCAACAATAGGAGAGGTCCAGTTTGTCGGAAATTCCGGTCCGATGTGCTTGACGGCGCGGAGGAACTGGAGCTGTGGACGGGAAGTTTTAATGTGGAAAACTTCCATTGCAGTTGTTTCCACTGTCTCTTGAACGCCTTCCTCCAGCTCGCGGTTGTATGACCGCTCTCACTGCTCCGAAGCTCCTCCATGCGCATGACCGAATCTGGGACGACACGGGATACCACGATCCACGCTATCAAGTCGATACGTGGTCGATTGAAGCGATGAAGATAACCAAGCTTCAAGGTTTTCCAGTGTGACTCAACAATTATCGTTGTCTTGAGAACTGGAACTTCCGGGTTAGCCGCCCTCGCCCATTACCCAAATTGGCTTGGACTATACCAGCTTACGAATATATATGCCCATAAGCGGAAATAGTTCCTTGCCCGACAGCACGCATACATCTCGGTAGCACATGCCGTGTACAGATTCCGTGCGCTGTGATACGTGCCGTTCTTGTCAGGGATTGACGGGTGAGCGTTGAAGTGCCTACTGAACATATCAAGAACAGTACCATGCTCTGCAGTCTCGGCTATCTCAATCCGGCCTTTATCGTCGTAGAGATTTGACCGAGATTCACACTGGCACGGCAAATAGATCCATGCCCGAGCTATTGGTCCCATACGTGGCGTCCATAGCCAGCTCCCTAGCCCCCGTCGCGAGCGTTCTGCAAGTTTCGTCAAGGTAGATTGCCAACCCGCGGATATTGTCATCTCCCGTCCTTTTATTCACAATACGAATCTCCTCTCGAGTAAGCTCCATGGACTCGTCAAGGATGATATTCGCAGATGTCATGGGGTCCTCATGGCGTTGACACACCACCGAGTTGGCTTGCTGCCATTGGTAGTACACCTTGTACTGGCGGACATTCCTTGCACCTTCGAGGCCAGAGGCCCGCAGATCACGATATATTAACGCAGGCGTGGACAGGAGATAAGCTCTTGTCATTGTACCTGGGATGTTGATGATGGTGTTTAAGAGTCATTACCACGCTTCAGCTTTCAAGGTCTAAGCGAAAACTCAGCCTGCTTTTGCACGGGAACCTCTTCATAGGGACAGGATCGCGCTTTCCTGTCTTTGTGGATTTCACCTGGAGCGCGCTATCCTGGCAGCAGACGTAGTTGTATACCCACTAGGCATGGAATTTACGGACCGAATACCGATAAAAATGGTAACCTCCTGTCTTTTTATCGCCATCACCGTTTCCTTGTCCGATCGCTTTTTAAGGTCTTCCGTAATGTTCTCTGCCCGAATCGTAATTTCCCATAGGTGTCTGGCGGGTACCACCTTAGTTGCCGGAGTTGTTGCCGTTGGGGGTGCCGGGCTAACTGCGGCGACCTTGGCCCAAGTCTTCGGGGGTTGTGCGGACGCGATTTCGCTTCGTACAGCCTTCGTGATTCCCGATGTAGCCTCCAGGATAATCTTGCGGACGTCCCTTTCTGTGACTGGTTTTCCACCGCCGTGGGTGTCTCCGCTTTGGGTGCTTCGCCAGGGGTAGGATTTCGCGGCGTCGCAGACGCGTCGGGCCGCCTTGATTAGGGGGTCGTCGCCGTCTCTCCTTTCCATCATACGGCGTAATTCATCTATCTCCGCTTTCAGGTCTGATCTCTCTTGGCTGCCGTTGGGTTTCGTCGGTTGGGTATTCAACGCTTTGTGGGCTTCGACGTTGTTGAGGTCCCCCAGGCCGGCGTTGGGATGCCACCTGCTCTGGGCCAGGCCACCTTTCCCAGAACCTACGTCCATGGTAATTTCGTCCGCCCAGCTGTGCCCGGAATTGTCCGAAGCCATTGAAACGGTTCTAGTAAAGGAGAGAAAACAGACAGTAGAATACAGCACTATTTCCAAGCAACGACTCGTTCCACGTTGTAGTGTGCATTATGAACCAAGGGTACGTGAAAGGTTAGCGAAGCGACGTTGAGGAAAGGAAGAAATTCGATTCCAATTCCCTTCCTCTCATGCTCCGAAACTCCGACCCACGTGACGGACACCACAACGTGACTACACGTGACCCGTACCGACGTAAATTACGATACGGACAAACAAAGTAAACCGCCAACTTCACCTCCGCCATTCACGACACGGACGGCGACAGCGACGGCGACGGCGATGGCCTTCAACCAGAAATACGCCGGTCTTCCTGACCTGGTGAGTTGAGTTGTAGTCCTCCTCTACTTTGGCCTCCCTGAAAATATGCGAAATCTCATCTCTAATTGACCCCTCCCGTCTAGGATCCGGCGCCAGATGTCTACGAAGCTCCAGATTTGACCGACGATGTCTCGACTCAACCCGTTAGTATTCCCGGATGAAACAATTGGGTCGTCTTAATAGTACTCAATCCTAACTGCGCCGTTCTATAGACAGCAACAATCCACACAGCCTCCGACTCCGACTCAGAAGAAACCGGCTCCAACTCCGACATCGACCACCACGGCATAAACGCCGACGAAGCACGCGCCCACTTCCTCGGCGCAACCGTTGACTCGCGAGACGTGAACTTCTCGGACAGCATCGCGAAGAAGCGGAAAGCGTATAAGAGCAAGAACCGGCGGCGGCGGAGAAAGGACGGGGCTGGGGAGTTCGGGGATGTTGATGATGCTGATGATGATGATGATAACGAACAGGAGACGTTGGAGAGGAGGTTGGCTAGACTTAGGAGGGAGGTTGGGGAGTTGAAGGATGAGTTTGCTGCGCGCGAGACCGAGAAGAGTGCGGAGCGAGATGGGAAGGGTGCGCATGCGTATGCGCAGGACGGGGCGGAGGATGATGGTGTGTTGGAGTTGAGTCGGGCGTTGGATAACTTGCATGCCTCCGCGCGTGGCGGCCCGCAGTCTGCCGCGACGGCCTTGTCGCAGAGAATGGCAACTCGTCCAGTCGATTCTGATCACCCCGTTGCCAGTGGTGGTACGGAAACGGGAGCAGCGCCATCATCTACCTCTCTATCACCCCCTACGGGTATCCTCACACACTCCGCAGCATTCGACAGCCGACTCGCGCTCATCGAAGCCGCGATGGGCATCTCCACCCCATCCAACCCCTTCATCGACTCCGCAGGACTCTCCCCCAAACCCGCTCTCCAACCCGTCCTCCCAACCCTGGACCAGCTTTCCTCCCGCCTATCGGCCCTAATCAGCATCCTAATCGGCCCGACACCCACCTCAGCCGCGCCCACAACAACACCAACAACAACCACCACCTTCTCCACCCCGCATCTGGAAGCCCTAACCTCCCGCGTCAGGAAGTTGACCACCGACGCTGAGAATCTCGAGCTTGCACGAAAACGCGCCTCGGATGCCGCGAATTCCACCACCCCTCCCCCTCCCCCTCCTCCCGCTTCCGCTTCCGCGCCAGCACCCGCACCCGCACCTGTTGCAGACGACGATGATCCCACCAAACCCCGCCCGCAAACCCCGGCGACATCAACAGACCCCTCGGTAGCCCTGCACAATGAACATACGGCCAAGATCCACGCGCTCTACGCATCCCTGCCCACCATCCAGTCTCTCCATCCACTCTTGCCGGGTGTTTTGGATCGATTGCGTTCTCTACGTGCTATCCATGCTGGTGCTGCGCAGGCGGCTGAGTCGTTGGATGGTGTTGAGCGGCGCCAGACGGAGATGATGAAGGAGGTGCAGCAGTGGCGCGAGGGGTTGAGGGTTGTTGAGGAGAAGATGGAACAGGGCGAGGCGTCTATGAAGAGTAATATCGAGGTTGTTGAGCCTTGGGTGAGGGGGTTGGAGGGGAGGTTGGAACGGTTGGAGGGAAGTACATAGGGTTGATTCCGCGGGTTGTTGTAGCCAGTTGGGTTGGTAGTGCTCCGTATTGTTCATACCCATTTTCTTTTATTTCTAATTCAATCCATCCTTTCAACACGCCTCATGATTTTGATCTTCGGCTCCATCTTCCCCTCCACCCACCATCCCCGCGTAAGGAACCGTCTCGCAAACTCCCTCCCACCCCTCCAAGCCCTAACCCCTTCAGAACCGAGAATGGATCGGATCACATCCTCCTCAATCCTCCTTCCACCATCTCCACCATTACCACCACCTCCACCACCTCCACTCCCGACCTGACCAGGCCGAACAACACCAATCCCAGCAAACCCCCAAACAACATCAACAACCTCCCACTCAAGCGGATTCCGGCCGTCGCCGTCATCGTCGTTGTCGGACGACGAAGAGGAGGAGGAGGAGGGACTAGAGGCACCGGATCTGGAGGCATTAACAACCCGTTCCTCCTCGTCCCCACCAGCTTCAACGAGAACATAGTCGAACCCGGCCCAGAACGACGGGGAGGACTTGACCGTTTCGTTCTCTGTTTTGTCGTACTCCCACTCCCAGTCCCAGTTCGAACCTGAACCCGAGTCCGAGTCGCGGCCGCGGCCGCGGCCGCTGCCCTGTTGCAAGAACCTCGTCACACCAGTTTGGCAAGCGAGGTTGCCCAGGTGGACATTTACACGGTTCCGGTTCGGGTTACCATCCTGGTTTGCACGATGCACAGGAAGAGGAAGAGGAAGACCACTGACAAACTCCTGCACCCTCCCAACCGCACAAGCACCAGGATAATTAGCCGCGGAGACGGGCAGGAGGAAAAACGACGACCCCACAAACGCCGCAAAGACAGACCCCACCAATGCCCACGACAGCAACCTAAACACGGCCGCCTTCGACCTGCGCGTCCAGATATACGACGCGCCCAGCGCAGCGGAGGCGGTGAGAGCCGGCACGACGTAGACGATGAACCGCCACTCCTTGTGCGGCTGGAGACTGTAGAGAGCCACGAAGGCGAGGGAGGGGGTGAGGAGGTGTATCGAGGACGGGCGTGTTGAGGGGGCCACCAGGCTCGTCGGGATGGCGAGGAGGTAGGTCAGTGGGTTGAGCAGGAGGCGGGGGAGGGCGTTGGAGAAATAGTAGTGCCAGGCGTGGGTGCCCCAGGCGACGGAGTGGCCGGAGAGGACGTTGAAGCTGAACGCGGCCAGTTCGGGCCAGAGGGGGAGGGGTTGGAAGTGTTGCCAAAAGTAGGAGTCGATGGGGAGGGTTAGGGCTAGGCCGGTTAGGAGGCCTAGGAGGCCGGCTGGGAGGATTTCGTGGCGGATTGTGATGCGGCCGCGGCCGGTGGTGTAGAGGTAGATGGTTTGGACGGCTAGGAGGAGGGCTAGCTCGGAGCGGAAGATGATGCCTGCTATCGTGAGGAGGAAGAGGGATAACTGGCATCTCTTCCGATAGGTTTTGGTGGAAATCGCGGGTTCTGGGAGGAGGAACCTCATCGCCAGCGTAGCTAGAGTCGGCCAATTAGTCTAGCCTCCTCCCAAGAAGAAGAAGAAGAGGAATAACTCACAAAACCCAAAAGCAAACATATTCGACAACGTCCTCGACGCATAATAAACGACATGGAACTGACTCCCCTGCAGAACCAGATACCAGGCGAAAGCCACTCGCCCAAAAGCCCTTCGCACCCCAACCGCAAACGAAACCAGCGCGAGGCCATTCAAAAGACCCAGAATGCCTCTTGCTATATATATAAGTCCAATTAACCAAACCGCACCGAATGAATCAAGGAGTAGAAGAGTAGAAGACGTACCCAAAACCTGCCCATCAACACCGCTCCCACCTCCGATCAACCACGTAACCGGCTTCGACAACCCAGCCAACACGACCGCCCCGACAAACGTGCGAGGCACAGAACCCGGGAACGAGAAATGATCATAATGCGCGCGCAGATACCGCGGGATGTCGCCTCTGACGGGGATGCCGTAGGTGGAGATGTCGTGGATGGCTTGGATGTGGAAGGATTCCTCGACTTTGGTGTAGGGAGAGACGAGGAGGTGGAGGAGGATTAGAGAGGGGAGGATTAGGAGGGCTGTTTTTGTTTACTTTAGTTCTAGTTGTTGTAATTCAATGTAGTTGTTGGTGTTGTTACTTACGGATGGTTGTCTTCGGGTTCATTTTGGTGGCTTTTTTTATCTTCTTTTGGCCGAATGCCAGTTGACTGATATCGATCGATTAGGGGTTGGAGGTTAACGTGACGACAACAACAAAACAATCACCACCACTACTACTACCACTACCACTACACCAACCACAACCATGTTCCTCTTCGGCCTAGGAAAACTCGCCTACGGTGAGTCCGAATCCCTCCATCCCCTCCAAAACACCCAACCCAAACCAACTAACAAAACCACCCAGTAATCGTCCTAATCATCAACGCCATCGCCGTCCTCTCCGAAGACCGATTCCTCGCAAGGAGTATGTCTCGACCTACATAACCTACATACATACAGACATACCTATCTATATACCTCCGAATTCAACCCAACACTGAGAACAACGCACTAATCTCTCTACTCGTTTGATATTGATATAGTCGGCTGGGGCCGTACGCAACCAGATTCGTCTTTCGGGGCTACATATGACAGTACCAGTGTTAAGGCGAGGACGATTGATATGATTGCTAGTGTTCGGACTGTTATGAGGGGTATGTTGTGTTGTTATCAAGTTTCTTGTTGTTGCATATACATATAAGGCTGTGTGATATACAGGCTGGGTTATGGATGGACGGATGGGGGTTGGAGAGGGGATTTCTTGCTTGCTTGCTTGCTTGCTTGCTTGCTTGCTAACTGATCGTTTGCAGTACCGTTAATCGTGATAAATACGGTTATTATTGTTTATAAAATTATATTGGGGTGATCTGAGGATTTCCCTTTTTTTTTGCTTTTGCTTATCAATTTACATGTGCAAGAGACATGCTGTCTGCTGCGCGTCTGGGAGATTCCTAGACATAGAAGAGCAGGCCCCGGATCAATTATATTCGAAGGCATGCATATATCAAGACATTACACCATGCATATTCATCCTATGTCTTGTCTAAAGTGCATGCCAGAAGGTACATACAATGTATGCCAGGAACAGACGAACCAACTGGACCAGCTGTTATACCAGGTCCATTGCTGCTCTGATATCTTTATATAAAAGAAGACTATGCTATTCAGACCGGACCAATTCATAGTGACCGATCCATCTGGTACCAGATAACCAACCTCAACCGACATATGCCTGTCAATCATACATGTAGTAACACAAATGTATGTTCGAAAACCAAAATGAAAAGGGGACAATGGTGGATAGTGCTTTTCAAAGGAGTCTTCCAAATGAAAACCGCAGAGACTAAAAGCACACAAGAGCACGAAACCCGGTCCGGAAAGATCAAACCAAGAAACATAGGATAGATGGAAACATACCGACGCCTTTTCCTCTTGAGTCTAGGATGACTCGAAACTGGATATCACAGAATCAGAATAAGAGAAACAATAAGATAAAGTAGAATGACATGAATATGAATATGAATGGCAGGAAGAGAGAGGAAAAACCAACTATTAGGTGTTGAGGAGATAGATGTCTGCAAATGGTATCAAGACTCAAGAATTGAACCAAGAAAAGAAGAAATATCAAAACGAAATAGAATAGAAGAACGACACAACGCCACCCACAACCCAACTGATGGTACATGCACGAAATGTGAAAAGAAATATATACGCGGTGAAGCACTGCGAGACCATGTATGTGCAGATTATCGTCTCCGGGCAGGCCGTTTGTTTATAAATAACCGTAGAAGGCAAGGCAGGCATGGGAGCTTCCAAGCATAGATCGAAAGATTATAATCAGGAATAAACACCAAAAGATTTCTTCCGTAGACTGAAATTTCTCCAGTTGAAGTGTCCTCGTTCGCTCTTTTCTCCATCACGAACGGTATTCGATCGGTGACGGTGCAAATGAGGATGGTAGGAGTGAGGCTTTCCGTTAACTGCTTGATGCTCGAGGGAGTTAACCTGCTCGGAAGGCTTCGGTTGCCTAGACTTGTGTTGCTCGGCGGCAGAAGATCGTTCGACAAGGGAAGGCCGCTGCCGGTCAACGACAGGTGACCGTTCACCGATAGACGGCCGTTGTCGATGTACAGCAGGAGGATGTTCACCAATTGACGGCCGCTGCCGATGAACAGCAGGAGGGTGTTCATCGATAGTCGACCGCTGCCGATGAACAGCAGGAGGATGTTCACCRATAGAMGRCCGCTGCCGATGAACAGCAGGAGGGTGTTCACCGATAGACGACCGCTGCCGATGAACAGCAGGAGGRTGTTCACCAATAGAMGRCCGCTGCCGATGAACAGCAGGAGGGTGTTCACCGATAGACGACCGCTGCCGATGAACAGCAGGAGGGTGTTCACCAATAGACGACCGCTGCCGTTCAACAACAGGTGGACGTTCACCAATAGACGGCCGTTGCCGGTCGACGACAGGAGACCGCTCGGCAATAGACGGCTGCTGTCGATCAACGACAGAAGACCGTTCAGCCAAAGATGGCCATTGCCGCTCGGCAACAGATGGCGATCGTGGTTCAGCGAATGATGTCCGCTGCCGATCAACGTAAGGCGGTGGTCGTTCAACGAGCATAGGCCGGTCGGCGGACTTGGGAGGGATTTCTGGACGCTCTTGTTGCTCGGTTGGAGAGCTCAGAGGCATAGGCGGCTTTTCCGGCTTGTCTTTCTCTTTGGTCAGAATCCGGCTGATGCTCTTACTGCTTCTCCGTCTAAAACGATCCATTCCACCCAATCTCTTGTGATGCTCATTATGGTGTTTCCGATCTTCGTCCGCCTTGGAAACCTTGCTCGCTTCAATGGCGGCATTAAGGTCAGCTTCCTCTTGCCTGTGGTTATTCTTCGCTCTGATCTCTGTCTGTCTTCGTAATTGTTGGTCATTTCTTTCTTTCTCCTTTAATTTAATTTCTGTTTCCTTTCGCTGGTGTTTTTCGTTCTTCTCCTTCTCTTTTTCTGCTGTTTTCCGCTCTCTGTCCTGCACTCTCAAGTGTAAGTCACTCCTTGTGCGGCTCAGAGAGTTTCCAGACCGTACTGGTGTGACAGGTGGAGATGTTGGAGATGTCGTGGGGATAGGCGGGGGAGACTTGTTAGGCGAGGCAGACTTAGTAGGCGGAGGAGGTCTAGTAGGCGGAGGGGACTTAGTTGGTGGAGGAGACTTGACAGGAGGAGGAGACTTGACAGGCGGAGGAGACTTAGGTGCCTCCGGCTCTGCATGCTCACGGAATATCGGTGCCGTCGGAGTGCGTTTGAGATGGCTCGTTGGAATGACTTCCTCCTGGGGAGGTTGCAGCGTCGCGCTGTTGATGTGCGTCAGACTAGGCGACAAACCAGGCGATAGCCCCGGCGACAATGGCGACGAGACGTGCCCATTCTGTCTAACTGCGAGATCATTCAAGTCCGCGGAACTCATAGGCGGCGCCGTGTTCTCCATTTCCTGTTCTTTCAACATGGCTTCGAGGGTCGTTTCCTGATAGAAAAGAACATAGGCGCAGGCTAAGCCGGGTCGATCGCCAAAGAAGTTACGGACGTAGTTCTTGTCCACGGGCTCCACCATCTCGTCGTCAAACAGTAGCCAACCTCGATCCTGTGTTTTGATGATGGCAACATAATGTCCGTGGTAGGGACCGCCACCGATATGCACCACTACAGCGTATAACTCGTACAAACGGTCAGGGTCCTCCGCGTCATCTGTCGTGTTGAAGAGGCGAAGGTGGTATGGATAGACAACTCGGTGGAAAAGTTTTTGGAGCCTTTGGAGATCCTCGGTGTATTTGAAGCGCTTGAGGTGCAAGGCCAATATGCGAGGCAAGCGTTTGATCTTCATTCGCTTCTCCGCCTCTTGGAGACCCCCGCAATTGTCGCAGTGGAACTTGTTCCGCTCACAAAGCATTTCCTCTGCCGAAAACTTTCTCAGACACGAAGTCACGGACGAATGCTGCTCCAGGTCTACGGACAGATCGAGGAAGATTTCGTCTCTTTGAGACACTTTCTCGCATGTCAGACACTGCGTTTCCGACGTCAATGTTCCCTCAAAAAGCTCGTGTACCCATCGCGTGGTATTTGGCGTCTTCGATCCGGTGTTTGGAGAAACACGATCAAGCGAGTTGACGCTCCTACTCTGCGGTAGCAGGTTTCTGTCAACGGCTGGGGCTTTCTGCGCCTCAACCTCGACATTGGAGACGACCTCATTTAGCAGGAGATTCAGAAATTCATGAGCATCCTGATGCATCGCCGTACGAAACATCTCATGCTCTCGTCTGAGAACCTCCAGAAACTGCTGGGGGCGGACAATTCCTACGCGTGACTTGCTGCCAGCAATCGACTCGAAAATATCCTTCAAGGCCGTAAACAGCGACTCGGACATGCCATAACTTGCAGAATTGTTCCTCGTTTCCAGGATCGGGAGCGTCTGTAAAGCCACTTTCTTCTTATACTCCGGGGATTCTTTGTCTTCGGGTTTCTGCTGCTGGGTCGGAGGTGCGCCGGGACTCCGTGCAGACGTTGGACCATTAGTCTGTCGTTGCTTCGCAGCCTGCGCCTCTGGATCCGGAGGAGGATTGGGGTTCTGGAATGTGAGGGCTTTGGACAATGCAGCTTCCAAACTCTCTATCGGAGTGCGAGTTGGGTAGTTGACGACGGCCTCTCGAAAAGGAACGGAGAAGTAAAGACATTGCAATATCGAATTGCAGTAACTTAAAAATGAATAGACCGTTTAGTAAAAGGCGAGTTCGCAGAATCAGGTTGGGCGTAGAAAAGCTTACCAAGTGTTACCGTACTACATAAACATAAGTAATGTGGTTAGCATATCTCGCACGGAGCGCGAACCAAGACACACAACTCACATTCTCCATTCCATAAAACTTGTCACTGCCATCTTCCCGAATGGGACCTATGTCCAGCAGTCTCTTTTCCAGCGGGGACAACACCGGCACATTTGGCTGCTCCTTTTTTGCCGTCGCGGCGGCAGAAGTAGGGTACGAGATGCTCTGCGATATTGGAAAGAAAGCAAGTATCAGCAAGGAGGTCGCTCTTTTCTAACATATCGTCGATGTTCTTCAGAAGGTCTGTAGGAGTAACGCGGCAATTCGGCAATGCAGTGCAACCTAAGCCAATCCGCCGAAAAAGAGAAAAAAGAAGAAAAAAAGTAATCAAGGGACGTACCGAATTGCTTCGGAAACTCTTCAAAAACGACCCCATGGTTGTCACCCTGTGCCCAAGACCAAAACCGAATCTAACTCATCTGGGAGAAACGGCGACGCAGGAAAAAGATGCGAACGGACGGGTGGCAGGGTTTTCGCGACAGGCAGGGCGCAAAGGCGCGCGGATAGTCCGACAAAGGATTGTCGAGAGAGAGCGAGGAAAGGCGTAGAAAAGCGATGAAAGAGCGGATTGATAAGTGGTAAGTCGTAAGTACAGAGTAAAGCTATAGCGGCGGTCGGTGCAGTGCCTGGAACGGGAGAACCACCGAAACCGCAGTGGTGGAGAAACAGGGAAGACGCGGGATAGGATGCGGAGCGAGTCGGCGTGGGACTGATGGAGAATGTCTGAAGGAGAGGAACAGATGGAGAAGGATGAATATCTGGTTTGGTTAGAGAATAAGGAAAGACTGAGGTTGAAGAGAGAAGAAGATGAGAGAGAGAGATAATAATAGAACGTAGTATATAGCAGTGTAGTAGTGGTGGTAGTGGTGGTTTATGAGGCTGAGCAGAGTGACAGTTATTGCTTAGACGATAGACGATAGACGATAGACGGTAGACGATAGATAGACAGTTAGACAGATAGACGACACTGCTATGTCTGCTGACTTATGCTACGGAGTACTGTACTTCCACCATTGACAGTTCTGGAACTTCTTTCCATAGTCAAGTCTCAGGAATCAATCCAAAGCACCGTATCAACCTGTTCTAGAAAAATACGAAGGCACGGACTCCGGAGCATTGGGTTGCATTGCAAATTGACCAGGACGATCCTGCTAACTTCCTCCGCTTTATGATTCGCCGCCCGTCTAACTTATGGGTAAGTTCCGTAGGTTGGCATTGGCATCAATTTGTGGCCCTCAGGCCCGGCCCATCGCCATCAACACTAATAATACACTACTTTCTTGTCATGAGAGGTTTCTATGTATTCAACGTCGACTGATGCTGATTCTTGAACTGCCACCTTGTAATCACACGGAACAATCATCCGGCGCAGTGTGCAGCAGCACTGCGGCTCTGCAGATTAATTCTCTCTGCACTCTTACTCTGACTTGAATGCGATAAATGTCCGAATAACTTATCGACAAAGAGAATGTATGATAGACACTAGACAGAGTTATGCACGCCGTTAAACCCGATATCAAGATGGACCACGTGGAAACCTAAGCGGACCAATCGCGGATTTTGAATATTGCGTAGCGTTCATTTCGGAGAATCGGAATTAACTGACCCCGCTACTAAATACGCTAACCGCATTGGGCATATGCACCACTTTTATTTCACGTGACGTTTTAGCCCTACTGCTTGCCCTATATCGGAATAACCACGGAGAAACATACTCGAAAGGGACGTCTATCAAAATGCTTCCGAAGTGACTCCGAAAAAAAACATCGAATTCGATGCGCCGGCGAGGAAATAGAAGAAGTAGAAGGAATAAACAAGGACAAGGGCAAAGAAAACGTAGTCGGTCATTTTTGAATGAATCCCTCTGTCTCCTCCGGCCCTCTGCTCTTCACCACTCGAGCAATTGCTGCGACCAGAACCACCGCGACCCTCCCCACCATCGCCCTTCGTCTCCCCCACTACCACCACCAACAACGACAACACCACCACCACCACCGCCAGTACTCATCGTCACCCCGACTCACCAGTAGCACTCCCGCAAACCCACCATCCACAATGCCCCCCAAGGACAAGAACCCGTCGTTCAACCTCAAAACCCCCAAGGGAACCAAGGACTGGTCCGGCTCCGACGCCCTCCTCCGAGATCGCATCTTCAACACCATCGCAAATATCTTCAAGCGCCACGGCGGAACAGCCCTGGACACGCCCGTTTTCGAACTGCGCGAAATCCTCGCCGGCAAATATGGCGAGGACTCCAAACTCATCTACGACCTCCAAGACCAGGGCGGCGAACTCTGCTCCCTCCGCTACGACCTGACCGTCCCCTTCGCGCGCTGGCTCGCCATGAACCCGGACGTGCGCAGCATGAAACGCTACCACATCGCCAAGGTCTACCGACGCGACCAACCGGCCGTCAACAAGGGCCGCATGCGCGAGTTCTACCAGTGCGATTTCGACATCGCC
Organism: Xeromyces bisporus; assembly: GCA_900006255.1. Taxonomy (NCBI): domain Eukaryota; kingdom Fungi; phylum Ascomycota; class Eurotiomycetes; order Eurotiales; family Aspergillaceae; genus Xeromyces; species Xeromyces bisporus. Next base: position 433,080 of record HG983350.1, read on the forward strand.
GGCGCCTTCGACCCCATGGTGCCCGACGCCGAGGTCCTGCGCATCGTCACCGAGGTCTTCGAGGAACTCGGCTGGCAGGGCCGCTACACCATCAAGATCAACCACCGCAAGATTCTCGACGGCGTCTTCGAGGTCTGCGGCGTCCCGCCCGACAAAATCCGCCCCATCTCCAGCGCCGTCGATAAACTCGACAAGTCGCCCTGGTCCGAGGTGCGCAGGGAGATGGTCGACGACAAGGGCCTCGACGGCGACGTCGCGGATCGGATCGAGAAATACGTCATGCGCAAGGGCGGCCGCGAGCTGCTCGACCAGCTGCTCACCGACCAAACCCTCACCGCTAACCCCTCCGCCAAGGGCGGGCTGGAGGACATGGGCCTCCTCCTCGACTACCTGGAGGCGTTTGGCGTGCTCGAGCGCATCTCCTTCGACATGTCGCTCGCCCGCGGGCTCGACTATTACACCGGCGTGATTTACGAAATCGTCACCGAGGGCTCCGCGCCGGCCACCGAGTCCAACGAAACAGAGACCAAGAAGCTGCAGAAGTCCGGCAAGAAGGAGAAGTCCAAGCCCAGCACGAACCTCGACGAGGAGGACCGGTCCAACGACCCGACGGTCGGCGTCGGTAGTGTCGCCGCTGGCGGCCGCTATGATAACCTGGTCGGTATGTTCTTGAACAAGGCGCAGATTCCCTGCGTCGGGGTGTCGTTTGGCGTCGATCGTATCTTCTCCATTACCAAGGCTCGTCTGGAGCGTGAGAAGAGCGCCGAGGCGTTGCGTAGTAGCGAGGTCGATGTGTTCGTCATGGCGTTCGGCGGTAAAGGGTTCACGGGCATGTTGAAGGAGCGTATGGCTATTTGCCAGCAATTATGGAGTGCTGATATCAAGGTTCGTTCGTAACCCCCTTTTACATTCTTAATTCTATAAACACAACTAACACGACACTAACAGGCCGAATTCTCCTACAAAACCAAACCCCGCCTCCCCAACCAATTCAAAGCCGCCGAACAATCCAGCGTCCCCTTCGCCGTCATCCTAGGCGAGGACGAACTCGCCTCGGGCAAGATCCGCATCAAAGAGCTCGGTCTCGAAGAAGGCCACCCCGAAAAGGAAGGTGTACTAATCGACATCTCCTCGCTTGTTCCTGAGGTGAAGAAGCGGTTGGCTGGTAAGAATGGTGCTGCTGGTGCTGAGAGCGAGGCTGGTCTTGCGCAAAGACTTGGGAGTGCGTCGCTTGGTGATGGGGGGAAGACGGGGGATGCTGGTGTTTGAATGATTGTATTGAATTGAATTGAGATAACCCATTTATTTGTTTTGTACAGATGGTGCTTCCCATCATAAAAGCGACGAATTGGTGCTATGATACTACCAGACTATTGACTACTAGATATGCAGTACTGTAAACACGCTCAACCTAAGCACCACCCTCAGCCTGCTTCATCAAAAACCCCTTAACAAAAGGCACCCGATCAATCAAATCCAACCCCAAACTCCTCCCCCAAGCAACAGGCCCCTGCCCAGATACATTATAAACCTTATGCAACAAATCACAAGCACCGCCAACCTTCGCATTAGCCAGGTACCGATCAGCCGGATAGCCCTCCAACGAGAGGAGATCACCAACATCCATCCCGTGACTGACGGCGTACTCGATCGTCCTAGAAAGGGAAGCCACATCGCCCATGCCGAGGTTGAGGCCCTGGCCGGCGAGGGGGTGGATGACGTGGGCCGCGTCGCCGACGAGGGCGATGCGCGGGGAGATGTAGGACGAAGCGTGGCGGAAGCGGAGGGGGAAGGAGGCGACGGTGCCTTCCTGGATGCCTGTGACGGGGGGCGGGATGTGGGATGGTTGCGGGGTGTGTTGGAGACGCCAGACGTATTCTTCTTCATGCGGGTTGAGGTGGTTGTCGCTCTCTGCCTCTGCGGGTGTTGAGGATCGCTCGAGACGCGCCATGTACGTGAGATCTGTCATGGACAGGCGGAAGGCAGCGTTGACCATTGCAATGAACGATTTCGGGGGTAGGGACTTGAGGTACGCTGCGTTCTCGACGGTAGTAGACCATACCAACGTAGCGAGATTGTTTGGGAGAGGCAACAGAGCAATCGGCCCACCCAACGACGGCAAGAAGCGCTGATAAGCCGTTCTGGGAAACGAGCGAACGTCTGACTCCGACAGAGCAAGAGTCGCAACCACGCCTTGCCTGTTATAGTCCCATCCGTCCGTGGAAATCCTCGAGAACGCACGAACAGGACTATTGATACCGTCCGCCCCAACCAGAAGCCTAGCCGCAATCCGCGACGGTCCCTGCGATTCCGCCGCCGGTCCCGACGGGGAAATCGAAAGAACAGGCCAAGCCGACAAATCAGGCCCGTCCGCGTCCGCGTAATCCAAGCCATTCTCAATAGACACGACCTTCGAATTCGACAAAAGCGACACATTCTCCGTTCCCGAAGCCTCAATCCGCTTCAACAAGCCTCGCACCAGGTTCGCGTTCTCCGTCATCGTCGCTACCGTGCGTAGGTCCTCGAACGGGGACGTCTCCGCCGACCAGTCGAAGGAGATCTTGGACCCCGTCTCGCCATCCCACACCTGCATCTCCTGGTAATCCTGAGCTCGCTCATGGTCCACGTAGTCCCAGGCTCCGGTTCTTTTCACGAAGTTCACCGACGACGGCGTCAGGCTGCTGACTCGGTTGGAGAACTTGTCCGGCTCGAGGCTCCAGTTTCGGGCCTTGTGGAGATCTTGCGTTTCGATGAGGGCGACTCTGAGCTTGGATGTGATTGGCGATGATCCTGTATAATGGATTCGGTCAGTTAAGGGAGGGTTATTTGACTATCGCATCGCAGCAGAAGGTTGTCATACTCAAAGCTGCCAATAACCCTAGGCCTGCCGGACCGCCTCCGACGCAGACTACATCGTAGATGTCCGGGATCTGGTCGGTTTGAGTCGCGAATCTTCGCCGTCCTGTAAGAGAGCCGTGTCGGCAGGATAAACACACGTATGGCCGGAGGTACGATGGTCGAATTGGCCGCATTGGTGCTGTCTTCAACATGGAGATAGCTTCGATGATGTCGAGAAAGCTGGAGGAGCGGAAATCCCGATGGCCCGCGGTCGGTTGACGGCCTGAGGTGTCAGTTTCCGCCTCAGGCATCAATGCTGTCTATACATAGGGCTAGGGCTAAATATACGCAGAGAATATAGGAATTGGTCCATTTGCTTCGTTCGGGGTACATGTATTTTCTGGCCTCTACCCTCTTGCTCGTATCCTTGATGGTATTGATTGAAAGAGAAAGCCTTCGCCGTTGAACAGAACCACCCAAATTATTTAATATTCATGTCCGCTATCGAACTCCGGGTATGTAAGAATATCGATCAGATATATCAATCATCACGAGTAAAAACACCGATTGCAAAGCCAAATAATGATAAATGTACTAATAACGAATAGCATCAGTCATGCCCAACGAGCCCTTTTCATGTAGTCTTCACAGATCAAGAGAACCATCATCTCGTTCCCATGCCATCCTTGAACCTGGATGCAGGTCCATCCGACTCGTTTTGATCGGTAGCATCAGTCTCCTCTTCCATCTCGGCAGTAAACCGCTCCCACGTATTTAGCACGTCTTGGTAGAACTTGACATGTCGCTCCGCGAAAGCACCCAGCGTGTCGCGGAATTCGGCAGCTTTGATCCGTTCAAAGTCCGAGACTTCTCGTACGACCTCCTCGTCGAACATCTCCGATGTATTCTTGGCCAGCTCCACCTCTCGCGTAAGCTCGTCGATTCGAAGTTCCAGCTTCCGAGTACGTTCCCGACGTGACTGTTCATGGTCTACGCCTCGCATATCCTCCATTTTGGAGCGGATATACGAGGCAGGCGATGAGGTGAGCGAGTTTGCGGTGTAATAGGACGAAGGGTTGTTTGCAAGTGAGTCGCGTTCGGCGACGGCTTTATTTCGATAGTCGACCAAGGCTTCGTAATCAAGTTGCTTCTGCTCGCGCGTCTTAAGAAGCGACTTGATGGAGGTAATGTACGACTCCATATCGCGGAGGGAGCCTAGATAATTCTGATCTGTGTGATCCTTGAGTTCTTTGAAGCCCCGTGCCGTCTCGTCAACAGATGCCGCAAAGATCTGAAGTGGCGCCTCCACGTTCGGTTCCAGAGGTACCAGTTTCCGGAACTGTACAGCAAGCTCGTTGTAGTCCGTCTCCAAGTCCGCTTCGCGTCGCGCAACTCTGGCTACTATTTTTTCAACATGATTTAGGTCTTCGTCCAATTTGTCCGCTTTCTCTCGAACCTCGATGAATCGCTGATCTGCTTTGTGGATCTTCGTAAATGCATTGACAAACGTATCCGTAAAATTGTCGAATATACTAGGCCCACCGCCCTCCGACGTACTATTCGCACGAGTAGATCGCAACCGCATATGCGCATTCCAGTCCGGAGACTCGAGGAATACGGCCAGCAGAGGAGCCCGACGAAGAACAGGATGTAGCGTTAAACGTTTCAGAAATCGATGCAACGACCACGCTCGCCGTGATGTGAACTCATGACCGAACCTGTCTCCCCGTACATATTCCATCTTGTGCTTATCCGGCAATGGCGGTACAGCGCTGGCGGGATACTCTCGGTAGAGCGTTTTATAAAGAAAGTAAAAATCCGTGAATCGTCTTCGAACCGAGAAATCGGGTTTATGAAAGGTTTTGAAATCGGTCTGCATTCGCAGTTAGCCCAATCCATCTCGTCTGAGGTTGTACCACGGCGCGATTCTGTTAGGCAGAGCTACGGTAGTAGTAGCTCACTATAGCTCGCCAACCAGCTGGCCAGGGACGAAGTCTCGAAGGACAAAAACAGAGAGAAACACCACACACATGAGTAGTAATTAAGTATGAGACAAATGCATCTTTCGTGCCATCATTCTCTTTCAAGGGTGAATCCACCCGGCATTCGAGTATCCCTTCCCCAGAACCCCCATTGTCGGCAGTATCAGCCATTGGTACGGCTTGTTTTCCATTGACATCGTTATCATCATATCCTCGAGAATCGTCGGCATCTGACCCAGATGTTGTCGGTCGTGAATTGTCGTCGCTGTCCGGATAGTTTCTCCAGGAAACACTGTCGAAATCGTCGTGCTGATCCATTGGGGGTTGTAAGGATGCTGGCGCGTCCCACGAGGTGAGAGGTGATGATGGAGAGAGCTCGAGGAATTACAGTCGTCGGGAGCCGGAATGGGGGAGATGGAGAGAAAAGACAGATAGCTAAGAATCTATTATCCCCGTCAGGATCGATGGTGGAAAGATACAGTACATCAATGTAGCGGGAGTTGTTGAAAAAGAATGCGGAGGAGTATGATAGATAGAAGTGGTTGGGTCCGTTACAGACTCGGAGAAAGACAGCGAGCGTCATACCCTCCGAATATAGAACACAGCCAAGAACAACCCTATTGATGCCAGTTGACGGCATTCCTTGTTCTATTACATTGCGAATGCGATACTCTGTATATATGCTATGAAACCAAAAAGAACAACAAAAGAAAGAAAAACAGACTTCTCCTGATAATCCTCCCTAAGCCATCGTCAAGTCTTCTCAGAGCCACCAAGCTCATCCTCCTTAGACAGCCTCCCCGGCTTATCTCTATACGCTTCCTCGTCCTCCTCGTTGAGCAGTTCTCGCTCTTCGTCGCTTTCCTCAGCGAAAGCGTTATACAGCTCGCCTCCACGGCGCTGTGTACGGCCGGTTGGACCATTAAAGGCTTGCGGGTCGTCATCATCGTGAATCATTTCAAACTCGTAGTCATCACGGATATTGTTGCGTAGGCGCCTGCGTCGCTGTACATTAAAGTATATACCAAGGCCAACGCAGAAAACAATCATCAATCCAAAGGAAGCATAAATCCAAGCCTGTGTCCTTTTGGAAGTACCAAAAGTCGGGAAGAACGATGGCAAGAAACTATCTGACGACCCGGTGCTCATTGTCGGTGTCTGAGAAACCACGGGAGACGCCGTAACGGAAGCAGTCGTCTGCGTAGGTTTCTCATTTACGGGACGATCAATGAAATCCGTGGGCGTGATGGGGGTAGTCGTAGTCGTACTTGGTTCTGGCTGCACAGTTGTAGTCATTACAGGCACGTCTTCGTAGCTATGGGAATCGTCGTTCTCTTCGGGCAGAGGATGAATCGGCTGCTTAGACCCGTCGATAGACTCTCCCCAGAGGTTGAGTCGCCAATCAGTGAAGGATCCGTTAAACTCGTTGGCCTTGACATCCTTCACAATAACTGTCCACTTTCCGACGCCAGATTCTCCCCTACAACCCCAGGAGTTAGTGGACTTGACGATGATTACTATAGAAGTACTATGTCACTTACCAATGAGCAACAGACATGAATGTCCAATCAACATAGCCAACCTTTTCGTTGTCGTTCTTTCTAGGCGTACCAAGATAGCTGACAACTCCTTCTGGACTGTGTAGCTCAACGCTTAAATCGCCACGGCGCGTATGATTGACATTCATAGTCACAGTAACGTGTTCCAATCTGGCGATATTTGCTTTCTTCATCATATCCTTTGACACGTCAAATGAGCTGGCAAGACCTTGATTGCCCTCGGGAATCTGATGATGCACTCGCAGCCAAGGCGAGTTATACCAGGCTTGAGGCTTCACTAGCTTCCAAGTCTTGGCCATCTGAACCAGCGAATATGCATCTATTTTACCATAGCCCCAATCGTGACTGAATTTCTTCCCAATCTTCGTCGTCTGCCAGGTTCCATCATCTTCGTGAACCGGAATCGCGCTTTCCATGAACAGGTATTGAGCATCACGCCAAGTCAAATCCGGACGAGCGCTGAGGGCAAGGGCCATAACGCCAGCAGCCAATGGACCTGCCGCCGAAGTCCCACCATGAAGAGAAGAGCACGAGGAATGACCAACGTCAGTAGTGTGAATAGCATCGCCAGAGCCACTGCTATAAGCCACAACCATCTGCGCAGAGCATGACTCGGAGTAACTCGGTCGGTTTCCTAGGCGATCGATTGCCCCGACGGATATACTGTAAATGCTATTGGTATATCCGTCAAAGTTACAGTTATCATCGTAGGATCCTCCATTACCGGCAGCGAAGAAAAACAACGAGCCTTTCCCGCCTCGGCCATTTTGCGCGCCATTTGCGATCGCTCGCTTGACCAGGAGCCCAGGTGCCTCCATGACCTCGCCGTTGTCCAATGGACCCCAAGAGCACGAGTAGATATCGTTGTGTTGGTATGCGTAGTTGACAGCGGCCGCCTCGTCAGCGTCATTTATGGGCTTCGACAGGATCCGAACACCAGCAACCTTGCTGTCGTACGCAATTCCAAGCCCGCATACATTATTTTTAGCCGCCGCAATCTCACCAGAACATCTGGTGCCGTGCTTGTCGTCCGACAATAGTGGTACGGGATCTTTTGTATGTTCGTTAAAGTCGTATGACCCTTCTTGATCGTAATTTGCTTTGAGATCGCCACTATGCATATCCAACCCATCGTCGACAATCGCAGAGACGGCGCCCTTTCCTGTAATCCCTTCCATCCAGAGACCCGTCACGTTGAGGTCGTGACCAGGTTGTACGACATTGTGCAGATGCCACTGCTCATTAAAGATAGGATCCGAAATATCAAGAGCGGAAACGAGAGCCTTTCGGTACTGAGCGGCCGCAGAATCCTGGGGTGCATTCTGATACTGTTCTCCATAGACCGCTGACCTATCTATCGGCGGCGGCCTTCTTCTATGTAACCGTTGCTTGGGTACCAACTCTTGCGACCAAAGCACGCCGTCCAACGCGTCGTACCTTTTGCCTAACGCCGACGAACCTTCGCGCTCTAATCGTCGCCGGAGGGTTCTCCTGTCCCGCAGGTCCTCCAACAATGCATTCAAGCCGGTCCGTTTCTCTTTCGGCAAGGAGAAGGTGTGGTGACCGGAAAGCTCCCCTATTCGACCTTCGTGGCGAACACCGAGGTGTTCGGCGATTTGTGACGGAGACGTAGAGTCATCGAGGTGCAGAGCGAAAAAGTCGCGCGTGTCGTAGGGAGAAGGATGCGATAAAGCTGTCGCCGCACAAGAAAGTCCAAAGGCCGCGACTATGCCTTTGGTAAACCACATGTTGAGAGTATAAACAAGAATCGCCGCCTCCTTGACTATTGCGACGAAAGAAAGCCGGTCGGTTTCGCCATGAAACAGTAGGCCTACTACCTATCGGACGTTGCGACGGGGAAGAACCATGCAAATACAAGCGGCTAAGATAACACAGACAAGATATTAAGAAATGACGATTAAATTTCAGAGGAAATGTCAAGTCAATTGGTGTTCAGCTAGGAACACCTAACTGGGATCGTTCCTTGGGAAGATTTCCTGCAACCAAAATAGGCCAACTGTTGGCTACGACTTGGCGAGTGATGACTCCCAATTGAACACTCGTGCGAGCCGACCCTATAATTGATCGGTAATCGGAGGGTTTTGTTCTTCTTTCTCTGTTCTGCTATTTATATGCGCGACTTGGAGAAAAAAGACCACGTATTACGGAGTACTCATCATCTGTTCGCCGAGCCTGCACAAATATCATAATACGAGTGGCACTAATACGAAGTATCGTGCAGAAGTTCTATCCCATAACTACCAAGCGCCCAGTGCCTTCTCTGTAACCTGTCGAGAATCGAGATACTCGATCAATATTGACTGGTGTGGGATCATGGTAAGCATGCTGTGCTTATGAAGCCGACTCTGCTTTCGAATGATCCGCGATGAAATGGCTATTTCCATTTCTCTTTGTTCGCTGCTCGCTTAAAAGTTAGGTATGCTCAAGCCTCAAGCAAGCAGATAATCACAGTTGACACCAGCTGTCAATCCCGAAACGAAACAATGCCTGAATTGATTTCAGCAATTCCAGAGTGCCGTGACTTCTGACGACCGTGAAGATCGATGCGAATCGGCAAGCGGTTCCTTCTCCACATCATCAAGGACGACGTCTTCATGCGAAATTCCAGAAAACCCGGGAAAATCTTCTTCGGCGGGATCAAAGGGCCAATGCGTGCGCATCCTCTGCGATCGCCTTTGATGCCTTCCAATCCAACTTCGTAATTAACTACCGGTATTGCCGTGCCAACTTCTACCAAGAAGTACCCGTACCTATGGAGCACGCGGATTGGTACTAACCAGAAGTCTCGAGGGTTAGGAGTAACGGGCTAACAATATTAATCCTCTTGAGTCTTGACTGCTCAAAGACGCCCACAACCTTTTGAATCGTTTGATTGACTTTAATGCCTCTTTGGCCGACTGTGCAGATGCATTTTGGCCCAAAGGCAATGCCAACGCAGCGTGTTGGTCTCTTCTTAGGCGGTTTGGTTCTAGCAATTCAGCAATATACCAAGGAGAAAGCCTTTGGATCATGGTTCTCATATGGCATATGTGGTAGCTTAGCCACAGCGAGCTACTACCAGTCAGCTAGTTCATTCATGTCGCTTGGACAAGTAATCCTCCTGCTTTGAGGACTAACTGGGACATTGACAAAGCAATGCAAAGATGGCCATTGGCTTGCATGTATGTCTCTGCAGAGTTCAGACAATGAGATCGATATTGAACTGGTTACAGTGAGAAAGACAAAAGGCCACCTAATACGCTGGAGAGTGAATGAACATACCAAAAAGGGAATTCAAACGGCTTGGTGAATTTCCACACGACAAGTCAAACGGAACTTTTTCTTCCCTCCTCCCTGCCAACTCCTCCTTGTCCTCTGATCCTTTCCCTTCTTCTCATCCCTTCCAGAGTCTTTCATGCTGGAATAGAAAAAGACATCCATCCAGTAGTTGCTCTCTTGTAATCACGTGTAAGTGCTCATTCCATTCCCTTTTCTCTTCCCATCCACTGGATGCTACTGGGTTGGGTGCTGGAGTGCTGTCTCATCTTGGTCTGTCAGTCTGTCTACGGTTCGTCCGTCTGTCTACACCTGGCAGATTTGGCTCTTTTATTGCTCATCCTCATATCCTGTCCTAGTGACCTGTCATATACACATGTACCACTGATCTCTGACTCTGTTTAGAATCTTTGCTGCTTTTGATCTGTCAACATGTCCGAGTGGACTGCTGGAGGAGCTGAGTGGGAGGCGGACGCCTCTGGATGGAAGGACGAGTCTAGGGACGACTCCGCTGGCTGGAAGGATGATTCTGCTGCCTGGAAAGGCGATGATGGTACGTTTGCCTGATGCACAGTTAAGCTGGACGAACGCAGTACTCCCTTGCATCATTTCCCACACGAAAGCATGTCGACGCGTCTTCGCATCCGCATCAAGGCTTTTGGCCTTCGTCCGTTTGTTCTTGATTTGAATAGTAGCTAACTGGATGCCAGGGATTGCTGATGATAGTGCCCAGGCGAACGGTGCGGAATTTGACCCTGTCTCCGCCAATGGAGCGCAGGATGATGACAGCAAATGCCGCAAGTGAGTAAAGTTACATGAGATTTCAATTCGCCTGTTCTGATCCGTATCCAGCTGTGGCAATGAGGGACATTTCGCTCGTGAATGTCCTGAACCTCGCAAGGGCATGGCGTGTTTCAACTGTGGCGAAGAAGGGTAAGTCAGAAAGACGGGGATGAGTAGACAATCCTTCGGAAATTCGTTTTAACTGAGACGATGCTGCAGTCACTCCAAGGCAGAATGCACCAAACCTCGTGTCTTCAAAGGCCCTTGCCGCATCTGTAATCAGGAAGGACATCCTGCCGCTGAATGTCCAGAGAGACCTCCTGATGTGTGCAAGAACTGCAAACAGGAAGGTATGGGAGTTCCACAGCTCGACGTGATGCACAACTGTACATTACTGACGAGGCGTCGCTTTAGGCCATAGGACCATGGAGTGCAAGGAGAATCGGAGATTCGACTTGAACCACATTCCAGACAAGCTTCCCGAAGAAGCGTGGGCTGCCCTGAAGGCTGCAAGCGACCAAAAGGATCTCGAAGACTTTCGTGAGGTAAAGCTAAGTGACGTTACTTAGATTTGGCTTTAGTGATTTACAACAAGAGTAGGCATTTCAGGTTTACTCGAAGGCGATCCCGGAAGCCACTTTCGTTGATATCGAGAAGAGAATGCGCGAGGAGAACTTCAAGATTTATCTCATCGCAATGGTAAGAACAGACACCTGGCCTCTTCGTCTTTTGGGCATCGTAGAGCTGATGTGTTTCGTTTCTAGAAAAAACCGGTCGGCGAATGTCTTAGCGTTATCAATCTTCAGGGCAAGCTGAACTGCCAGTACGTGGTTGGTTTCTACTTCAGCTCCAAACCCCAGCGTGCAAATCTCCGCGAGCGCTGGCCTGCTTCTGTTGAGGAGAATCTTGAACGCCTTGAAGACGCGGGCCTCCCTTACGATCGACAGGTCCCAAAATGTAACAACTGCGGCGGTAAGAGTGAACACGAATTATTAATTAACAAGGCCGGACTGATCACTGATTGAAATCACTGGAAGAAATGGGACATACTACGCGAGGCTGCAAGGAGGAGCGTGCGGTTGTTGAGCGTGTCGAGGTAAAATGTGTTAACTGTGAAGCTGTTGGACACCGTGCTCGTGATTGTCCTGAGCCTCGTCGCGACAAGTACGCCTGTCGCAACTGCGGGTAAGTATTCATTCGTTTCGGTGCTTTCACATCAGTTGGAGGATGCTAATCGGTTTGAAGATCGCCCGAACATAGAGCATCGGAGTGCCCCGAGCCTCGTTCTGCCGCTGGATTGGAGTGTAATAAGTGTAACGAAGGTATGAAAGCATATCTAAGACTTCTATGGACACTGTCGTTTAACGCACGTTATTCAGTCGGCCACTTCGCAAAGGATTGTCCTCAAGCTAGCGCCCCCAGGACCTGCCGCAACTGCGGGTGAGTATCACTCATTATGACTCTCGGCATATGATATAAACTTACAATTGCAGCTCCGAGGATCATATCGCGAGAGATTGCGATAAGCCGCGTGACGTTTCTACTGTCACTTGCCGTAACTGCGATGAAGGTATGATTCCACGAAGCTCCTATATTGAGCAAGATAAGAGAGCTGACAGTTGACTCGAAACAGTCGGTCACTTCAGCCGCGATTGCACCAAGGCGAAGGACTGGTCGAAGGTTCAGTGCAACAACTGCGGTGAGAGTAAGTCGACTTCCCATCCTACGTACCCGTGCAGGCAGACCTAGTCCCTAACGGTATGCAATACAGTGGGCCATACAGTGAAGCGTTGCACCAAGGCCGACGAGCCTGACGGAGGAGAGTTTGAGCCTGAGCCGACGGTGACCGGCGATTGGGGTACTGGTGACAACAACGTCGAAGAGACCCCTGTTGAAGGTGGTTGGTCGGGCGCCGAGGCAGCTGGGTGGTAAGAGAAGCCGGTATGCCGGAGCGGTCTGACCTTCTTTGCTCACATAGGCTGGTGGCGGGCCGCTGACACCGCATTGGTTGCTGGCTCTCCGTGCTGTAATTGCTGGGTTGCTGTGGTCAAGTTGCAAAACATGCAAACTTCAAGTGGTCATGAAGGTTGTTCTTCGGGACTGTGATTACATTCTCCGTGAAAAGTTCAAATTGATGTTCTTAATCCCGTATTGTGATTTGTTAGTCGATACTATCGAAGTTGATAGGCCGTCAATTGATGTCACATGGTTGAACAAAAATAGTAGTTTGAAGCTATATTTTGTCTACCAGGCAAAGACAGTAACTTGCGGAATAGTTGTGCCATACCAGACAGTCTGTCAGCTGTGCTGTATGATGCTTGGAGCAGCTGTCTTGTTTCTGGACGGACTGGGGTCTGGGGGGTGGAGTACGGAGTACCCCGGACTAACACGTCGGATTGCCTAAAATGGATATCCCGGTGCCAAGCTGTCAGGAAAACATAGGGCTAAATTAGTATCTTACAGGGCTTGTTGATGAATTATGTACCTCTTAGGTTATCATACCCTCTTAAGCGTACGTCTATCTAAAGTTCCTTCTCAGAGAGAACGTTTCTTTGATTAAAAACGAGCTACGTATGCTTCAGTGAGTTAGTATCGCGTCGAGGACAGTATCCTACCCTAATGGTAATATTACATGACATGTACGAACGTGTATTGTCCAAACTTTCGGTAATAACCGATTGCGGGGCGTCTCCACGTGACACTGCAAATTTGCTCACGGACAGCAGACATCAAGTCATCAATAGCAAACCCCGTACAGTACCACTATACAGAGTACTACTAGTGCCGCGTGCATTGTCGCTTATATTAATGGTATAATAAGCGCATCGGCGGCGTCGCTTTTGGGAACGCCGTACCTATTCCTGGAACTCTTATTTGCATGTGAACTCGTGAGTCGTGATACGCTCTGCGAGAAGCCAGATTTAATTCTCGACGGCAACTGCCAACGGGCAAAGTGCACTCGCAAACTCTAAAAGGCATACCTTCTCGAATTGAGTACATAAATTGTGTCAACTCAGTGTCAAGCTGTCATTGAGCTTGGGCTATCATGCTGGGATATCATTAGCCAACTAGCCAGCTTACTTGTTAAGTTGAAACTTGACTTTCCTAATTTCATTTTGGCTGACATGGAGGAAACCTCACAGTGTGGTGTTAATAACTCCGCCAATCCATGCTGTGCAAGCGAGCCAGGAGAAACTCTATTATGCTGCAACTGCTGTCTGGATAACAGTCGCTAATTGGTTAATGAGGGATTCAATAATTTTTCGACAAAAGTCAACTTATTAGCGCCTGGGCTTTGACACCTCCGGATACTCCCCGCTTACCACAAACCACTTCCACATGATCCCAGTGACCAAGGTGCTCGTCCTGTCAGAATCCTTCTCTAATGTCGCAAAATGCGCCAGCACGGTGCACAGACTAACTACATGTGTTGTGTTGTCCACAGCACTCCCAGGTTCTTACTGCAAGTGGCTTTTGGGAGCTGTCAGTCTTTCCGGAACAGGCTAAACGCTAAACATGGAAGGGGAAACAAGCGCGGGATGGAGTCTGGATGATCATTGGCCATTCTCTATGGATCATGTTTCCCCGATCGAATCGATACTTTTTCCAGACTCAGCCACTCCCATGAAATCTCACTGGCCCTTACACCCCTCTTCCTAAAGTGGCTTTAGAAGTTCTACTAGAGCCCTTTGGGTCTTCAAGATGTCAAGGTATGGGGAATCACTGGATTGTGAAATTATGCCCTTTTTTACTATTATGCCGTCAGCAAGAACTTTTTTTCTTGGCCTATAACCAATTGCGGAGATTGCAGGTGGAAGATGGCCAATTATTTGTTGCCAGACCAACCGGATGCTATGCGGTACATGGTCAGATTGTCTGTCTGGGGTTTCCGGTCGAGCATCGCTTATAACCACCTAGCTCCCTCTCCCGGGATCCTCGACAGTTTCCGGCTTTGCTTTCCGTCTCATTTTTTTCTTTTCGTTCCGTTTCTTTTTCACGCCAATTTGTTTTGCCATATCCAAATTATAAAGGACTTTGCTGATGCCGGTGTTTTTCGTTTGGATGTCAAATTCCTTCTTAGATCCTTCTCTTTATTGCGACAACACTTAATATTTAAAGGCGCGCTTCGTGTTGCGTGGCATCATAGGCCTTCTCGATTAGCCCTATTCATTCATTATGGGCGAAAGATCATATCTGGGGCTTCGAGGCACGCCTCTCAACGTGGCGATTGGAATTATTGCCGGTCTCGACTTCTTGTGAGTGTTCTAAAACTAGCAAGACCCGATGTATTTGTCAAATCAATATGAATAGCGGCTAACGATTTGATACAGACTTTTCGGTTATGACCAGTGAGTATAGGAAGTAAAGGGCGGCACCAACATAGGTATCTAACAAACCTCTCAGGGGTGTTCTGGGAAATTTATTCAGTCTGAGCACATGGTTAAAACACTTTCCCCAGACTGACACTTCAACATACCACAATTCCCTGGTACAAGGTTGGTTATTTTTTGCTGTTACTAGGCCGACGGCTTTTCAATCTGATGAAATTCTTAGGCATTACTACGGCATCATACAATTTAGGGTGTTTTTTAGGCGCCATAATGTGTATTTTCGTTGCTAATCCTCTTGGACGTAGGAGGGTCATATTCCTAGGTTCCTCCATTATGATTATTGGGGCCATTTTGCAGGCCACTGCATTTGAGATTTCTCACTTGATTGTCGGTCGTATCATTACCGGCATTGGAAACGGCTTCAATACGTCTACCGTACCAACGTGGCAATCCGAGTGCTCCAAGGCACATCGTCGCGGCCAACTCGTGATGATCGAGGGTTCTCTCATTACTCTCGGAATTATGATCAGTTACTGGCTGGACTTCGGGTTGTCGTTCGCGGATAGAACTGAAAAGAATATCCCACAGGGCTCTGTTCATTCGGAAGCCGCGTGGAGGTTTCCCATTGCTTTTCAAATTTTCTTTGCGGGAATCATCCTCTTTTTCGTTATGCTACTTCCCGAATCGCCACGTTGGCTCATCTTCAAGGGCCGGGAAGACGAGGCCACGGAGGTTCTCTCTGCCATATTAGATCTTCCTCCTGAGGATGGCTATGTGAAGCAAGAGTTTACAGCAATTAAAGATACCGTCTTACTCACGAAGGATATAACATTCCGCGATTTGTTTACCATGGACGAGAACCGGCACTTTCACCGTGTCTGCTTAGCCTACGTGAATCAAATGTTTCAGCAAATCTCCGGTATAAATCTCATTACTTATTACATTCCATATATCCTCGAGACAAACATGAAGACGAAAGGAGTGATTGCCCGCCTCATCGCCGCACTAAATGGGACCGAGTACTTCTTGGCTTCGTTGGTCCCCATCTTCATAATAGAGAAGATAGGTCGCCGACCACTGATGCTCTTTGGCGCGGCCGGCATGTCTCTATCCATGGTGGCTCTAGCTATTTCGGACTCCTTCGCGGAGGGTGACAAATACAAGAATACACCTGCTCAGAAGCATGGCAGCGTCGCGGCAACTGTGTTCTTCTTCGTTTTCAATACCTTTTTTGCCATTGGCTGGCTGGGGATGACCTGGTTATACCCAGCAGAGATCGTGAGTTTCTCGTTTCCATGTGTGCTTGTGATAAGTATGATCAAGGAACGTAGTTGACAGTGTGGAATTCCAGGTCCCTCTCCGTATCCGCGCACCGGCCAATGCAGTGTCGACTTCGGCCAACTGGATCTTCAATTTTCTGGTTGTCATGATATCTCCTCCTTGTCAATATCACATTAGATATAAAACTTACGTCATTTTCGCTGTCATGTAAGTCGTCCTGCACGCTTCATTTGGCTTGCTCACATTGATGAGTGAATTTGTCTTTGTTCCATGGTCACAGGCTAATATCATACAACATACAGTAACTTTGTCATCTTCCCTGCCACTTACTTCTTCTTCCCAGAGACAGCTTACCGCTCTCTCGAGGAAATGGATACCATATTCAACAAAACAAAATCGATATTCACCCTCGTCAGCGTTGCTAGTAACGAACCACGTCGTTATGGGAAGAACGGCGAGCTCCTCATTGCCTACGAAGAAACTGAGGAGCACAAGCGACGCGCCAGTTATGCCGGCGGCGGCAAGAAGGCCATCAAAACCGATAGGGATGTTGCCAATCCTGAGCATGGCGCTGAGGGCGCGAAGGGTACTCACATTGAGCATAGGCACGAATCGGAGTCATCTGAATAGTCGATCTTTGTTTGTGTTCCTCTTCTGAATCTACATACTTAATAATATTGCTGTCCGCCCAATCAAATCAGTACGAGCATGATGTTTTTTCGAGCTACATATGTTGACCTTCTTTCATTCGATGAACTTATGTTATTGTAACTAGTGTCCGTTAGTGATGCTTTATGCTGCTCGACTAATAACTTAGCTGATTTGGAGCGAAAGCAATGGTTTGCATTGAAGCACGTAAACCGCATAATCCGCTCCACTCCTATGTCAATGTTGTACCAGCAGTCGATACGTAATTATTTCTTACTCTATACCTAATTCTCGACTTAGCATCCTTCAACTTCATTTGTTGATGCGAAGCAAGTCTCAAGCATCTCGGTCGACGGAGTACAGTACGTCACATATCATCGGAATCGTCAGATGTCACCCACGTGTGGGGTGTGCCCGAAATAGTGGGGTAGACCCACAATATCTGCTACAGTAATACAGTACCACGTACTCCGTAATACGAAATACTGTACGGTAAAATAAATTCGGAACGTCCGGAATTCATGCGAAGGAAAAATCAATACTCGTGCCAAAGGCCCCCCTTGTAGGTGCGTCTGGCACGAGTAATAAATGAGTGCAACGCCAGACCACACATACCCTCCAAGGACCAAACGCCAAACCCGCTACACGGTACACCAGCGACAGTACCCAAATGCATTATGTCTATATCTATACCAGGGAGACATCTCACAAAGGCTCTTGCTCCTTTGCTTTGAGACTACCTTTGAGAAAATCAAGCCGAAACCGCCAACGACAACCATCAAGGCAATGTCCAACAGACGGACACGGCTCAAGAGCATAACTTGCTTAGCGGAATTCCTTCGAGGTCTTGCAATTCGAGCCGTTGACAGTCGCACGAGGTCCCTTCATCTCTCCCCAGACTGAACGGCGACTGGGGTGAGAGTTGAAGTAGGCAGCATTTGAGGGGTCTTATGCGCCAGGTACATTGGGTGCAAGAGTTCCCCGTGCGAAATCTGCAGGTCCAGACGCATGACCCCATGGTAAGGGTCTTCGTGAACGTTGAACGACTGGGTTAAGCATCAGCACTGGGGCTTTCCTCAAAGAAAAATTGATTGAATTGTGAAGTACATACCTTGAATGACTCTGTTTGGTTGTATCTGGTATAGACAGATTGACCGTCACCAGTACAGGGATCCGACAAAAGCCGGCGCCCATCGACCTTGATCTGGTTTAACGTGAGGTTCCCGTCACTGTCGATTTCGAAGGAGCCATGCTGCCATTGCATTATGGCCATTGGGCATCCGGGTTCTGTCGCCATTCGTTTGTCAGCATGAAGGCTCTGAACATATACGCTGTTGTCACTCACGATTGGCGAGAGAGCGATAGAGAGCCTCTTCATAATGGCCCTCAGAGTCGATGGTATACAAGATACCTGTCAACCTCGGTTCAAAGAGTTGTCCTTTGGCCGGGTTGTAAACGGTCTGACGAGACAGTACTGTAAGAAGAGAATGTATCACTGCTTTTCCAGTTCGTTGATGGAGGAAAGAGTAGAGGAATCATCTTGACTGAATCCTTCGTCTTTTATATCTCTTTCCGTGCTGCTGCCTGTTCTCGGTTCAGCCGCTAGGCAGCACTACCAAACCTCGCTGCCTTGACAGGCAGCCAGTCGGCCAGGCCGACAGCAGATCCAAGACTGACATCCATGGAATAGCATTGCCAGATTCGTAACAATTTTGGCCGCTGCTGCCTCGCTGCTGCCTGGTCGCTCAGGCTTCACCCTTCTTCCGTCACCATCCTTCTATTCAGTCGATACTACTAATATTTAAGCTTCGTCGTCTCCAGGAAGAAATTCCAAGCCTCCATCCTTCTTCCATCTCTATCAAATAACCCAGTACCTACCCAGCTAGCTTTCAAACGACTTTAGCTCAAAACATTGAGTTCACGTTTTGGTAAAATGGCCACTCCTCCTCCGGGTAATGTGATTCCCATGCCGCCTCTTTCTCCAAGAGAAAGGCGTCGCCTCCTGCGTGACTCTGAAGAGTGTGAAGGGGAGATGAGCCTGGAACAGTACATCACCAGTTCAGACCCATACCGCACCACGACTCTCCCTGTCCCTTGGCCCCTTCCATTAGTTCTGAAGGAACTACCTCACCTCCGCCAACAGCTCAACTCGTTCGGGGCCGAAATACGGGGAGTGTTGACGGCACACGAAATTCCTGATCCTGTTCTCTTTATTCCCTACGAGGCAACAAAACCACGCTACCCTTCAGGAGACATCCCCAAAACTCTACTTCGCGTTTTATTGAACGAACAGGATCATTCGCCTGATCAGATTGGAACAGCGAAGGACGAACTCTCTTCGCTTCTCAACCAGAATGGATTTTCGGACGTGCACATCGAGATAGTTAATACTGGACTTTGCTTCAGCCCGTCGTTGTTTGCGATTTCCCCCCAACACCCAACAGTCCTTGCATTTGAGCGGTCGAAACAACGAATAAGGGACTTACTGGGTCAGCACCTCCGAAGTAACTGGAGCCTTCTCTGTCCTTTCCTTGTCGGTCGATACAAGGCTGAATCCACCCCTGCCGTTGTTGTCTATGTCGATCCTATGACGGCAGCGAACTGGTCGGACCTGCGTCTTTCTATCGTGGCGGAGTTGTACAAACATAGCGCGGACAGTGTAGATGCTGATGTCTTCGAGGTCGAATTCTTGCCGGGAAGATTATCGGCATTCCTTCTGTGATGGCCTGAGCGAACAGACGTAGCAGGTGATTAAGCCATTAGGGTTCAGGGTTAGGGCAGTGCCCATTTCTTTGTTTGATTCCTTTTCTTCTTTTCTCTTGGTCTTTTCTCTCCTTCTTTTTCTTTTCTTCTCCTTTTCCCAAGTCTGTTCGTTCTTGTGTCCAGGTGATAGTATAGTAGCCAATACAGTTGTCATTTCCTTCTATTCTGTTCACCGTCATCACAGTTTCAGCACGCAATGAAATTGGACGGCGTCCCGGAAATGGGGCACTCTCTCAATGGGAGCTTGCGCAGACAATAAAGCCGGCACGCTCAGGGGGATATGTGACGCTGACAGTCGATGGAGTGGTACGGGTCTGGCAATGAGTAGGTATGCCAGACGTGCATTATTCAATCAGTCTCAAGCTTGGGTCGTCTACTTCCCTGACTCTGCCAGAGCCAGAGTAACAGCACAATCGAGTTATTGAATTTTTATCGCAGTCGCAGTCTCGGTTACGATATCATTAGGTACCAACCATCCCTTAATCCCAAGTAAAATATCCCGTGTCTGTCACGTGGGTCGGACATTTCGGAGTA
>HG983350.1:453341-475727 GCA_900006255.1 Xeromyces bisporus
AGTAGTACATAATCAGGATTTTTTGTTTAGAGTATTGCAGAAAGAGATTTCGGAGATGGGAGCGGAATTTTCCTCCTTAACGCCTCAACCATATACTTCGAAAATCTCCTCCCCGTTAGCCAGCTTTAATAGAGCTCGGACAGCTGGTCAGCGACTGACTATTACCTGACAAAATGTCCTCCGATCAACCCACTCGCTCAGTCCACCGGGATAATGGTAAGGCGCCCGTCTAGTCCAATCTTCGCGCGTCTCACGCGGCGAATACACGGTCAAACTCTTTTAAGCCCACGCCGTGTTAATCGACACGCTCTTCGGAAACCGTCACTCTCAAGAGCACGGTGAAATCGTGTTTTATGGCGAGGGCTGGCAGCGCTAACGCGTGTATGAGTTATTACTATCATATCACACTTTCCCTGAAGGCAACAACAGACAGTTATACTTCATCGCTGGACTATCTAACATCCGTCAGACCTTCCAGTGTCGTTGTTTTGGAAATATATGGAGAGAAACGTTCTTGGTGGGTAATCTCGATACGTTTTCGAAGAGGAAAGGATGACAGGATGACCGAGAGTTTTCAGGAATTCACCAAACGATCTAGCAATGTTTAGTCCGTTCGGGTACATGGCTGGACGAACCCTCATGGACAAAGCGCGTTGTATGCGGCTCCACTGCGGTCTGCCCGAGAAACTCTGGCCGGAAGTCTTCCAGTGCGCAGCTTATTTGACCAATTGAACTCTTACTCCCCAAATCCGTGCCCTGATTGGGTATCTGGTCGGTTACGATTCAACGAACATATTCAAGATATGGGTACCGAGCAAGAATACCATCGTCCGGACCAGAGACGTCAAGTTCAACGAGAGCCTCTTCCTCAACTCCGCACCGCGGAAAGACGAGTTTACAGTGTCGGAAATGGACAATATTGACAGGAAGGATTGTGGGCTTCTACTATTGGCAAAACCGGAACATACTTTGTGTTGCACAAACAGTGTTCTCTTATGTCAATTGTAACGGTGCGCTGCATGGCACGGCTTTAGGGGCAACAATGGGCGGCGAAGGAAGCCGCATTCCTGAAAATCACGATGGTCCTATGACAGAGGAACAGGAGGAGCGGGCTGGAAGTGCTGCCTCGCAATTTTTGGATGAACACGACAGAGTCACACTAATAGGAAACGGAGACGCCCGGTCTGGACCAAGGCCGCTCCCTGACGGGCAAGCAAATATGAATCGAAGATTCGTTGACAACAACGGAATGGGATGGGAGATACACCTACCTCGACTTCGGCGGGTCCTTCCACACCAGGTAGACGAAGGAAACTACGCGTGCTTCCGTGAAATCTACCACAGGTCTATATTGGTTGCGAGCATGGAGGCGAGTACACCACAGTCCGTGGTCGGCCAAATACAGAGTCTAGGAAGGGAACCACAAAACGACATGAATGCCCATTCGATGTCTGTTTCACCCTCCAGAAACGCACCGGTACCTGGGTCTTTCAAATTCGGAACCTAGAACATAACCACCCGCCGTCGCCGGAAAGTACCCAACGGCGAACCCGGCAATTCGATATCAGGAGGGAGGAGCAAACGATCAGGAGTCTGTTTAAGCAAGGAATGAAACCCAGCGAAGTCTTGGCCACTATTCAACGGAAGAACCGTCAAGTTTCGCGCAAGACTGCCATCCAAAGGCGCGATATTTACAACGCACGACGCCGATTACATGTCTATTGAGCTATTGAACTCTCGACTCAACAGACCTCTCGTCTATTCCAGCTTCATCATTGAAAAATATCTTTTTCTTTGTCTCCCTTGACAATAACGGATTCGAATGCTAATACGGGTGATCTTTTGTATTGTAGTAGTAAAGGCCATTTTGTCCCTGCAAGTGACTTCTCTATTCTCAAGAACGGGAATAGGAAAAGCACTTGTAATCATTGCAGCAGGAAACGCAAACAACAATCCGATAGTTGGAAGGGTTTTCTGGAACTCCTTCGTCATTGGAAACCGGTGAGTATCTTCCACGGACCCGGACTATTGACTTGATGATGTGTCCATAATTCTGATTTTATGAACTTTTTCTCAGACCCAAGAAAAAGACGTGCAGACGGAACCGGTGAGTACTATAGTACTGCTCTTTAGTCAGGCTGAATAACAAATCGACTTTTGACAGCGCGTTTTTCACTATATACTGATGTATACGTACCTTCCAGGGCCGGCAACAGGCTCTAGATAGGAGTTTTTGCTTTAACTTGGACGAACTTCCTGTCAGATTCGATTCCTTACGTACCACACAAGAAAATGAACCCTCCGTCCAGTCCGAGTTGAACGAGGCGGTTAAAAAATTGGTTTAAATGATTTGGGATGCAGGGGGGTTCCGATTTACACGCACCTCGACGAGTGGTACATTCCCCAACTCTACATACGTGTACCACTGTTCACAAGATGCCGAGAGGGCTAGGAAGTACAGGCTTGATGGAGTATTGTCGGGCGTGTTCTAGGCATATGTATGTAACATGAACAAGGACATTTTCGCGAAAGCAAGTTCACGTTGATTCCCAGATAGGAAAAAATTTAATGATGACATGAGAAAAGGATACGTTGGTGAAGAAGTTGAGATACATCGCCATTCGCTACCTGGGCGAATCCAGGGTATACTAAATACAGGAGAACGCAATGCCTATTCGGAACCGATCGTGTGTAATTCCGTACTGCCCAAACGCCAAACCGCACAGCCAGCACCCAAATGTCTATACCAGGAAAAATCCACCGCCTTCTCAGAGCAGGGGATACCTTTGCGAAACAAAGCCGGAGCCGCCAACGATAGCCATGATAATGGCTAAGCAGGCGCGGCTACGGTCTAGAGGCATATCTCGCTTGGCGGCAATGCCTATGTGGTCTTGCTTTCGGAGCCGCTATACGAAGCCCCTTTATCTCTTCCCGGACTAAACGGGAACTGGGGTGAGGGTTGAAGTGGGCAGCATTTGGGGAGTCTCATGCGCCAGGTACATTGGGTGCATGAGTTTTCCGAACAGAAACTGCAAGTCCAGGCGCATGACCCTATGGTAAGGGTCTTCGTACACTCTGAACGACTAGATGAGGGATTAGCACTGGCGTTTCTCAACGAAAACTTGTTTGGTTGTGCGATATATACCTTGAACGACTCGGTTTGGTTGTACCTGGTATAGACAGACTGACGGTCGTTGGTGCAGGGGTCCGATAGGAGCTGTCTGCCATCGACTTTGATTGGACTCAATGTGAGAACCCCTTCGCCGTCGATTTCGAAGGAGCCATGCTGCCATTGCATTATGGCCATAGGACACCCGGGTTCTGTCGCTATTCGTTTGTCAGCTTAAAGAATCATTCGTCAACCGAACATATATCAATATGGCTCTTGCTTACGATTTGCAAGGGAGCGATAAAGAGCCTCTTCATAGTGTCCCTCTGAATCGAAAGTATAGGAGATACCTGTCAGCCTCGGCTCAAAGAGTTGTTCTTTGGCCGGGTTGTAGAAAGTCTGACAAGACGGTACTATGTTAATTGGACGAAACAGAAGCGCAGGCATGGTACAATCTATAATTCTTACCGGGCCAGTGGTGACCGCGAGGGACTTTGTCGACCATGTCCCTACCAGCTCAGAAGCGGATCCGGTACTGGTGACCGCAGAGAGGAGACCGGAGACAATAATGAGAAGGACTTGGATGAGCATGTTGGGACAGTTTAAATTATAGTAAGTCTCAAAAATGGGTAGGAAATCGCTGCTTTCCCGAATTGTTGGAGGAGGATTGAAAAAGCAGAGAAATCATCTTGACTGAATCCTCCCTCCTTATGAAATCCAGGCAGCGCTACCAAACCTGGCTGCCTGTCACCAACCCTATCTGCCTTGACAGGCAGCCAGGCCTCAATACGTACAGCTTGAGATGTCCATGGAACAGAATCGCCGGAGTTGTGATAGTGACGGCATTGACTTGCCGGCGTACAGGCAGCAAGGAGAGACTTCTCATGCCTATATATTATCATAACATCTTCACTTCACCTTTTTCCCTTCTCTCGATGCTAGCAGTATATAAGCTTCGTCGTCTCCTTGCATTTCCATCTCCTTTGACTAACATTCCAGTGTCTATTACCTACCTAGCTTACAAGCGAATTTCTCTCGAATTGACTTAAGCTCAGAACGCTGAGCTCACGTATTGGCAGAATGGCCACTCCTGGTTCAAGGCTATATCTTTCGGGGAATATTCCCACGCCGTCTCTTTCTCCAAGAAAAAGGCGTTACCTTCTGCGTTACTCCGAAGAGTGTGAAGGGGAGATGAGCCTGGAACAGTACATAACCAGCTCAGACCCATACAGCGCCACGACTCTCCCTGTCCCTTGGCCCTATCCATTAAGATTGAGGGAACTACCTCACCTCCGCCAGCAGATCAACACGTTCGGGGCTGAAATTCGGGGAGTGTTGACGGCTCACGAGATTCCTGATCCTGTTCTCTTTATTCCCTACGAGGCAACGAAACCGGGCTATCCTCTAGGAGACATCCCCAAGGTTTTCTACTTCGCGTTTTCTCGGACCGTTCGAATCACACGACTTCTCGGATCGGGACGGCGAAAGATGAACTCTCTTCGCTTCTTAATCGGCATGGTCTCTCGGACTTACACATCGAGATAGTTAATGCTCTTCAATCCGTCCTTGTATCCGATTTCCTCCAAGCACCCCACAGTCCTTGCATTCGAGCGGTCGAAAGACCGAATAATGAACATACTTGATCAGCACCTTTAAGGAAACTGGAGGGTTCTCTGTCCTTTCCTTGTCGGTCGATACGAGGCCGATTCCGCCCCTGCCGTTGTTGTCAATGTCGATCCTATGACGGCGGCGAACTGGTCGAACCGGCGTCTTTCTATCGTGGCGGAGCTGGCCAAACATAGCACGGATAGTGTGGACGCTGATGCTTTTGAGGTCGTATTCTTACCGGGGAACTTGTCTCCTCTTCAATCGACGTCGTTTCGACACAAAATGAACCTCGACGGTGTCCCAGAAATGGGACACTCTCTGGGCATTTGCGGAGACAATAAAGCCGGCGCACTCGGGGGATACGTGACGCTGACAGTCGATGGAGTCGTCCACAAGGGCATTATGACCAGTTATCACGCCGTAAGGCCATCAGATCAAGTCGGCCCTAACGAGTTCATCAAGAAGTTGGACCGTTTCGGCTCTCCACCCTCTGCACTGTCACCTCGAGACATACCGATCGAATGCCCGGTACGCATGGATCGGGATGCCACTTTGAAGGACCTCACAGATAGAATAAGAGATGATACGGGTAGGATCAAGGTAAAGTTTGGCAGCGGCGGGCGCAAGACCTCACCTAGATTTGCAACGTACAGTCGAGAGCTTGCGAAGTTCAGTTAGAGAGGCGCAGCGGAAACTCGAGATTGTGCGCCAGATGCCTTACGTGATAGAGAGTGTCTTGGCCACGTCCGGAAAAGCCATGCTTAGGAACAAGGTTATGGATTGGGCATTTGTCGCTCTTCCGTCAGAATTTCTCAAGTTCCATAGACCAAACACAATGTTCTCCGTTCCCCTAGTCCAGATGCCCCGGATGTACGATTTGAGGCTCACATTCCACCCTTATACAGAGGATTAAGAACTTACTGAATTCGGTGCTCTCGAAAAGGACGGTTATTATCTGAAGCGGGGCAGGACGACTGACGTGACCGCTGGCATTTGCAATGGGGCGCTGGCATTTGCAATAGGGCGCTGGCATGCTGCAAGTGGAAGCCCGAGGATTGCGTCCGCTACGACCATAACGGAGACAGGTATCAATCTCTCGGAATCACGACTGAAGAGTTCGTCATTCTCAGCAAAATAAACCGTCATAGCGACATGAGGCAGACCTCCTTTGCGGAGCCAGGAGACTCCGGGTCCTTCGTCATTGACAGAAGAGGCAGAGTTTGCGGGCTATTGTATGCGGGTGCGTCCGGTTACTATGGCCCGCCGGGAGAAGAGCAGATGTATGCTGGTATGGATCTGGCAATGAACATGCCAGACGTGCACCATTCAATCAAACTCAAGTTTGGTTCATCTGCTTCTCTGACACTGCCAGAGCCAGAGTAACTGCATACTTGGGCTTCGCTTCGAGTTTATCAACCTTTATCGCAGCGGCTTTGGTTAGGGGTCGTCGGTTTTATGGCGATACATGTACCACCAAACATAAGCTCGCGGTTATATCTTTAACAATGACGAACGAAATAGAAGGCATCAATGGGGATTTCTATACGATAGACACGCTAGTGATTTAGTGTAAACCTTATTAATGTCGTTAATAATCTTTGACCCTCACGTGTTTTTACTAAAGCCGATTTTCATTGGCTTTCAACTCCAAGTCGCATCCACATACCTTATACAGGAGGCGGAACGCCGACCAGCGGGCAGAATATAAAATTCCAAGCTGTGCAGAATTCAAAGGTAGCGAGTATGCCAGCTGGCCAACTGGTGTATACCAACTGCCAACTGGCAAGATCCTTCACGAACAGCTATGAAAATAACGCCGACACCAACGTCTTTATACTCATTTTACTTCTGCGCTCTGTGATCTTGCAAACTTGCTTAATATTTTCGAAAAACTACGGGTTTAGAAATCAAAAATAACAAATAAATAAAAAGGAAGTGCTACTGGAAACTTAATAATGGCGAGATAAGCGAAATATGCCAGTTGGCAGACTGGCATACTCGCTACCTTCAATTTTTACGTAGCGCTCAGTTTCTTTCCCGCAATGGATCTTTCATATGACATACGTCATTCGAGTATAAATGGGTCACGTGCAACAATCATGTGCTAAAGATTATTAAGGAAATTTAGACAGACGCTAAAACACTAGCGTGTCTGGCATCAATTGGTAATGTCATTTTGTCATAGGGATGTCCCAGTAGCAAATTCATAATCCAAGTAAATCTGCTCATGATAGCAAGGCGTTGCTGGGTAATGGCTCATTTGTCTAAGCTGCCTCCGGTCATATAGTCATTAGAGATACCATACAACGTAATTCAAGACTTCTTCTTCCCGAGAACCCGTTTCGCCTGCCTGCTGACGCCCGCCCCAAATCCAGACCTGGATGCCCCAGCACCTTCGTCAACATCCATTAACGACGCCGCGTTTGGCCCACCAGTCCCTTCACCACCATGGTATCCCTCATCGTCGCTGAACTCTCGTTTATTGCTCCCGCTACCTCCGGGACCAGAACCAAGTTTTATTCCACCGACATCCCTGTGATGCGCCATCTTATTCGTTTTATGATCGTTACCTGAAGAATCCGTTGCAGGCTGTGAGAGCGCCTGCTCAAGCAACGAAGCCCTTGTGTATTCTTTATTCCGTCGTTTCTCTGCATCAGCATGAATCCTGATAATCTCCGCTTCTATGTCACCAATGACATCTCCGCAACGCTGCTCCCATTCCGTAAGAACGGATACCATCGTAGGTAGCGATTGCGGTTTAACGTCCCTCAAGGGAGCGACAGAAGTCACATTAATCATTGGAGGCTTGCTAGCGGGAGAAAGACGTGCGGTGATAAGCGACGAGTATATCGCGGTGGTGACGAGGGACTCTAATTCAGAGGGGTTCGAAATGGAAAGGGTGCTCATAAGCGTGTCGTATGTGACCGGCCTGACTGTCGCTGCTAGACTAAGGAGAGACAAGAGACGGAGTTTGACGGTTTGTTCGTGGTTGAGAGCGGGGAGGTTTGGCGTCGCTAGAGACGGAGAAAAACACAAATTCAGTCAATATTCCCTGCGCGTATATATCGAGTTTTTCGCTTTGAATTCTCACATTGATACTCCTGCCATGTCCCCCAAGCAAATATTTCGAGGAGCGTAAGATACGGCTGGTACTCATCCGCGGTGTCTTTGGATCGGAGGGCTTGAACCGTTGGGGTTTCAAGGAGTTCCGCAAAGACGTAGGTATGAGGGTTCGAGGTGGCATTTGTGATCAAGTTGGCAACGAATCGAGGAGAGGTTGCGCTGTTCGAGTTGGCTAGATGGATGAAGGGTTGGAGGGCCTCCAGAGCCCGCGTATGTACTTGGTCCATCGATTCAAGCTTCAATGTTCGTTGGTCTGTCTGTCAATCGTGGTTGTAGGTATGTACCTATGTGGTGCTGCCCGGATAGTGCACGGGATGGCCTGCTAGGAGGAGTGTAGGAATTTGTTTGGACCGCTTTATTAAGAGGCCTTAGCTCAATGAGGCAGAAGCGATGAGGATGCAGCGGTAGTGACTCTGGAGTCGGAGTGAGTGATACTCCAATCTCAAAGACAGTCGACGATGATGTCTCTTAGGGCAGGTGTTTGCTTTGTTTGCTTCGTTTACCCCGTTTGCTTTGTTCTTTATGTTTGCTCTGTTTGGCCTAATCAAGTGCAAACACAACCTAACGCGGGCACGTGGTGCCTATGATTGATAAGCGCGGTATAATACTCCGTACAGTACGGTAATACGGTAATTCCGCGGAATGAACAAACCTCGTCCAGTTGCCTGATGTGCCTGGTTTTCCTCTTCTTCCTAACCTATTTATACCTATAAATTCAACGCGGTAAATCCCTGCTTTTCACTACTGTCTCTCGTTATGCTATAGTTTGCCGTTATTACCACTCTTTGCTTCGAAATCATAACCGGTCATGGTGGCGCCGTACACCTCGCCGAAGCCCCGGTCGGCAGATCGGATGGCTACTACGACGATCAAGGTGGACGGAATGACATGCGCAGCATGCACATCTGCCGTAGAGGCAGCATTCAGTGGAATCGACGGTGCTGGAGATGTCTCTGTGAGCCTAATGTTGGGGAGGGTCGTCTTACGCCACGATCAAATCATTTTACCGCCCGAGAAAGTCACCCAACTCATCGAGGATCGCGGCTTCGATGCGACTATTCTTTCGACCGAACCCTCACCAAGTGCTTTCAATAGAACTGGGAGCAGCGATGTGCAACAAGGATCACGACCGCTGACGGCAGCGACAACGTTGGCTATTGAGGGTATGACCTGTGGCGCTTGCACTTCCGCTGTCGAAGGAGGCTTGACGAATGTCAGTGGTGTTCGAGCAGTGAACGTTTCATTGCTTTCTGAACATGCTGTTGTGGAACATGACGCGTCAGAGGTAACGCCAGATCAGCTTGTGGAGGCCGTGGAGGATCGGGGCTTCGGTGCCAGGGCGTTGGAGACAAATGAACACAGGAACAATCCCTGGGAGGATGACACAAATACAGACGGCAGACCTCCGGCTATGGTAACAACGGTCTCCATTGAAGGCATGACGTGCGGTGCTTGTACGTCAAGTGTGCAAAATGCTTTCAAGGATGCCGACGGTCTGATTCAGTTTAACATAAGCTTACTTGCCGAACGCGCGATTGTCGTCCACGACCCTTCTGCCCTCACGACTCAGAAAGTTACATCATTAATAGAAGATGCTGGATTCGATGCTTCTATCATATCGTCTCAATCACGAGTATCGTCGTCTCAGCCATTGCAGCACGTGAAATTGAGCTTGTACGGTGTGCGAGATGCAGATTCTGCAGCCGCATTAGAGAACGCTCTTCTCCAGAAAGCTGGGGTTACTGTGGCATCAGTAGAGCTAACCATACCACAACTCTCTGTTACATACAACTCAGCAATTACCGGGATTCGATCGGTCGTGGAGGCAATTGAGGCCGAGGGATATAATGCATTATTGACTGATTCCAACGACAACAACGCGCAACTCGAGTCACTCTCAAAAACGAAGGAAGTACAGGAATGGAAGCGCGCTTTTCTGTTCTCGGCGTCCTTTGCGGTTCCTGTCTTCATTATCAACATGATACTGCCAATGCATGCTCCGGCGCTCGACTTTGGCAAAATTGCCCTATTTCCCGGTATCTACCTTGGAGACTTAGTGTGCCTTGCACTTACAATTCCCGTGCAATTCGGCATAGGGAAACGCTTTTATATAACCAGTTTCAGGTCATTGAAACATCGAGCGCCGACTATGGACGTGCTTGTTATGCTGGGCACGTCGGCCGCATTTTTCTACAGTGTCTTTACAATGATTATGACATTTCTCTTTTACGTACCTGGCGCTCGCCCTAGCACGGTCTTTGATACAAGTACTATGCTCATCACCTTCATTACTCTTGGACGGTGGATGGAGAACAGGGCCAAAGGTCAAACGTCTGTCGCCCTCTCCCGTCTTATGTGCCTCGCTCCTTCTATGGCAACTATATACGACGACCCAATAGCGGCCGAAAAAGCAGTTGAAGAATCTCTCAATGGTCAGCAGACATCTGATAGCAAAGGACCCGTCTCGCCGGACCATGGAAGATTTACTGGCCAAAAAGCCATTCCTACAGAGTTAATTCAAGTGGGCGACATCGTTGTTCTACGGCCTGGCGACAAGGTGTCCGCGGACGGTGTTGTCATCCGTGGCGAAAGCTACTTAGACGAGAGCATGATCACCGGGGAGGCGGTCCCGATTCGTAAAACGAAAGGCAGTCTTGTCATCGCTGGGACCGTCAACGGCACAGGTGCCATAGACTTCAAGGTCACCAGGGTTGGTAAAGATACGCAGTTGAGCCAGATTGTGAAGCTTGTCCAGGATGCACAAACGAGTCGGGCTCCCATCCAACGTATGGCGGACGTCGTTGCTGGCTACTTTGTCCCCACGATTATCAGCCTCGGACTCGTCACATTCTTTGGTTGGATGTTTATCAGCCACGTCTTACCACATCCTCCTCAGATATTCCTTGCAGAACAAAGCGGTGGGAGAGTAATGGTTTGTCTGAAGCTTTGTATTTCCGTCATCGTCTTTGCCTGTCCATGTGCCTTGGGTCTTAGCACGCCAACCGCAGTCATGGTCGGTACTGGCGTGGGCGCGGAGAACGGTATTCTCGTCAAGGGCGGTGCTGTTCTCGAAGCCGCGACAAGAATCACCCATGTGATATTTGACAAAACTGGAACCTTAACTTCTGGAAAGTTGAGCGTTGCTGATGTCCAAATAGAGCCGACTTGGACGACTAACGAATGGCGCCGGCGCCTTTGGTGGTTGATTGTCGGTCTCGCAGAGATGAACAGTGAACATCCTATTGGAAGGGCGATTCTCGCAACAGCTAGGATTGAGTCCGGTCATCCTGGAGATGGAGAGCTCCCTGGAAGCATAAGCGAATTTGAGGCATGCGTCGGTCAAGGGATTTCTGCAACCGTTGAACCCGCTTCCAGCATCGAGAACATGCGTTACCGCGTTTTGGTCGGAAATGCTAAATTCCTGCGCTCGAGGGACATCCAGGTTCCCGAGTCTGTCGAACCGGATCCGCAGGAGCCGGAACGTGCGTCAGTAGACTCCATCCCTGCTCCCAAACCGAGTGCATCAGCTGGTCTATCCCGAATACACATGGCATTCGACAACCGATACGCCGGTACGGTTTCCCTCCGCGACACCGTCAAGCCAACCGCCCTTGCTGCCGTCGCTGCCCTCCACCACATGGGCATCTCAACCTCAATCGTCACCGGCGACTCCTACACCGCCGCCTCATCCATCGCTCAAGCCGTCGGGATACCAAGCGCAGAAATCCACGCCTCCGTCTCCCCCTCAGACAAACAATCCATCATCTCATCCCAGCAATCAACCGGCGACATCGTCGCCATGGTCGGCGACGGCATCAACGACTCCCCCGCCCTCGCCACCTCCAACGTCGGCATCGCCCTCGTCTCAGGTACAGACGTCGCCGTCGAAGCGGCCGACATCGTCCTCATGCGCTCCGACGACCTCCTCTCCGTCCCCGCCAGCCTCTCCCTCTCCCGCTCCGTGTTCAATCGCATCAAGCTGAATCTCCTCTGGGCCTGTCTGTACAATGTCATCGGCCTCCCGTTTGCCATGGGCTTGCTTCTCCCCGTCTGCGGCTTCGTGTTGCCGCCAATGGCGTCCGGAGCTGCCATGGCTGCTTCCAGCATCTCCGTGGTCGTGAGTAGTCTGCTTCTTAAGTTCTGGAAGCGACCGCGGTGGATGAATCCCGCGAGATTGGAGAAGGAGGCCCAACTTGGGAATATCGCCATCCCCGCTTCTTCTACTGCGAGGAAGGACTGGGGTAGGACGTCGCGTGTGTCCTTTGTTTCTGGGAAGGTTAGAAACGTGCTCGCTGCGCTCTGGTACTCTGCTACCGGTAGGCGAGCGAGCTCTGTTGGAGCTAGTGATGGGTATATACCGCTTCGGACAGTGGAGCCTGCTGTCGCCTAGAGGTTGATATAAATTGAGCTATATCCTTTTGTTGCAACTCGCGGCTGCTAACGATGAATGGGTTTATACATGTAATTTGGTTTTGATTTGGCGTCAGAAATGGGTAACCTCTTGATATCCAACGGTTTATGGCTGTTATTGACTTATGTTACTTTGCTGCCGCTTATTTGCATTGGCTTAATGTACCCAGGTACCATAGATTTGCGTATAGACCTACGAAGTGCAATAACTTGCAATATTATTATTTTACGAGACTCAAACGTCCCTTGGAGCATGAACGTATGATGCTAACTGGTCATGCCATTCATCGATCATTAGAACAATTATTACTCGTAGTATAAATACCCAGCAACCATTCGAACGATTTTCGAATCATCAATCATCGTGGAGAAAAATATAGGCAAGAAGACAAAAGGCACGCATGAGCAAAACGCCTTGCTCTCACCTGCAAAATTCCCGTCTCCGGCCCAATCCGCGGTCTTCATCTCCGTCTATTGATCTTTCGTTTCCGGGTCTGACTTCTCCGTCGACTCCTTCGCTGTAGTCTCCTTATTCCTCGCAGCATCGCCGACTACGATATCCCCTTCTCCGTCAATTTCACCATCCCTGTTCGGCGGCGTGCTTGATGAAGCCTTATTCTCTTCAGAGCCCACCGCCGCAGAGGCATTTGATTCCGCTTCTGCGGATAGGCTCATTTCCACGCCTCTTCCGTTCTGCAATCCAACGTCCTCCACGCCTACTACCGGTGGACCGCGAGCGTGGGGGACTTCTTCGGATGGATCAGGGGACGTTGACTCTATAGTGCGTTGATTTTCATTCGTACTAGTTGCTGGTTCTGGCGACGTGGCGTAGCTTGCTGTGTGTGATTCCGAGGCTGTGACTGTGTTACTCGTCTCTTGTTGCTGTTGCTGTTGGTGTTGCTCTTGTTTCTCTGTTTCGTGTGTCTCCGTGGTAGGTACGGCGTGAGGTTCCTGGTCTTGCACAGGTGCTATCCCAATCAGCAAAACGTAAGAAAAATCAATGATTAACAGACCAAATCGAAGACATACTATGAGCTTCACCCGCATTATCTTCCTCAACAGAGTTATCACTCAGCCAAGGTATCGGGGTCAAGAGTGCACCGCCAATAAACTCATCGCTCCCAGGACCGTTATCCAGAGCCATATAACTTTCATCTCCATTAGGTACCCCGTTCGGCTGCTGTACGTGAAGGGGGAATGTATCCGCACTGCTCGTCACGGAGACAATCCGGTCAAGAGCCCGTAGGAAGGCAGGAAGTGTCCGATAATGTTCATTAGGGCGAAGTATCAATTCTGCAAGCCTCTGGATAGTGTGCGGTGGTCTTTCGACGAAATATGACTTTAGGGTTGATTTGATGGCGTTGAGGAGCAGCTGAAGCGGCGGAGGAAGCGCATCATTATTCGCCAAAGTTGAGTACGACTGAGTCTGAGACTGCGAATCGGATACGCGCTCTGTTGATGGGGAGGAAGAGGAGGGTACGGGGCGAGATAGGTCTGTAGGAGGCGTGTTCTCTTTACTGCTGCTCAAAGTCCCATAACTGGGGTCCTGGAAAAAATTCGGAGACGGTCGATCATAACGGTTCGCTGCCGTCGTCGTCCTCGGCATAGGAAATACATTGTAGACTATATAATCCAATCGCTCGAGTAGAGGCTCCAATATGCCCGGCCATTTCTCGCTGGAATTGAGTCAGCGTGTCTCGGCGACTTTGGGCTTGTTTGTGACTGCTTCCTGCATACTAGTCCATTGGCTCACCCTTAGCGACCGTCTCTAGAACACTCTCGTCCAGCGTCATCGTGAAAGCGCGTCGTTGGACAGCAATGAAGGAAGGATGTTTGGGAGGTTTTTCTAGTTCGCGCCTCGAACTCCGCGATATAGGGTCACCTGATTGATGTCTTGGCATGCGGCGGTTATCTTATCTATCTCTGCCAAGCCTTCTTATCGACGCCCCACGTGATCGTTATCAGAATACTCCGCATTCGGCATTTGCAACGCTTTCCGAGGAAAAGGAAAAAAATTCTTGGTCACGGCAACCTCAAACCGTCTCATCTGCACAATTGCGCGATAAACTGAAGTTCTCGGAATAATTGAGATTACTGTTGGCTCGATCTTCTATACTCGCCTTCTTTAGCACGCTACAAAATGTGGAATTCACCAAAAGTGGGAGTTCTCGGTGGCGGCCAACTAGGCCGAATGTTGGTAGAATCCGCAAACCGACTGAACATCCAAGTCAACGTCCTGGATGCAGACAACGCACCAGCGAAGCAGATAAGCGCGCATAACGGCCATGTGACCGGCTCCTTCAAAGAACCCTCCGCCGTACGGGAATTGGCAAAAGCCTGCGATGTGGTGACCGCTGAGATCGAACATGTGGATACCCATGCTCTCGAACAAATTGACTCGGAGGTGCAGATTGAGCCCAGCTGGCAAGCAATACGGACGATCCAGAACAAATATAACCAGAAAGAGCACCTCTCGAAGTACGGTATCCCGATGGCTGAGCATCGGGAGTTGGTCAAGAACTCGCCGGAAGAATTGGCCGATATCGGAGGTCAGCTTGGGTTTCCCCTGATGCTGAAGTCAAAGACCATGGCGTACGACGGAAGAGGGAACTATGCGGTGGACTCTAAGGCAGATATTCCTGCGGCCCTCGAGGCACTTAAGGACCGACCTCTATATGCTGAGAAATGGGCCAATTTCAAGATGGTTCGGCAATCTTGTTTATTTCGTTCTACCCCGAGGCCAGACATGGAATCTAATTCACATCATTATAGGAACTGGCTGTCATGGTTGTAAAAACCAAAGATGGCGTACTATCATACCCCACGACCGAGACCGTCCAAGAAGACTCAATATGCAAATCAGTATACGCACCGGCCAGAAACGTATCAGAGACAATCAACAGAAAAGCCCAAGAATTAGCCCGCAAGGCCGTCGCGGCATTCGACGGAAAAGGCGTGTTCGGCGTCGAAATGTTCCTCCTACAGGATGACAGCCTCCTCCTGTGCGAAATAGCCAGCCGCATCCACAACTCGGGCCACTACACCATCGAGGGCTGTCCTCTTTCCCAATTCGACACTCACCTCCGCGCTATCCTTGATCTCCCTATCCCACCCAAGAGCGTCGAACTCCGTCAACCCTCCATTATGCTTAACATCATTGGTGGCGCGACGCCGGACTCCCACCTGAAGGCCGCCGAGGCCGCTCTCTCCATCCCCAACGCTAGCATCCACCTCTACAGCAAAGGCGCCGCCAGACCGGGCCGGAAGATGGGTCATGTCACTGTTACTGCCCCCTCGATGCGCGAAGCTGAATCCCTCATCCAACCGCTGATAGACGTGGTAGATGACATCCGCGCCCAACGCAGTGACGTGAAAACCAAACCGCACAAGTCCGTGGCTCCGTCAAAGCCCGCCGCGTCTGTGGCTGTGATTATGGGCTCCGATAGCGATCTCAAAACACTCGTCCCCGGACTCAAGCTTCTTAGGGATTACTTTGGCGTTGAATCCGATGTGGAAATCACCTCCGCTCATCGAACCCCGACCTACATGGCTGAGTACTCGGCCTCCGCCGCTTCGCGTGGTATAAAGGTCATCATCGCCGCCGCCGGTGGTGCTGCGCATCTCCCCGGCATGGCTGCCGCTCACACTGCTCTACCTGTCATCGGGGTACCGGTAAAGGGAAGCTCTTTGGATGGCGTGGATAGTTTGTACAGTATTGTACAGATGCCGCAAGGTACGTGATATAACCTTGTTCTTTCCTTCTCTGTGAATTCACATTGGCTCTCTTGTACTCCCTGTCGTCCGGCTCGTTTCCTAACTAATTTTCTTCTTTGAACTCTCAGGCGTCCCTGTCGCTACTGTAGGTATCAACAACAGCATCAATGCTGCTCTTCTTGCTGCAAGGGTGTTGGGCTCCTTTGATTCTTCTGTACAACGCAAAGTTGAGTTATATGCGGAAGGTGCCAAAAATGAGAACCTCAACTTGAAAGGACCCAAATTGCAAGAATTGGGTTGGGAGAAATACTTCGAGCAAATGCAGAAATGAGGCCAGGATCTCATGGGCCTACGAATCATCAGTTACGTTCTACATGTATTAGCCTAACGAACTCAATAATACTATACATAACGGATTTATAGGGTACCTTTGATGTGCCAGGAATAATACATTAACTATTAATATTATTTGACCGGCCCGAAATCACAAATCCACAGGTTGGAAATACGAGCTTGGGGCTGCGACAGGCTGGGGGCTACGCACACTGGGATTTGAAGGAGATATGGAAAGGTCGCAGACCTCTGCGACCTAAGACGTTGCGGAGGGAGTTTTTGCGTTGTTGGTATGTAATGGGGGGAGTAGACTACAATATACTGTGGACAAAATGTCACGACCAATCAGATTGCTGGATTGGGGGGATGGCGAAATTTCTGACCGTAAGGTTGCTTCCGGTCGCTTCGCTCTCTCCGCAAAACATACAATCGTATGGGCACGAGCCTTTTGACGACCTCGCTTCGCTCGGAGGGAGAGAAAGGGGATACGGTATACTCTGTAAAGCAAGGACAGAGAAAAGGAAGCTCTAACTTCTAAGCCGCCGCTCTGCTGGGACATAGGCCAGTACCGTCCGCTTAAGCAGGGAAGAGTAGAGAGCAGCAAATATCCCTCAAATTTCCATCAAATTTCCAATTTCCAATTATCCAATATCCATGTTCAATAATCACAAATCACATACAAAGAAGTCCATGTCCATGTCCATGTCCATCCATGTCCATGTCCGCTCGCTCAACGTCGACTACGGCGGACGTGGAAGACTGGGAGTGAAAAACACGGAGGTCGGAGTTTACCAGAATGTGGGAAAAACGCGGATGGTGGAAAAAAGCTTCAATATAATAATAGATTGGGTAATAAGTAAACGTTCAAAAGACCGACAAACTCATTAGTCCTCCTTCGAATTAGCCATGCTGGAAGAATACCCGATGGGAACACTCGTGTATCAAATGTTGGATCTTATGCCTGCTTAATTAATCCCCACTGGCATTACCGTGACCGGCCGCCGCTTGAGAACCTCTGTTTATTTCAGTGAAAGTTCGAGGAGCAGCAGATACTTCTGGTCCAGCTCCTTCAGCAGCTTCGCCATAGGCGCTTGTAGAGCCGCCACCTATATGCGTGAAGGGCCGCTCCTTTGGTCTGCCTGCCTCGGTATGACCATCATTCTCCGTATCATGTCTCCGTTGTCCCTCGTTCATCCTGCCATCAGCAGTCTCGTGTGATTTGCGACTTATCGACGACGGCTTGGGTATATCAGGACTCTGGCGAGCTTTGCCAATTAAGAAAATAGGGGAATCCCAACGCTCCCCTGCCATCGCGATATTGTGATACCAGGTAGCTTTGTCGGATAAGCTATGAGGCAATATGACATCCGGAAAAACCGAGTTTTCATCCGTAGCAGCTATATGCACTGTTGCGCCCCTGGCAGAAGTTTGGGCCTTGGCTTGTTTCTTCCTTTCTGCAAGCCGGTAACGAACGGCGTCCAGATATCGAGCATAGGCGTTTGGCGGTTTCTCGGATTCTGCTCTTCGAGCATCCATTGCACGTTTTGCCTCGGTATGTACTTCGTAGGCAAAAGCGTCTCCCTTAGTAAACAGCTCGCGGATTTTGCCCTCGAGGACCTTCTCCAAAGTGGGACGAATGGCTCGATATAGGACAGACTTGAACATCTTGAAGAGAACCTTGTGCGTAGACCTCTTCACTTTTATGCCAAAATTTCTAATTTTCACGGACACATTATTCACCTTGAAGAAGTGATCACGGTCACTTCCTTGGGCTTTAGACGCATTTATTTTGAAGCCAAATCCTTCCCCACCCAGGAGAATGTCCATGACGCCAACATCAGTGAGGGACGGAAATCCGCGCTTCTTCTTGATGTAATAGCTAACATCTGTAATCGAGTCAGATACGGATTGGGAATACATGCAACAATGAGATCGAGAGGGCTGTCCATACCTCTGAAGTCTGCTTGGATACCAGAGAGAGAAATCATAATCTAACGTTGTCAGTTGATATGCAAATAAATGAATACAATAGCATTAGGGTACTCACATTATCGTCCCGCCTGTTAGAAATCGTCTTTCGTCCCCAACGGATATAGTTATCGATATCGAACTCAAACACATTGGGCATCAAGTTGTCACTTTCAATTACGAGGTTCTCAATTACCTGCAAAGTAATAAATGTTCAGTTAAAGGCCAGAAGATAATAGAGGTAGAAGAAGCCTTGAGTAGGAGTAGAAGGTTACTCACCACATCGACCATTGGATCCGCCAATTCGATGCGAGAGATTGGAAGATACCGAAAATCTTCAAAAACAGTAGGTAAGACAACATCCACTGCATCCTTGTACAAGTCCTTCGTAATTGCGAGCCTGTCGTGCTGACCACCACCGAGGTCGCTGATTAACCTCTTCAATGACTCTCTGAAGGCTTTGTTCAACGGGTCTTCATTGAACTGGTCTACGAGAAACTTGACCTCATCAACAATGCGGTTCGTATGCCCTCTGTATCGCTCGCGCAGTAGGTAGTGACCTTGGTCGTATAAACCGTCCCATTCCGATTTGCTTTCGTCCCTAGTGATATAGCCACGCTCTTCTAGGCATTTTCTAGTTCTTAGGTTAGCAACTTCATGGTTTTTCCCTCTCATTCCTTCTGACGGAGGCATACCGAATATATATATTCGTTTGTTTGAACCAGCCCTTAAGTATAGGGTCTTGGTCCGCTTCACGGTAGATACTATTGACTGATTCGAAGAAGTCGTCCAGCGACGTGCCATTCGCAAACCGCTCAATCAACACCTGAGTAGGGAAGGAAGTTAGTTTCGGCACGAGGTTTTAAGAGTTCTAATACCCACACATAAATTATTTTCCGCTGCTTTCACATTGTCCTTGCTCGAGGCGACTTCGGCGGCTTGAGTGCCTTGTTGAGCGATATCTCTGGTATAACCAGCATATCGTTCAGCTAAAGTGAGAAGCGTGTCGATGGCCTGGTAGTCTGAGAAGCGATTACCATGATTAGTAGAGCCGTTCTCGCTGAGCGTCTTATGGTATAATAAAAGTGCGGCTTATCAAGTATGACTTACAATCATCACGGCTTTGTATTTCATTCACCATTTTCTTTAGACGCCGGCCGAACTGTTCTCGCTGTTCTTGAGGGACCTTCTCAGATACATATTCTTTGCTCTTGTTGGCTATTGTTCGATCGGCTGGTCGCTCTGCACCGGCGGAAGCACTTGCTTCACCGTCTTTACTACCAGTAGCCGCTGGCGCCGTAGACGTGAATGCCTCACTAGGGTTCTCCGCAACCTAAGTAGGTGTAAGCATATATTCATCCCATTGATACCGCTTCGAGGTAAATAGAAGCATTACAGCAAATCTTCCTTTCTTTGCTTTCTTCTTCGCCTTGCCTTGTAGCTTCTCCTTTTCCTTTTTCTTTGACGTATCAGGCTTCTCGACATTCTCTCCTTCAGGCTGAGTGGCTTCAGAAAGTTGCTCTTCGGATGGCCGAACCGTGTTGGCGGCTTCCTGGGTGATATCACCAGCGAGTTCTCGTAGTAGAACCGTCGCGTCACTCACTACATATGGTCAATACTATGCATTGGAGAATCAAAGTGCGTAATTGGGTTTTCTCACGAAGCTTTCGGAATTCCCCATTTGTAATCAAAAGGTTCCCAAGAGTTTTAAGGCCTTCCATAGCACCTTTCGAGTCGCTTTTCACAGATTCTCTATCCGAAGGCGCATGGGTGTTTTTCGCTTCCTGGACGGCACTGTGTCCGGCAGCCCAGAGGAATTCTTGTAGCACTTCACCATCATTCTTGCTAAGGAAGAGTATCTTGGCTTGTTCAATGACATTTTTGACGTCTCTCACAACACATTTTCCCTCGTCAGATAATTCGTCCGGTGGAAACGAAAGAAACTTGGATTCGAGGGCAGTGTTCAAAGCGACGTCGCATTGCTTATTCTGTTATTACGGACAGGAGTCTGTGATTAGTACGGCACCGGCAACCTGATTCAAAGCAGCGGAGTGGAACATACCGACGGTAGCTTCCCAGCTTTGAAGGCTACAGATTTTGTCAACAATTCCACTCTTCTCTTAAGAATTATTATATCCCAGAAACTTGCCTTGGTAGATTCCAAGCAAGTGAAATTTGTCATTGATATCCTGTAGCAACGACTGGTAAGCTAGGTGATTTTGCTGGTGTCACAAGCCACATACCTTCTCCCTTTCCCTAGGGTCAACGATATGGTTGACGGCTTTGGGTGGCATTGCGGAGCCGACTGGATCAATTTCAGGATTATGGATAGCAAATAATGTTCTGTGAGCGAATGTAAGGTGGTATAGATAAGGTGTGTTATAAGGACAATCTTGAGGGGTGATGTATGATTACGCTGGGTCATAGCCCGGGGTTCCGGCAAAACAGTCGAGAGCGCGTCTCTAACCAAGTAAGGAATGAACAACTTCACCAAACACGATGGAAAGAGCAAACGAATTGACGAATCAAGTTCATCTGCACACCTGCCGTCATTTATTGGATCAGGAGGTCCTTCCCATGGAGCAATCGTTGAAGAAGTCGCCATCCTCAAGCGATGCCCTTTCCTATGACGGCATGACGTCAAAATGTCGTCTGGAGTCGGCCGGCACAACCAACGTTGGGTAAAGTTGGCATTCATTAAGCGAAACTCTCACCCAGGTCTTGACTCCTAGATAGTGGCCCGCAGCAATTCACAACGTTGTAAGTCGCAGGGAACCAAGTTTGCAGTTCCTCTGTGCGGGTACGTACTCCCGAACTGACATTGGGCCGACTCAGCGGGAGCAGATCATCGATCGGAAGTAGCCGAGATAGATAGAAAGCACATACTAGTCAGACCTGACCAGCTCTTCGAGCTGGTCAGCGAAAGTTGAGTGAGAACGGAATGTTCGAAGAGCTGGTCAGGTCTGACTAGTATTAATACCGAGTCTCTGTCAAATCTGCAGCCCTAAAGAAACGACATTCTTCGGAATGTGGAGTTTGGAAATTGGACGATGGACGACCAATTGAGAAGGAAATTTTAAAAATAAAAATTCCAGCAAAGTTGTCAATATACCTGCAGTGCTTATCAAAGTACACGTGTAATCCATTTAATGAGGTTCATTCCCATACATATAGGCATTCGACCCATTTAATGATGTTGCATCACCTCCCTCCTAATGACCGCAGGAAACCGTCCAATTTTGAGGTTTTGATATCTCTCACACGTCCGCGGTCATAGTCACACCTGGGCCATCCGGTGAAGAAACGACTCGCCTGGTGATGACGAAATCGTCACATTATGTTGG
This sequence comes from Xeromyces bisporus, assembly GCA_900006255.1. Lineage (NCBI taxonomy): Eukaryota > Fungi > Ascomycota > Eurotiomycetes > Eurotiales > Aspergillaceae > Xeromyces > Xeromyces bisporus. Next base: position 474,951 of record HG983350.1, read on the forward strand.
ACTTCCGGAGATTTGAGCTCGCAGCCACAAGGTGACTAGCTCTGAGAATGAACTGTACAGTTCAGAAAAGAGATTGTCAATTGTCCTACAATGGTAGTCATCGATTCAGGACTTGTCAATGTTTGAAGCCTTGGTCTTGTAGCGGCAGCCGTCGAGCAATTCCCACGGAATCCCACCAATAATCAAAGTGAGCTGATGCTCTCAGACGACAAGATGCCAATGAATGACTACCATTGTAGGACAACTGACAACGCTTCTTCAACGGGAAAGCATACCTGTATGTCTGGTGAGGTTAGGTGTGAAGTCTCACTTCCACTTCTTCATAGTTCATATTCTTCCCACAGAAGCAAAGGCTGCAGGTAAGTGAATATCTTCCCAACTTTGCCCGGGCGATATATGACACTATGATTCTAGAGCTGCACACGATACGATATCGTCAAGGATTTCCGCATCGTCGACCGTATCGTCAAGGTCAGAAGCCTGGCGGTCCTAACCTCGGCGGTCTTGATCGTCTAACATTATCGTCGACGATATCGTCCAGCCGAACCGTCAAATTGGCCGACCGTGAGCAGCTCTAAGTATGATTTTGACAAAATTGGAAAGCAGATGTCGGCATTCTTGCTCTAACCTTTCCCACAATTTCTCCGGTTTGTGGTGTTGATATGGTACCGTTGCTGGCGTCCGGAAATTTGAAATGTGGCAGAATGCTCGGTGATTTCTGTCGCTTTTTCCGCCAACTTGGCTCCGGAGTAATGATATTCCTTGTTCTAAAAATAC
>HG983351.1:5254-37357 GCA_900006255.1 Xeromyces bisporus
TTTTTACTGGGCATTGTCATCTTCCGCGACGTTTTTTTTTTTTTTTTYTTTCCTGATCTCCAAAGTCCCCATCCTGTGTCAATCCAATGCATACCGAAGCGAATGCAGGGAAGCCTAGCCGCTATGGGTTCTTTTCCACTGCTACTTAAGAAACCAAGTTATCTCTACTTTTTCTGGTTCTTTTCAGAGTTCATTTCATGATTGACGTCGCTAAACGTCTGAAAGCGGATGATCTGACGAAACTGTTGTTATATCACTACCGTTCAGTGCCAACCCTACCAACCCGTCATAGAATATGGCCGACGGTTGTGAGTTATCCGACATCTCCTACTGTTCTTCCAACTGACCTGAACGACCAGTCATCTGATGTATATGAAACATAAGTGGCATCGTTGCTAACCAACCCCTTCTTCGTCAAAGCAGTAAACCAAGCTCGAGCTCTCCGAGTCGCAGAATTACTCAACGACTACCGCACCTTACTAGTACACATCCCCCAGCAACACACGGATGCCCCGGTAGAAGACTACTGGGAGGAAGGCTACATCGTCATGCGAGAATGCCTATCAGCCGCCCAGAATTTAATATCATCGAATTACGAACCCATCCCCGCACCGAGCGGCGGCAGCGGCAACGAGGAGTCCGAGAAAGCACAACTACAACGCGTAATGCTTGATGCAGGTGCGCGCAGGTTCCAAGCCCACAGGATTTATCTTCGGATGGCCGCCGCGAGGCGGTGGGTGATGAACCGTGCGGCAGTCATGCGTCGAATGGGGGGGATGGAGGAGCTAAAGGCTGTTAGTAGGACGTTTCAAGAGGTTTGTTTTTTCAGTTTGGGCTCTTTTGTTCTTGGCTCTTTTCTTTTTGGAAGAGCCTTTTGCCCCTCTTTTTTGTTCTTATTTGCTAACTATATGGTTGTTAATGTAGGAACTTTTACAGGTTACAGATCAGCATGTCCTGTCTGACCTCCGGGCCGCTGATATTCGGGCCGGATATTGGTTGAGTGATGATCCGAATCTTGACTCAATTCTCGGCTGGATTCGATCGCATTAATCCGGATTCGTTTCTTTTTCGTTATTTTTCTTCTTTCGTTTAGGTTGAGTGAAGCGACGATGACGATGTTGATGATCTTCATTATGCTGGATTCATTAGAGTCCACATGGGCATGGCAATAATGCAAGTTGGTGAGATTGCTGCAATGCGCAGGACGCTTGCAGTAGTTTTAATATTACTTACTGGCTTTTGGCATTATTTTGACCTGGTTGTTTTGATTATTTGTACCTGAGATATCCATTGCATATGTATGTACCACTATGTATGTACTGCTAATACTATCATACCACAGGGATGAATTGACACTTATGCTTCAGATTGAACCCGGGATTTTGGACCACATGTAAAACACCAGGATTGATTCAACTATATTAACTTCTATTTGGCGGGGTATCGATCCAGCTATCAGTTAGTTTGGTACGGAGCACTAGTTATATAGCCGCGCCATGGTTGGTGCTATACACACGTCAACAGATTATTGTATTTTAGTTTTACATACGGAGTACTCCGATGGTCCGTACTGTACAGTGTCAGCAGTAAACAGTTAGTTAGAGTATGTACACAGAGTAGTACTATGAGTCTATGACTCTGGTTGAGACATATTTATGGTTGAAACATAACGGTCCCGAGGGCACTGGGAATGTTATCTCAGACATTAGTATCCACCGGTCCACTTGTGCTGCAAAAAGGGAACTAATATGGCGTGGAATTGGAAAACAAAGTGTTAGAATCAGCCCTATGTCTCTCCCAGATTAGTGATCTTTCGGAGTACGGAGTCAATACTCCGTATTGATACTGGGCCACTGGCTGAGAGCCTGAGACTGTGCATACATACATATATAACCCTGACTGGCAGTGACTATAGTACTGAGGTAATAATAACAGTATGTACTATGCATTCCGCGAATCCGTAGGATTTAGGAGTTAGTACGTGCTTTAAAGGTGTCAAATCGTAGTTTAAGTTGACTTGGGTTGAACTAGTTCCGTTTAGCTGGTAGACTTAATCTGAGTTAGCTTGTGCAGGTCCCTTCAGATTGTATGATACAAATGTACTGTGTGTTGTACGGTACTGTATTGTTTTGTATTGAATTATTTCGTGTACGGAGTATTATTACTCCGTACCAGATGCCTCTCTTCTTGGTATGATATGAAGTGAAAATTTTTTAGGTAAAGGGCTGGGCCCTTGCATTCAGAAGTTACGCTTACAACTCCAAGGAAAGTAAAAAAGATACCTGTGCACCAGTGCTCCGTATCCGCCCGTACGGAACACTACTCCCGGGCCGCACACACTGTTCAGGTCATTGAAACTCTTGGCGTGATCAGTTCGAATTTTTCATTCTGCTCAGCGAGCTTTTTCAGCTGGCAATTAGCATATCCGACTATCCGTATGATGTAGCAGTAAGCAGTTAGGCCTACAGTAGAAAATACGAAGTAGTATGTATGCTCCGTCCAAAAGAACTGAGTCAGACTCAGACTGGTCGGGATTGAATCCATTGAGCTGGTGCCTAGCCTTCGTGCATATCATTTGAGTCGAAGATACGTACTCCGTATGTATGATAGATATGTACTCCATAACGGAGCTTTTCATGCAGGATGCAGGTCCATGCTGAGACTGCGTTGGCCACAGTGAGATCCGATTCCGGCGGTCTGGATCAGATTCAGATAAACTTCCAGCTTGCAGAACACGCCGGGTCCCCGGGATGGGAACACACCCACTTTCAAAACTGTCGGGATTTCTAAAAGTTAAAGAACCCATGTACATGTACCTTACTATAGTAGTAATGATAAGTCACTGCAGTGACATCGTTCCCTTGAAAGGGAAATGGGTAAATATTCTTCAGACAAGCCACATCTCTGCACCTTGCACAGCCACATCTCTCGTTGCCCCGCATATTCCAGAGTTCTATTTTTAGACTGTCAGAAGTTACTCCGGACATCCGCGATATCATCATACCTCACTCAATTCAATAAACTCTTCGCAAACACCGGTTATCATACTCTCAACCATTATCGTCCTTTACCTGTTTACGGTTAGGTATCGCTGTTGTTGTTGATGTGGCTTGGCGGTTCCTTTTCCTTGACTCCGCATTTGAATCTAAGAAGATAATCTCTGTAACCTCGGTTTCAGGTCAATTGTTGGTGTCTTCTTCTTTTTCCGATTTAGATATGCCTGGAGTCAGATCTGTCGCCTATTTTGTTAATTGGGTATGTTATATATTGATATTTGCTCTCCTTAATCTATTCCTTTAGATATCTGTCCTTGCACTATTGCTACGGCTGACAATCGCATCCTTTAGGCCATCTACGGCCGCAACCACAACCCCCAAGACCTCCCTGCCGATAAACTAACCCACATCCTCTACGCATTCGCCAACATCCGTCCTGAAACTGGCGAAGTGTAAGTTCCTTTTTCCCTATGATAGTCTGGTATCATCGACTTAGTCTAAGTTCTTCCACTTCTTTAGATACCTGACAGACGCATGGTCCGATGTCGACAAACACTATCCAACAGATTCCTGGAATGAACCTGGTCGCAACGTCTACGGCTGCGTAAAGCAGCTGTACCTGCTGAAAAAGCAGAATCGGAAATTGAAGGTCCTACTCTCCATTGGTGGATGGACTTATTCGGGAAATTTTGCGCGGCCTGCAAGCACTGAGGCTGGGCGGGTTAGGTTTGCGACGTCTGCGACGAGGTTGATGTTGGATATGGGATTTGATGGTTTGTTTCCTTGTTTTGGTGACTGTTTTCAGGTGGTGTGTCTTGGTATGGGCTAATTGGCTAATTTGTGTTGTGTTGAAAGGTCTCGATATTGATTGGGAGTATCCCCAGAGTAAGTCCTCATTGAGGTTGGTTGTTTTGTTGAATTATGGGAGGTACTGATATGCTGGTGTTTAGATGATTACGACGCATACAACTTCGTTTTGCTCCTTTACCAATGCCGGCTGGTAGGTCGCCTGCGCTATCTCACCTTACCCTAACCCGTCCCGCCGTGCTGACATGCTACTAGACGCTCAACAAGACTGCCGGCTCGCACCGCAGGTTTATCTTGACCATCGCCTGTCCCGCTGGTATGTCCTCTCCCTCGCTACCATTTCGAGAAACACAACCCAACTAACTGGGCCAAGGACCCACCAACTACACCAAACTCAGACTCACCCAAATGACCCCATACCTGGACTTCTACAACCTAATGGCATACGATTACGCCGGCAGCTGGGACTCCGTCGCCGGCCACCAGGCAAACATCGCCGTATCCCTATCCAACCGAGCCTCCACCCCGTTCTCCACCATAAACGCTATGCACCATTACAACCGCTGCGGCGTCCATCCCTCCAAGCTCGTCCTGGGTATGCCGCTATACGGACGCGCATTCAACCACACCAAGGGCCCCGGGAAGTCGTACAGGGGAGTTGGGGATGGAAGCTGGGAACAGGGCGTGTGGGACTACAAGGCGCTTCCGAGGCCGGGGGCCGTGGAATTGCTGGACCGCGATGCTGGTGCGTCGTGGTGTTATGATAAGAAGAACAAATTGATGGTGTCGTACGATACTGTTGAGATGACTGAGATTAAGGCGCAGTTTGTTCGGGGGAATCACCTGGGTGGGGGGATGTGGTGGGAGAGTAGTGGTGATAAGGGTGGGAAGGCGGCGAGTAAGTCGCAGGGGAGTTTGATTGGGACTTTCGTTGACGCCGTCGGGGGCGTGCAGGCATTGGATCATTCTCCGAATGCCCTTGCGTATCCGGAGAGTCGTTATGATAATTTGCGAGCTGGGATGCCTTCTTGAACAGTACTACTCGTGCTTGGTAGTAGTATGGCATTGGACTGTACAGTGTACAGGCTTACAATCATGCGTATAATAAGTTGCATGAAAAGTTGTAAATAATGAACTACGAAATTGTTGGAATAAAAACTTTTCTCAAGGCAGTGTTTAAATTCGAATTCTACCTAGAGACAACCTATTCCAGAGTCACCACGCACTGTCGAATCACTTGGTTTATTTGGACTCGTCGAAAACGTAGGTAAGGTGGCAGCGACCACAGTACTGACGGTTGTGCATGGCAGCCATGAAGACACCAGCACCGCACTAGAGAAGAAAACACATTAGTACAACACCCAACAGACTAACTCGTCCACCACAGAAAGGAAAAATAACTCACCTCCGGAGACGGGCACTCCCTCCTCAAGCGCTCAATCTTACCATCCCCATCAACCTTGTAGTATTTGAGGACAGCAAGCTTGGTCTTTCTGCGCCTGTGCTTGATCTTCTTGGGGGTAGTGTAGACCTTCTTCTTACGCTTCTTGGCCATACCACCACGAAGACGCAGGACGAGATGGAGCGTCGACTCCTTCTGGATGTTGTAGTCGGAGAGCGTGCGACCGTCCTCGAGCTGCTTTCCGGCGAAGATCAAACGCTGCTGGTCGGGCGGGATACCCTCCTTGTCTGTTCAGGAAAGATGGATTAGCGTTTGCTGTGTATGATATTGATACAGTTATCTTTTTTCAACTTACCCTGAATCTTGGACTTGACATTGTCAATGGTGTCCGAAGATTCGACCTCAAGGGTGATGGTCTTGCCCGTAAGGGTCTTCACGAAAATCTGCATGGTGAAGGCCTGTTCAAGTTGAGAATGGCGAGTTAGTACAATTCATCTTGGTTTATCCATATTGGCTTGACGATTTTCAGTCTGCAAAATGACTGAATCTGGGCGTCTTCTAGGCTTACCTCGACAAGACTTGTCTTCCTCAACCTTCGTTGTCTGATTTTCGAGTTGTCGGTGCGAGGGAAGCTTTTTGAGTTTCGTAGCGAATGTGTGGTCACGTGGTTAGGTTTTCATCATGTGATTTTTAAAGTCACATGACGGCTGGTGGGTCGGGTCGGGTCGGGGAAGCTGAAGCTTCGCTTCTCTTCGCTCTTAGCTTCTCGTCCTGGACGGTGACGACGACGACGATATACAGAGATTATTTGAATAAACACGCGAAGGGACATGATCATAGACATAGCTCTAACTCTAACTCTTATGCTTCACCATTAATGTCTCAGCTAAGCCATTCGTCTCTCAATCTTCGTACGGCGTTTGTGTTGATGTCCAACTCTAGCACCATGACAACCAGGACTGCAATGACCAGGTTGAATCTGAGATCGTACATCAGAACCTTGTTACGATCCCTTTTTTAATTTCGCATCTGGAACTAAAACATAAAGCTATGCGACAAACCAACCTGAATCTGATCCACCCGCTGATTTACCGGAGGATATGCGGGATTGCGTTGGTTGCCCGAGCCGTGCTTGTTGCTGGGCCAACAGAGCCATTGTTGACGGAACCTTGGGGCCCTGAAGAAAGATATAGATCGGCTGGGCCTTCTCGACCAACCTCATTCATTTGTCTCCATCAATCTCTATTCTGTTCCCTGGTTCCCACCTTGAAATCAGGAACCTTACTTGCTCCGTACTTTCTTGCTGTTTTCCTGGGATTTCCCTTGTCCAGATCTCTCAGTTCCATTCTCAATTGAACTCACTCTGCTGCTACTGCGGCTAAGAGAGCTCGAGGAGCTGCACTACTAGCTCTTCTTTACTCTCTGGTTTGTGGCTTTCTTGGATTCGGACACAGACTGACACTGTTATAGGCTCCTTTCACACGTCTGTCGACCCGGCCGAACGGCTAGCGGTGCGTTTTCGTTGCGGTTAGGTTTTCCATATAATACCTTGACGATGTTGTCCCATCAGCGCGGCAGTTTGCAAACACGGCAGCGGCAGCATCGACGGCAGCTTTCGACCCCGACTACCCTCGAGGCCGGAAAGGTTCCCGCTCTGCCTGCGCCGGCATTGCAACGATTCCAAGCTCATCGTCGCGGCCAAAGCTTAGACCAGCGATCTCTTCATGCACGACGACCGCAGCCTGGACCGCACGGGCCCGATATGGCGGTTCCTCATGGTACTAACGGAGCAGTTTTTCAGCAGCCTCAACAGCTTATGGTTCATGGTACACAGTGTCAGCAGCCGATTCATGATGGCCATCTTTCCGTTCCCCCGCATCCGAGCCCAATTTCAGAGCCACAGGCGTTTACCCAGGATGATATGCACGCCATAACGCATCAGAATAATGTCGGAAACGATTCAAGCATCAATCCAATCGGCGGCGTGGGTAATGCCTCAGAAGTTCAACCTCTGAGGCTCGCTCTGAGTCGCGTTCAACAACAACAGCTTATGGAGTCGACCACCACCTCCCCTTACGACAATGATACGGATAGTCGACATTTCAACAGTGAGAACTGGGGTTCCTTTCAACAAGGCTTCCCAATTGCGATTCAGCAACAAGCAGATGACTTTCCTACTAAATCGCGTCGGTTTTCTGTCCAATCGGATGTTAGGCCGCAAATACATCAACCCTGTACACCTATTATCCAAACGAACGACAGTAAGGACTGCGAAGCCGTTTGATTTGATTGATTGCTCACGATATCCCAGGTTATCATCCTATTACTCCGGCTACAACGCCATTCAGATCATCAGTCGACCTTTCCCAGGTCGGTGAGGATATGCAGAACCCACCAACCAAGAGCCAGTACCTCACCGTCCCAAGCTCGTCACAGCACTTACATATGCAACCAGCCAAGCCTCTCGAAGATGTACCTGGCCCTGTTTTTAGAGAGTCCGGAATTGAGATGCCGTCACCGCCAGCAACAGCGCCGCTCGAACTCAATGATTTTGACGTGTTCGATTACCAACAAGCTTCTGGCGTCGGGTCTTTTCCCTCGCTGCACGGCCAGAACAACACGTCATCGTCTTCTGTAGCATCGTCTTTTTATGCGCCATCGGAACAATCCGATGTTCGGTCTTTCGAGGAACCCAATCAGAAGGCGCAGAAGGTCGCAATTCAACCTATCACTCCCCGTCGGGAAAGCCCTAAGAAGACACCTACCATCACTCCAAACCTGTCACCATCGAAGCCAAAACTGTCTCCGCGCGTGGCATCCATCAATCACCTCAATTTGGATTCAAGAGTCCATGCTTCCATTAACAAAACGGGCATTTCAATCGATGAGATTGCATCCTTCATTCACGGTCCAGATCCCGAAGACGGAAAATGGGTGTGTCTTCATACGGGATGCGGAAGGAGATTTGGCAGGAAGGAAAACATCAAGTCGCACGTTCAAACCCACCTTGGCGATCGCCAATACAAGTGCGACCACTGTAACAAGTGCTTCGTTCGTGGTCACGACTTGAAGAGACACGCCAAGATACACACGGGAGACAAGCCATACGAATGTCTCTGTGGGAATGTCTTTGCAAGGCATGACGCTCTGACCAGACATAAACAGCGAGGGATGTGCATCGGTGCATACAAAGGTATCGTGCGCAAGGTGACCAAGCGCGGAAGGCCTAGGAAGCAACGACCAGAGACAGGGAAAGAACGGGGAAAAGCTGCAAAGTCACGTCAGACGACCGCTGGGAAGTCGTTCTCATCTTCAATCTCTGGATCGGACGCCTCTGAGGATTCGCCTCCGACTGAGGTGTTCAGGAACATGCACATTCGCAACTCGAGTTCCGCGAGTAATGAGGCACCAGTCTTCCACACGCCCGACTATTCGCTGCCTCAGCCCGTTTTTAACGTGACGCCTCCTACGTCGCCTAGTTACAATACTGGCAGCGATCGATCTGTCGACGAATGTTATCGTTCAGTCACGCCCAGGTCAGAGTACGACATGGCGCCTCAATGTCAGTCGACGAATATGGCGGTTGACGAAAACCGGCTTTCCGTCATAGATAACAGAGCTTTCCCTAACCCTGGTGTCACGAACTCCGACCCTTTGCTATCTCCACACCACGCACCTACGTTGACCGACTCGTCGACATTGCCCGACCTTGACGTTTTCATCAACCCAGGTCCAACTACATTTTCCAAAGACGGATTGCAATTCATCAATGACCCTGATATGGTGGAACTCCCGAATTACTATGCAACATCCATGTTCGGTGAGGATATGGACTTGTTTCCTGGGAAGGGCTTCCCTGCGACTACAACCGATGACGACTTCTTTTCCTTTCAATTCCATCCCGACGAGCAGACCGCGGACGTCCTTACCAAAGATTTGCTCGTGGAATGATTGGAGGCGGCAACAGGCGCTGGTTAAGACGACGACACGATCACGATCTTGATGGCTCACGCCGGGTTAGGTACTATTTGACGGGTTGATGACTGAGAACGACCGAAAACATCCGCGAGGTGGAAGACCAAAACCGCCGATTTTTCTTTTTTTGTATTTTTGTGACGTTTTTCCTTTGTATTGCTTGACGTTTTTCTTTTGTTTGGTACGATATGATGAGACCATGTACAACTTGACGATGTCTTTTGCTTGATGGAATGGATGGGTGGATGATTGTTAATGCTGGAAATCTTTGTATCAAAATTGCTATCTATGGTTATGTTTTTGTTTTCTATTTCCTATGTACGTGTTTAGGTGTTGTCGCTGTGGCTTTCTCTTCTTTGCGGTTTATGCAAGTGTTGTTGATGAGCGAGGTTTCTCATGGCGACTGCTGGTGGATGATTGATTTGCACTTCATCAATATTGTACGTTCTGGCGATGTTCGTCGACACGACATTGACTCATTGGACCACGATAAATGACGATATGGTTTAAGATTATGTTTATCTGCTGCTGCTTCATGTTGTGACAGTAGGCTGCTGTTGTAAATGTAGGTACACCGTACCAGCGACAGTTATATTCTTCGTTGGCTGCATGTCATACACCTACCTATCCTATACAGCTCAACTTGCTTGTCATGCAAAACTCACAAGATACCAACCATTTCCTGACGCTAAGCAAATCAACAGAAAGGATCAGGATAATAATTAAGAGAAGTCCAGGTCACTTCAAGTTGTAGTATGAGTATCATATACCGCTGCCGAAGCCGATGATAAGTTCCAAGCCATGCAAGCTAGCATTATAGAGCACAAAAATAAAAGGCTCCAATGGCAAAAAGGCAAGGTGGCCGAGCGGTCCAAGGCGTACGGTTCAGGTTAACCTGATCCAGTAAATTTCCGTATCAACATTCGTTGGCGTGGGTTCGAATCCCACCCTTGTCATTTTTTTTTTCTTTTTTTGTGCTCTACTTTTTCACGTCGTAGGTGCGTTAACTAGTTTGGAAACAGTTGATAAATCAGCAGCAACCAATTTGCGGGCCCGTCGTATGCCATCTAATGAGCGAGTACGGAGTAGACGTTAAAAAGTTCAATCAACCAATCAATCAATCAACCAACTTACGGGGAGGCCGCGTCGCCCATAGCTCGATGAGGCTATCTAGGACTCGTCCACAGCACCTAGGTGCTGGAGCCCTCGTTACGGGGAGGCGTTCATGGCGAGTCCGCTAGATTGCAGCATCAGGCTTCCCAGCGTGCCGAACATTGTTTGTGAGGTAGCTCCCCGTCGTATGCCGCATTAGATGAGCGAGTAGACGTTAAAAATTGCAACAACAACAACAGCAACAGCAACCTAGACGTATCGAAAAATCAACGTCAAGAAAAACAACAATTAGCATGGCAAGGATAGCTGAGCGGTTGGTGTTGACTGGGTCGGGACCCGGTTGCTTCCAGCGGATCACCCGACGGCCTAGGAGAGCCCGAACCAGATTGACCCTTTTGACCTTGTCATGTGCTCTATTTTTTTTTTTTTTTTTTTTTTTTTTTTTTTCACGGGAAGAGGAAGGGTTTGTCCCACGGGACTCGAAACATTTGAGCCTTCTTTTCCTTCTTTTCTTTCTTTCTCCATATTTGTATAGCTTTGTAGTAGCGAAAAGAATAGAGAAATCGCATTGAATTTGGTTCTCTTTCTCAGAGTCGAGTACAACATTGTACGCAGTACACCGTCACACCGTCCCAGTGGCCTTTTTTCTTATAGCATACAAGACCCCCTCGAAATTGTTATATGGCAAGGTGGCCGAGCGGTCCAAGGCGTACGGTTCAGGTTAACCTGATCCAAGTAATTCCGTATCAACATTCGTTGGCGTGGGTTCGAATCCCACCCTTGTCAATTTTCTCTTTTTCCTTTTTTTTTTTTTTTTTTTTTGTCAAGAGTCAAGACGATCGCCGAGATGACCTCGCCCACAGCACCTAGGTGTTGGAGCCCTCTTTACGGGGAGGCGTTGGGGGCTGGTGGTCGAACGGTTAGGCGTTTGACTTGGCATTCCGCTTGGTGCGTTCATCACCAAGTGGTCGTGGGTTCGAATCCCACCCGGCCCAACTTCCACAAATCTCTCCTAACAGAGTATCTATCCATCACAGGTTTTTCTCGTTTTTCCCTGTGATTATTCCTTATACGTAAGGAATAAATTAGGCAAATGCCGGATAGATCTTCCCCACCCCCTCTGGGAGGCACCTCCCCCGCCGTATGCCACCATCGTGAGCGAGTAGGCGTAAAACATTATTATTATTATTATTATTATTATTGGCCATGTAACGGACCAGCATGAGGCAAGGGAAATGTACATAGTGGCAGGCAGACCACCGAGCGGATATGAATGAATTCACAAGGCCGAATCGAAAGTTCTATATTACCTATGCTACGACTCCTCTTAGGATCACACATGCTTGGATTCCGTAGACAGAAGGCCAGCGCATTAGGCTTGACCACTGATGCCTGTAATAGAGTAGGAAGGGTTGGTAGAGAGAAAGTCACCAGAAGCCGACGAAACGCCACGGGTCCCAGTGAAGTGCTTATGAGTTTCTGTCAGAGCACTGCGAGGTAGGGTCTAGTCTAGTTTAGTCTAGCATTCGGATTTCTGCTGTAGAGACGGGGTTGTACGTTGATGGAATTAAAATTATGAATGGACAAAAGACTAAGAGTCACCTTAGCGACCATGCCAGTTGATACTGAGTTCAAATGGATGGTCCTTCTTTGAAGCGAAGACCTTGCTCTTTGAAGGACCCTTCGGAGCTTTATCTGCGAAGAAAGTTGTGTTCCCGTGGTATGCCAGCTTGTTATCCTTGAACTACATAGTCGAATCGGTCAATTTATTTCGGATACGGGGGATTCTGGGAGATGGTTTTATCTTGACTTACACTGAAGGAGTCCGGATTGTTGATATGCGGTCCGCAAACGAATGCGTCTCGTTTAAACGTGCATGGTCCCTTGCTAGAATGCAAAGTGAAGGTATCATCTGTTTAGATCAGAGAGTCTATGTCAGTGATAAAATGTAATGGCCAGCCGCGACATAGTTACGAGTAGCGGAAACAGCGATGGCTCAATGATATTTGGGCAGTACTGACCGGTTATATGTTTAGTTTTGAAAATGGCACATGTTCCAGATGCGAACCATTGACCACGGCTTATGATACAACCGCGTCTATGATTCAATGTCGTAACCTCCAAATGACCCTTCCCTGTAAAAGGGATGCCCGTTCCAGTCGGTGCAGAAGTGGTTGTCTTGCTAGGCTCATGATGGGACTGTCGCTTAGGCTGATAGCGAATACCGTGTGCCGGACAATTAGACTTGGGACCATCTAGATTTCAGTAAGTATCGGTCCAAGGTCAAAGCTGGTGAAGAGCGTCAAAATACCTGGTGATGACGGAACAAATTTCCCAGTTTGGAGACTTCCAGCAACGTTGAAGTGGTACCAGATCTCGTTCAATGAACCGTAGCGGCACCGTACGGTGACTTCAGCACCATGCGACTCTCCTAAGGCTTTCTTGATATCCTCAAGGGAGTATGTCTCCGTGTGCGAAGGAACAATCCCCGCAGTAGCGAGAGTCTAATAGAGGTCAACATACTGTCCTGTTTACACTTTGATTATTAAAACAAACCTGGTAGGAAGGCAGCCCTTGAAACACCTCCACGGCTTTATCGAAGTAGTCCACAACCTCCTGCTGTGGGAGGTAATCGGAGTAGCATCTGGGCTCCAACGTACTGACACAGGTGCCGTGCTTATTCCACTCATGCACCCACAGATCCAAGTCATCTCCTCGAAAGTCCTTCCAGTACGAAGACATGTATTCGAGAATGTCCGCTCGGCCCGAATCAACCAAAATCAGCGATATGTTGCTGTATCGTCGCTTTGAATCACAGAACTGATCGAAACTGCCATCGCAATGATCCGGCCTAGACGAAGGAGCCGGGAATCAGTGCCGCATTACATTGGACGTATGCCAGTTGGCGATGCTCACCAAAGTCCATGGATCGTCCACGAGTCGTCAGGGCCAACAGCAGGGTCAGCATCCCAGAATTGAGTCAGGAGCATCTCTCCACCTGGATAGTTAAAGCAACAGGTGTCTTGACCGTGGTATTCTGTTTGGCAGCTCAATTCCTGGTTGGGACATGTTCGTAGTGTACGGTCTGTAGTTTTCCAGAGGCCCAGAGAGCCAGTCAGGGCCTTCAGGATGTGTTGCGGACCTGGAAGTTCTCGTAATAGTGAGCTCGTCATTCTGGGTCAGTAGATATCAAGTCTGGACTGTCTGTTGTTGCTTATGTTTACATGTATGTATGCCTCTTTGTTGCGAGAGTTGTGGTGAGCTCTTGTTGGACATCACCTGATCTCACATGATCCCAGGCAACTGTCTGTGCGACGAGAGTGGAATGCTGTCCCGGGGGTCAAACCAGCTTCGCATCAGTGGCAGGCTGGCCGCTGAGCTGCTGAGGTGTACATACGAACTTTGAGTAACGTACTAACGTTCATCACCGTTCGGAGGATTGAAATACTTTGCTATGATATTCTAAGTATGATACTTATCGAACAGTGCACTCGCGGTCTATTCAATGCAGTCAATCCACAATCGACAACTGGCAAACCAACACATCAAACCCATGAACGTATATTTACAGAATAGAGTACACGCATAGACTAGAGTACATGCATATGTATGTCCGTTAATTCCTTCCCAATGCCGTAATCCAACCTGCAACATCACCCAGACGAAGCCTCTCGGCTCTGCAGCTCCAGCTCCTTGTCGTGGATACGCTCCTTCCATAACCTCAAGACCTCGAAGCATATCTCCACAGCAATGAGCAGGATGACGATCCACTCGAGTCGAAGACCGTGTGTTTCACTGAGCCGCTCCCGAAGCACACTAGCTATCTCTTGGGCGTAGTCCATCTTCTCGTTCAAGAGCTTGATGCGGACTCCGGTGTCCAATGCTCTTCCAACTTGTTCGTAGTAACCTTCGAGTCCGAGCTCGTGTCGACTATCCCAAAAGATATCTGGTAAGGAATCAGTGAGCTCCGAATATAGATTCAATTGCGCACGGACGTTGAGCAATTGACCCGTTTTGCGAAGAATAAAGTCCCGTGTGAATGGAAGACGTGTTCCACGCGACAGAAGGATCGGAATTGGCCGAGTGGATTCAAAATAATTCGACAACAGACTCTCGAGAACCGCAAGTCTTGTGCTTCTTGCCAAGCCGGAAGAAAAAGCAATCTTGGTCAGAACTGTATCTACAGATTGTCTGGCGGCAGGCTGAGAATCTGATCGGTCTGCATTGGATTTTGTGCCAAGTATGATGATTTCGCCCTGGATACAACTGCTGTCACGTTGTGGATCCTCAACGTACTCGAGGTCTTCGGTTTCTATGCCGTTAACATGAGGTCCCTCTGCCGCCGGGGATAATGTCCTGGATGCTAAGTAGGATACGAATCCTTCCGGAAGAGACCAGGCCACAACAGTACCCGATGGGAACACAAAGACATCGCCGACTTCGTGTGCGGGCAAGTCTGCTGCCGCGGGATTGCTCACACGGAGCACTGAATCCAGAGGAATTTGAACGTGAACAACTTGAGGATATAGACCTGTTTCGAAAGGGTCCGGCTCGTATCCCCTCCCTTGCAGAATATCTCTGACTTTCTGGATGTCAAATTGCTCAGCGACGGCGTAAGCAGTTACTGTCTTCACCCAATTATCAGCAATGCATAATTTTCGTTGACAACTCGATAGTTAGACCTTAGTTTGGTGTATCCCCTGCTCTTGCAATTTCGATTTCGACAAGGATTTTTCTCTGCTTCTTTGCGCTTCCACCGCTACCCGTCGCAAGGAAGTCGGCGCTGCCGGAAATCTACCCGTTCGCCTCTGCTGCTTTTGAGGTTCGAGGATCGGCTCCGGAGACTCGTGGTCATTTCTCGGTTGTTTCTGCCGCAAATAAGTATTCGACGAGAAAGAGTTCTTTGGTCGCGGAAGACCTAGCGGTGATGATTCATGCAGACATTGAAGCTGCGGCCGCTTCATGAAGCTTAACACGGGAGGCCTCTGGAAGGCGCAATAATGGGCGAATGGCCTAGAGAGCATTTCGTCGGAAAGTATGCGTGTTATTCTATGCCATAGCAATATAAATTATCCGTACTCTGTACAATGTTGAATGTCGAATGTTGAATGCATGTATGTGTTGTAGACGTTGACAACTCGTTGACAACCATCCGCATATAAAAATAAAGTCATCGCCAATCACCTGCTTAGTCATCGCTCCCTTCCAACTTAACAGGAAAACAAAGCCAAAGAAACCTATACCTTGTCTAACCACCTACCGACTGCTCAAGGCACGGACAGCTCTCGCCATGGATGCCTGGCGCGACAGAGAGGAGGAAGAGTCAGGAGAGGAAGAGGACTACACTGAAGATGAGGAACCACGTCTCAAATATGCCAATGTTACCAAGCAGCTGGGCGCTGTATACCGGAATGGAGACGCTACGAGCTCGTTCACCACCGCAGGCGACAAGATGATAATTGGGACGCATAACGGAAGGGTTCATGTTTTATCGCTTCCTCTACTGCAACCCCTTCGTGTATACCAGGCACACTCCGCCAGTGTCACCTCGATATCCGTATCGCCGTATCCTCCGTTGCCAGCGAATGCCAAAACAGACGAGGAGCACAGCGGTCGAAGCCAATCGCGCTTGGGATTGGGCCAGCAGGCTACGCTTTCTGCGACGCCTTCGAATTCGATCTATATCGCAACCTCGTCGATCGACGGGAAAGTGTGTGTTGCGAACATAGCGGATCCTAGGGATGTCCTTCTGCGAAATTTTGGGAGACCGGTGCAAGCGGTCGCGCTATCGCCGGAGTACAGAAGCGACAGGACATTTCTGTCTGGCGGGCGGGCAGGTGAATTGATTCTCACCACCGGTGGCCGTGTAGGTGCGAGTACGAATTCGACAACAATGGGAGGTGCGGCTGCTGCGGCTTCCACGTGGCTTGGTACTATAGGTCTCGGGTCAAATAATGGCAAGGATACGATCTTACACAGTGGAGAGGGCGCTATAAGCACGATTAAATGGTCGCTCTCGGGAAAATACGTCACTTGGGTCAACGAAGAAGGCATCAAAATCATGCGGTCGAATCTGCGTATGGATTCATTGGATCCGGAGCTTGCGTGGAAACGCATCAGTCATATTGATAGACCCAGCTTGCCGGGATGGGAAGAGATGGCGGGTGTATGGAGAGCGCGTGCCGACTGGGTTGATGAGAGATCCCTGGAAGACGACGACGATGGCCCCCCGTCCCAATCATTACTCAGGAATTCTGTGGAGAAGCTTGTCGTTGGTTGGGGAGGTACTGTCTGGATTGTTAATGTCTATCCTAAGCGACCAAACAAGATCGCGGGAGATAATAAAATAGGCGTCGCAGAAGTTGCTACAATGTAAGACTGCTCACTGTGGTGCATGTTGCTTACTGACGCGGAACCAGATTGCGGACCGATTGCATTATATCCGGCATCTCGTTATATACACCGAGTCTTCTTGTGGTTCTTGCTCACACTGAGGCAGAAGGGGATAGTTCAGAGGAGTCACCGAAATTACGTCGCCGACGAAAGGGTCTTGAGCCTGAATTGCGTCTAATAAACATCGATACAAAAGAAGAAGTCAGTGCTGATACTATCTCTGCTAGCCGTTATGAATACCTCTCTTCTTCGGATTACCATATGGACGTGCTGCCTCAATGGAAGGGCCATGCCCCAATCACGCGTCAGGGGACGCTTGGAGCTCTTGGAACTGGTCTTTGGGACGCAACCATGTACCCTGCCCGACTTTTAGGCTCCGCTGCGAGTATTCGCAGTTCCACTAGCAATGGTGATAGGAGAGCGTCAATTCCGCGACATGAAGTCTCTGTGCCGAAAGAAGTACAGGATGTAGCAGAAGCTGCGGGTATGAAGATCTTCATCCAAAGCCCGTACGACTGCGTGGTCGCTGTAAAAAGGGACCTTACAGATCGACTGGCGTGGTTGGAGTCGCTTGCCAAGTATGAAGATGCGTGGAATCTCATCGATCAGCATCCAGAAGCAGCGGGAACTGCGAGTGAACCGGCTGATTCTACTTCCGAAGAAGCGGCAGCAAATTCTCGGAGTAGTCTTAATGACTTCGACGAGCGATCATCTTTGGCGGCGACGACTACTACAACCGGTAAAGCACGCGTCAGTCAGTCAGAGCAGGAGAAGCGTCGGGTTGGCGAGCGATGGGTTAGTCAACTCGTTGACGGAGACAAATGGACTGAGGCCGCGGCGGTTTGTGGGAAAGTGCTAAATACCTTTCAAGGATGGGAGCACTGGGCTTGGGTATTCATCAAAAACGACAAGTTGGTTGAGATCACTCCATACATTCCGACGCATATTCACCCGCCACTTCCTACGATGATATACGAGATCATCCTTAAGCACTACGTTATTGAGGATAAGCAGAGGCTCAAAGAGATATTGGATGTATGGCCATTTGACCTGTTTGAACCCAACAGTGTCGCAGCGGCTGTTGAGGAACAGCTGATATCGGAGAACTTGAAGCCTGAATCTGAAGATTGGCAAATTCTCATGGAGAGCCTTGCGAAACTGTCCTTGGCAGGTGGCCATAATGGCAAAGCTCTCCATTGTTATATACGTTTGCACGATGCAGATGCGACAATGTCCTTATTAAGAGAACACCGCTTATTAGATGAGGTCTCGGACGATATACCGGCGTTCATCCTTATCCGCGTGTCGAAAGAGCAGATGAAGTCAGCGCCGATTTCTGAATTGGAAGAATTGACTGCGGAGCCGATTAAGCTCCTTGTCAGTGAAGCGTACACGGGGATAGTCCGACCAGAGACCGTGGTATCTCAGCTAGAGGCGACAAACCGGCACCTCTTTCTTTTCTTCTACCTACGGGCACTGTGGCGTGGTGAGGCGATTCCGTACGACGCCGCAAAGCCTCGACGTGGCCGAGGAGCCCACGTACTAGATGCCGCGAACAAACTAGCCGCGGACGAGGGCAAAGCATTAGTCGACAACTTCGCAGACACGGCTGTCGAACTGTTCGCAGATTACGAGCGCTCTTTGCTTATGGAGTTCCTCCAGACGAGCACGGCGTACTCATTCGACACTGCGACGAAAGTCTGCGAGACACGCTCGTTCACCGTCGAACTAATTTACCTGCTTTCGAAAGTCGGACAGACGAAACGAGCCTTGAGCCTCATCCTTTCAGAACTGAGAGACGTTTCCCGGGCTATATCTTTTGCCAAGTCGCAAGACGACCCGGATCTCTGGGAGGATCTTTTGAATTATTCTATGGACAAGCCCCGGTTTATTCAGGGACTGCTCGTGGAGGCGGGAACTGCAATTGACCCGATCAAGTTGGTGAAGCGCATTCCTAGCGGACTGGAAATTGAAGGGCTTCGGGAAGGTCTTACCCGAATGCTTCGGGAACATGACCTTCAAGCTAGTATAAGCCAGGGTGCGGCGAAAGTCCTCCAGAGCGAAGTGGCACTTGGGATGGACAAGTTGCGACGAGGTCAACGAAGGGGCATAAAGTTTAACGTCGAGGAGCCCGGGGAAAAGGAACGAGAAGGTGAAGCGGAGACAAGCACGAACGGTCCAGATCCTTCGAACAATCAATCTGAGAAATCGGGGAAACGGGAAGACTCGACGATCAGTGACGTCGAGACGGTTACGGATAAAATCATATCCACGAGAAGACGATCTGCGCCCCAACCAGGTAAATGCGGAGGATGTCAAGCCCCGTTTCATCCAAATGGTGAGTTCTTGGCCATGGATTTTATATACGTTGATTCAGCTAGCCACAGTCACTCACTGACCCGTCTGCCGAGAAAATACAGAAAAGGAAATTCTTGTGGGCTTTGCTTGCGGTCACATCTTCCACCTTTCTCATGTTAACCCGGAACGTACCACCGACGATACCCAAGGAGACAGCACACCAAAACCGACATCCGATCATGCTGCAATGTTGGATGAGCCCTCACTGACCACGCCCAGGACGGTCGGACCCAAGGTGACGACGGCTCGACTCCTTCGGGATAGAGTTGGGGGTGGATGTCGCATCTGTGCGTTGGAGAAGGAGATTGAGGGCGTTACTGGTGTTTGATTAAGTGATTAAGTATGCTCTGGTGTTTTCTGGTTGTTTTGTTAATTGCGTGGTTTCTAACAGGATTGAATTTGGATTCTAGATGGAGTAAATACGGATGCGAATACCGAGACCGGGGGTTTTACATGTGTATTGGCATGTTATGTTTGGTGTTTAACGAGTGCAGCACTCTCGCTCGATTAATATTCCAATTTTCAAGATACCCGAATACAAGCAACCAAACTCAACCAACCCAACTGCCGCAACTAAAGCCTAAATAACCAAAACTCCAACCAACGCCGCAACCAACGCAAAGACACCCCCCACTCCATCCCTCCGCAAAGAACCACCCTGATTCTTCGGCGCCGCCGTGTTGGTAGCAGCGGCAGTGGTGGTAGTGGTGGTCGTGGTACTGCCGACGGCAGGGGTACTCGTATGGCAACCACTGGAATTACAAGTCACCATCGTGTACCTCGATGATCTCGGTGAAGTACTGCTAGAGTGCTCCAGACTCGAGCACCCATCAGTAGCGACGTCGAGGGTGGTTGTGCCGAAGTTGTCCTCGGTGTTGACGCCCGCTAAGGAGTAGAGGGCTCCGGTGACTGTGGTCAGAGGTGGAAGTTGTGTCCGCGTTAAGTAGCATGGATTCGACGGTGTCGGCGTGGGTGTTATTGCTGTTGGCTCGAACGTGCTGGAGACGGTCCGGGCTGGGGTTGGGGTTGGGGTGCATTCTTTGACGGTGACGGTTATTGTCGTTGCTGTCGGCGTTAACTTTTGTTCTTGCTCGGACGGGCCGGACGAAAACCCGTTGTCGTWYTTTTTTTTTTTTTTTTTTTTTTTGGCTCGACTTACCCTCTATTCCTACTCGGCGGATCAGAGCTGTTTCGGTTTCCGTGTTGGTATGGAAGGGCGAGATGTGGTTATCTCGGGCTTTCGATTCATGCATCAGTTACCCAACAGGACACGGCGCGAGTAAACATGATCCAACAAAACTCAGCCAACACTAGCTACCAGAACAACTTACGCGCGCGAATGCCCGAACTGGACACATTCTTGACGTCGACATTCCCTAATCCCACCAGGTCAGATCTACTATACACGACACGAGTATAAAGGGCCAAACGACAACGAGCGCAAATTCGCAAGGAGGAAGAAGAGAGTCAGTAAACATACCGCCACTCGCAAGACCAAGAAACGCGCAAATCCAGATCGCCAGCAGGGAGGCGAAGAAGAAGGAGGAGGAGGTGGAGGAGTTGTTCATGACGATCTTGGGGCTCATTTTGCAGTTTGCAGTTTGCGGTCGATCTGCCAATCTGTATGTATGTCTGTCTGTCTATCTGTCTGGTCGATCTGGAATGAGAGACAACAATAATAATGGGGAAAAAGGGGGACGAAAAAAAAAAAGAAAAGAAAAGAAAGGAAAGGGAAAAAGATTGCTTCTCCTGTTTTCTATCTCACAGGACAGAACAGGGCCCGCCCGGCACAGGAGGAAGATGAGATGAGACGCAAACAAGTCGAATTGAAACGACACAGCACGACACAACACAAATAGACTGCTGCTTTCGCTTCACTTTCTCTCTCTCTCTCTCTCGTCGTTCTCCCATTCGCACTCTGTCTGCTCTGTGTTCCATGACACCGACATTCCTCAAGCCGAAGCAACTCCAACCTCCAACCTCCAGCACCCATCGTCGCCATGTCAACTACATCCAATTCCCAACCAACCCTACCGAAACCCGAATTGTAATCCCACTCTCAATCTCAATCTCAATCCCAATGTTAACCAAACCAAACCCATTGAATTGAATTGAATTGAAACCCGCCTCGTCTCGTCTCCTCTCGTCTCACCTACCTACCACCCACCTTGTGAAACCTAACCAGGAAAAAAAAAAAAAGAAAAAAGAAAAAAGCGAGTCGCGATTGGCCGCGTACCTGCAGCGCCATGGCGTACAACAGCAGCAGCAGCAGCAGCAGTGGGGCATGGGCATGGGCATGGTATGTTCAAAAATGTTACAGAGTATGCTACGGTATGCCAGGCATGTTCGGGTCGGGTGTGCAACGAACGGAACGGTGTATGACTCATGAGGAGAGGATTGGACGGGTACGGAGTATGCTGTGATTCTGTATATGTATTGGGATTTAAAATTGGGGCTGTTTATTATTATTTGTTGTTGTTGTTGTTGCTGTTGTTGCTGTCAACGTTGCTGTCAATTGGTGGTGGTGGTGGTGAATTCGGCTGATCCAGTGCTCCTATACCAGTTACATAGGGCTAGGATATATCATAAGAAAATCATTTATATTATCGCTATCGTAGTCGCTGCTAAGTACATTGATGTACTCCGTACATAGATAGTAGTTAGTTAGTTAGTAACACACATTAGGTACATACACGTTAAAACTTCACTTTTGATCAGAACAGAGAAGAAGGAAGGGACATGTTGAGTCGAGTTAGCTGGCGCAGACAATCAAACCAGACTGAATGATAACAAAAGAAAAACAACCCAATAATAACAGTCATCGGAGAGAATGAGAAAGCCAGTAGATAGAAGACAGAAGACAGAAGACAGAACAGAAAACAAGAACGCTGCCAGTAGGTAAATATGTATGCAAAGCATGAAAGAAAGAAAGAGAACGACAAACAAGCATGAACTTGATAAACATCCAGCCAGAAAGGAACAAACAAACAAACAGAATCGATGTCTTTTTTTTTTTTTCTTTTTCTTTTTTTCTTTTTTCTTTTCCTTTTGATGTCCATCCTTTTTTATCCAATTGCTCTTTTGAACTCCTTTTCTCTCATATATATATCCAATCCGATCCAATTGATCAATTCGAATCCACCCGCCTGCGTGGTAGAAAAAAGAAAAAAGAAAGAAACGAAGAAACGATCATGAAATAAATCAGGTCCAAAGACAGAAGGAAGGGAAAATAAGAAAGATAAAAAAACTTGAGAATATAAACCAAGCCCAAGAAAAGAAAAGAAGTGGCAAAGAAAAGACAAAGAAAAGAGAAAAGAAAAGAAAGAATAACTCCGACGGCGCCTCCAAAAAACCCCAAAACCCAAAACCCAAAACCCAACATATACATTAGTTAGTATCCCAAAATAACCTCAAGAGCATCATTCGTATTCATCATCGACGACGAGGACGGGGACAGCAGCGAGAACTCAGCGACCATATCCTGGCCATCAGGCAGTACCCGGACCACATCGTCATCCACGACGACCTTAAGACCGTTCCGGTTGACGTGAAGCACGCGCGCGATTTGCGAGGGGCTTATGTGTCGTTTCTCCGCGATTCGTCGCTTCAGGTCATCGACCGTCCTCTCGGTTAGGTAGATGGCTCGGTAGTAGTGGTCTTCTTCGGAGTCATGGTGTTGTTGTTGTTGTTGTTGCTGTTCGTCTCGGTCGACGAGGCGGACAAAGAAGCATGCAACTGTATAGGCGTTAGTCTGATGTTACCATTACTATCGAACTGGACTTGCAACTCAACTCAAACTCACCAGGTCTAGGCGGACAATCCGCCGGCGGTTGGTACGTTGGATCGACATCAACGGCCTCGATATATCCGTAATTCGAATGAGCATTCTGGATCTTGACGGGGTAGTCCAAGTATCGCTTATTCTCAGAAGATGACGCCTCGGAGAAACTGTTTTGCGAGCTGTGATACCCCGAATCCGACCGCCCATGCGACGACGAGTGACAAACCGGGGAATTCAGCGAAACGAAACTGTTAGTCGGCGACACGGCGACCAACGACGGAGGCGCGTCGGTGCTGTTCAGCGAATCTTGCGTGCTCTGGTGTCGAAGCGTGCGGACCTTGACTGTCGGGTCTTGCAGCTCGAGTGGTTGTGGTTGTAGCTGGAGCTGCACCGGGTAGTGGTCTGGGTCATCCTGCTCATCGCCGCGTAGGCTGAAGACGCTCACGGGTCGTGTCGAGGAGAACATGCCGTGCATCATGACCAGTTTCGTCTGTAGGTCGTCATCGCCTGGTAGTCTTCCTTCGCCATTGGTTACACTCGGCAGATCCGAGGAGGAGGACCAGGAGCGGCTGTACTTGATGACTTTCGAGGTCGTGATGCTGCCGCGTTTTCGCTTGCCGTTGCCAGGTCCCATCTCGATCTGGGCGATTTGCTGCTTCAGTTTCTCGATCCCCTTCTTCACGTGTGCGACGTCGTTGGACAGCTTCCGTTCCGCTCCGTGGTCGCGGAAGAGCTTTACTTTGCAGTAGCTAACTTCCACACCGGAGTCGGCGCCGTCGTATGGCGGCATCATCTCGGTTTTGGCACATAGTCTGACCGGAACGCCCTTGACGCCCTTTGAGTGGCTGAAGTCCGTTGACAGGAAATTAAAGCGGACCGAGAAGGCACCGTACGAGACGCCCGAGGACGGGTCCGCAGTCCACGAGACGCAGAAGCCGTCGAACGTAGCGCTCTCCAGCCGAGCTCGACGGTCAGATTGGTCATCGGCTGCTGTTCCGGGCGCCGGGTCAGTGCATTCCACGGCTAGTAATTTGCCTCCTCGTTGTTGTGCCTCTGCCAGGCCTCGTCCCTCTTTCCACAGTTGCCAGCATGAGGCGACTTTTGATCGTTGCTTCTCCTCATCGAAGGAGATGCGGACATATGTCCGGTACCGGACCGGACGGTTGCTCACTGGTGGCGGACAAGAGTCGACCACTGATAATGTGTATGTTTGGCCTTTATTGAGATAGGTGACTGGAATCTCCTTTGGATGCCTAATCATAGCTGTCGGGGCACGCAAAGTCACGTTAAAACGAAACCTAGGACTCGTTCAGGAACTGGATCCAGGTATACTAACTCGAAAAGAAAAAAACAAGGAGCAGGAGAACAGAAAAAAGACTTACTTTTCCGCCTCGTTTACCGTCCCAACACCAACCCGACTCTCACTCTCTGTCGAAGGTGCATTACCATGATGATAAGACGGAGGATCCAACTGCATATCGACATCATTCGGCGACGAACGACCAGCAGCAGCAGCAGCGTCAGCCCCACTATGCACAAAAGAGCTGGGAGCATAAGACTCCTGCTGGCCAAAAGAAAAATCATGAAACTGTCCGGGAAAGCAGCCCGGACCCGAGGCGTTAAAATGATCAAACCCCAACGCAGAGCTACTGCGGCGACTACTACAGTCACTGCTGGCACTGCTGATGGTGCCGTTGATCTGATCATGATGCGTAGTAGGGAGACTGTGAGTTGCGAGAGGCACGGGAGTGGGAGTGGTCATACCACCACCACCCATTCCCAAATGCGGAGAGTGCAAACCGGTGCCGGTGCCAGCGGACTGGTTGCTGAACATGGGATCGATGGAGCTCATGGGAGGAGCGGGGCAGTAATTGGCAGCCGGCTGGCTGACGAGAGGGATGGAATAGTCGAAAGAATTGGGGTCCATGAAGGACCAGGCATAACGAAAGTCCTGCATCGTCTTGGAAGCTGAGTCGTCTGCCTCGAAGGCGTTTGGGTTGAGAGTTGAGCTGTTTCCATTTGGGTTAGCAATTGCAATTGCACTAATGACACGGATTGAGTGCGTGCGGGTGCAGGTATATTATTGAAGATATACCTGTTTGCGGAGGGAGCTGGTTCAGGATCCATGGCAACGGGAGCCATGCCGGCGGCATCAGGACCGGGACCATGATGCATGGTGGCCAAGGTGGGAGCAGATACTACGTGAGGAAAAGCTTTGCGGAAGCTGGAAATGAGCTCGAAACCAGGCTTTTGGGATATCCTTCTTGGAAGAAGTCAGCAATTGAACCGAGGGACAGTGGCGGGGATATGGCATACCTGCTACCAAACATTGGCAATAGAATGGTAGAATGGGGATATAGAAGAGAGAGAGGGAGAGAGAGAGAGAGACTTTGGAATTGAACAGAAGAAAGAAACGAAAGAACGAATATATAGAAGAAAGAGAACTAATGCAATTGGAGAGGGAGGGATAGAGGTATAGAGAGAGAGGAAAATGACAATGCCTATATAAGAACGTATATACAACAATGTACCGAGACATAGATGCACTTTTATAGATGGACTGACTACATACAGAAGTAGTAGGCTATGTATATGTCAGGGGATGATAGATATCAATGCATTCCGATTATGATTATGAGGAAAAGAACAATTGTGGAGAAACGCAGTAAAAAAAAAAAAAAARAAWAAAAAAAAWAAAAAWAAAAAWAAAAAAAAAAAATGCCCATGGGTTCTAGTGGGTCCCAATCTGGAACCTGATATTCCCTGCCCTTACCCAGATAAGGTTAGTCCGTGCGTCGAATGCGTCGATGATTGGCCGAAGCTTCTTTTCTTTTCTGCAATTGTCAATCGACCAGACATAACGTAATCATGACCTCATTATATTCCCTTCTTCAAGATCAGACACCACATAGAGACGACGCTACTGTAGGAACGGAACAGTCTCGATGTACCTACATATACAATTATAGTAATAATAGTACATAGTAGTTGTTCTCCTCTTATTCATTTCGGCTATATGGCACATACAACAATAACATAACAATACGTATACAGCTCGCACAGAACTATCCATCCGATAAAGTGTAACTATTACAGTTACAATGCTCATTGTGTACATGTCAGATCTTATGCAAGCAGCCAGAACTTTGCAGAGAAGTTTACTGATGCGATATGTAGCTGGCTGGTTGGCTGGCTGTCTGGTTGGTTGGTTGGTTGGGTTAGCTGATAGGTTATAGCTGGTTGGTTGATCGGTTAGTCGGTTTGAATTGAATCAATCAATCAATCAATCAATCAATCAATCAATCATCTCAAGTAGACAGATAGACCTCTAGACCCTTCAAAAACCTCCAGAGTTCTAGACATCCATCCAGACTCCAGAACTCTAGACCAGACAGACTGCTATGATATGATAGACTGCTATTAGAGCAGACTCGACTCCAGAACTCTAGAACTTCATATATATTAAACTTCCAACTCCGTACACTATCGACCCGAATGCGTAAAACATTGCACCAACCCAGTCAACCCAATCAAGAAACATACTTGACATGTAGCTGCAGCTACAAGGTTGACGTGGGACTTCATTGGCGCTGGCAAGAATTCCGAGCGATGATCTGCAGAGGACTTTGGGAAGGCGGGGAAGGGAGAGTTTAGGAGACAGATATGATAGACAGATTGATAGACGTTCAGACAGTCTACTAGTTACTCTGTACATACTACGACTACTACTGTCGAACATAGTCATATCGTGCCGCTATGATATGATAACTACGGAGTACTCTGTATACTACTGTAGATATGCCGAATTCATAACCACTGCCGAAGTCATCAAAAGTCAGTTAAATTACTTGGTAGATTCAATCTCGTTGCTTTTTTCCGATTTTTTTTGATTAGTATACATCGTAGTAGTCTCGGAATAATAATAAATAAACTAGGTAGCCTACTGTAGCACTGTACTCTGCACTGTACGCTATTAGGTATGGTACGTGCAGAGTAACTAATAAATCTACGATGCGGTTCTACCGTTCTACGGTCCTCCGCTCCAACAGTACATAGGCCTACATACGCCGCCGCCTGGCCCCTCCCCCTTGAACTTCGGTACGGAATTGTCTCTAAATGGAGATTATTAAAGTCTAATCCGAAGGTTCGATCTGATCTCGTTGCCACTTGGACCGTGCGGCCTTAACGGCCGAATCGTCTTGCAGACTCATCCGCACTGTACCAAGGAACGTTTATATGTATATGCTGCACGCATTTATTTTATTAGGGCTATATGGCTACCGTATGGCTCAGGCTATCGATGGAGAGCTCCATACGTACCATATGTCATGTCCAACAACAACAGCCATCATCCCACTCACTCTCACTACTATCATACTCACTATGATGCCGGACGCCATTGAACATTTCGGACCGAATGCTGTAGCTCCACCAGGACAACATCTAATCCAGTAAGAAATGTTGTTAATGGATGGCCATAAACCAGCCCGCTGAGCATTGAGCAACGTGACAACGTTCTTCTTTCCGTACACGGTACAGGGGGCCGGGTGTCGAGATACGAGTTTGGGGGGCTCTGCTCTGACAGGCTGAGGCTGGGGGCTACGCAAACTGGGGTTTGAAGGAGATAAGTTATGGAAAGGTCGTAGACCTCTGCGACCTAATTAAGACGTTGCGGAGGGAGTTTTGTGTTGTTGGTAGCTACAGAGTACGTAATAGTGGGAGTAGACTACGGTACGGTACGGCATAGAGGCCAAATGTGCTGAAAGTTTAGCATCTAAGAGCCAATCAGGTTGCTATTTCTAACCGTAAGGTTGCTTCCGGTCGCTTCCCTCCGCAAATAAGAAGAGTTTATGGCGAGGAATGGCACCCCTGTGCATAAGGGCCCACATAAAGCACCTTATGCATGCATAACTCCGTGCATAAACTCCAAAACGGCTTAGCGTATCTTCCTTAACGGGTATAGTGCAGAAAAGTCACGTGAAATTTTCGCCAGATCCAAATGTCACCCTTGATGTGACTCGGCATCATACAACAACAACAACAACAACTACTACTACTAGGCCTGAGCATTTAATATTGGGATATGATACTGACTATCCTCCTTATGGGCATCAGAATCAGATTACGCGGTGAATTGATAGCTCAAACGATATGAGAAAATCAATTCCACATGCACAATACTACATCTTACTACCTAACCGAACCAGGTAAGCATATAAAAAGTGAAATCGATAACCATCTATCCGTGGCTTACCTTACCCCGTGCTCTAACTTTACTAACGGAAACGTCCATGGACTTAAGTTCCGGAGGCCCTAGGAGAAATAGAAAAACGAATTGATGGACCTGCGCGTGTGGAGCCCGGTTGCCTCTTCCGTCCACTGTCAGCCTCCCTACGCTGCTCAGGTCTCCGATATTGGAGACCGATTCCCTCTACGTCCAATGACAGTGCACGTAGCACGGGTCAGTTCCCGTTCCATCAAATGATAAGCCAACTTACGGAGTAGGTACTATTGCGGCAAAAATGCGGCTTATGCAGTGGACTTTGCATAGTTATACCTTAACGGTCATGATAACTGTCTTCCCACTTCCACTTCCACTTCCACTTCCACAGCTGAAGACGTCGACGAGGCATGACAGTACATTATTATTATTTCATTGTTGACGCAATCATTCCCGTCGACACGTCCCACAATACTATCGTATGTACTCCGTACTTACAGAGGACCCTTCTCATGTTCGCCGAGACCCTTGTGCATCGGCCAATTCTCTTCGTCATAACCCAATTATTCCATTACTTGGCGGATGGAAGTTCCTCCCGATCATCCGATTTTTAATGTGATATTATTACCGAAAATCCATCGATCCAAGGCCCACAGGTGCCTGAGATACCGGCGATTTTGTATCCAAGAGGCGGGATTAAGGTGTGCCTTGCAAAGGTGATTGTTAGAAATAAGCAGAAATAAGCATGGGATGAACTCGCGACCATATGGGTCTAACCGATTCGATATTGATTGTGACATACCCTGAGCCTCCATTTTCATTACCATAAACACCCGATTTCCTTCCCAGACTCGTTAGGATTTCAATACCGTCGATCCAAGCTCCGGCCCTAACATAGAACCCTAGGAGAATTTCCCCTCGCCGCGTATCAAATGCAAACTCGTCGCCACCTGGCTTCCCGCCACGCTTACCAAATAATTGGCTAGTCGAGTCCTCATAGAAAAATTCCAAACCATCCAATGCAGCTCCGTGGTAGACCTTGAGGGAAACCAATAGTTTGGTCGGTGTTAAGGCGCTTTCCAGCAGCACCTCCTCCGACTGACTACCCTGTAGCTGCGAAAATCCCAGCTTACCACCTCGGTAGCCCGTTTGTCCCTTGGGTAACTTCACCAGGCACAGTTTGGTCCTCAGCTGGCTAATGTCGTCCACCGTGAGTGTGCCAGATGCCCCGGAAAATACGACAAGCTTTACTTTCCTCTTCTTCTCTCTATCACCGTCAAAGAGCCTTTGTCGTATTTCATTTTCCGTGATTGTAATCTGTTTCGGTAGCCCATTGCTACTCGAGTCACTGCCGACATACTCAATAAAGTTGCGGCACAGGTCATCCTCGCCGGCATACAGCTCCATGAACGCAATCCCAGAGGATGCAGTGAATAAAATCCTTCCATTCTGAACAGGCCAGACTTGGACGCTGTCGTCCGACGTTATAGATGGATCACCGGGTATTCGAAAGCACGGATGAAAACGAAAGCGTAATACATCCAACCGATGCCACCCAATCTCATCGCTAGGCAAGCATGGATTGAGGCCCTGGGATTTTGTGCGTGTGGAAAATGGCTCGCGTGTCGTGAAGGACCGGTTGAGCCGGACAAAATCTCTGAACATGATTCCCGACACCTGATGTGGGCATCCGAACACGTGACCTACTTCATGAAGATGAGCACCGACGGAAATGTTGGCGGACTCCCAGTTGGACCCGGCCTCGCCGGAGTCGTTGGCAACGAAGTCGGTATCTGTTCGGGTACAGTCCGAAAAAGCATCCACAACCTCCTCAAAGTTGGATGGACAGCTTTGGAGGCCATGCGATCCAAAGACAGCCAACTTGATGTCACCCCAAGAGGAACCCAGGGCGGCGTGACCGGTGATAGTCCGCGCGTCCTTGTCCCAGTGCGAATCCAGGAGCAGGACGGAGACGTACTGGTTTTGTCCTGGTTTTGGCTGGAAATAGTGGCTTACGGCTTCCTTGGCAATATTGAACAATTCGCCCGTGTTGACGGCAGAAGTACTCTGCTGTGCGATGCTGAGATCTCTGAGCTCTGCGACCGTCTTTTCCGAGCGTACTACATGGATTTTGGACTCGTTCCTCAGGTGGCCAGAGATCGCATCGTGGCGACTCAAGGTACCAGTCTGCCACTCCTCATCGAAACGGAAGCAGCGTCTTCCAAGGTTGTTTCGGAACATTTGCTCTCCGGTGAAGGCTTGCCAGAGGTGCGCCATCATGCGATATTTTCGAATGGCGGTTTCCAGGCCATTTCCTTCCATTCGGATCTTTTCCGGCACGGCATCGTAGGTCCCATCAGAATCTTTGCCGAGTAAGATGACCAGGTGGAGAGGTGGAACATTGACGAGGGGTAAATAGTTGATAGATATCCACGAAGAATGGACGACGGGGGAGGTACTTCCAGAGGATAGTTTCGATGAGGTAAAGTCAAAGCGTAATCGGTTCGGCCCAGGGACTAGATGCACGAGGGTCTTGAAATGCGAAGCCGTGACGGGCCAGCAGACAGGCGGAAAAGTATCTTGATGATGCAGAACCGTGATAGTACCGTCCAGCGGATGCAAACGTGGATCGGCGATTTGGCCGTAGAGGAGTAACGTTTTTTGATGGACCTGTCATTGGATGAGGAGAAAAGAAAAGGAAAAAGCGAGTCAGGAAATAAACTAGGAGATGTGACAGGGCAGAAATGGCATGAGCCTACCCAAGTATTATCGGAAATGGAAACGATGCGCGGCGCGTATGGAGAAGATGGAGTCCGATAGCCTCCGCTGGCGGATATTGAAGAATTACGAGAGCTCTACATAATAGCGATCAGCATGAAGCAAGCCATTATTGCTTTCCTGATGATTTATCTATATCATCATTATCTTCTCACGTACCCGGGTGACACTCCGTTGAGGTAAAGAATGAGCAGTCAAAGTAGCCGATCGTTGAGGCGGGAGATTTAACGAGGGGACAGAAGCAGAGCCATTGGCGGTTGACTGGGATGACTCGTTGAAGGGAGAAGGAGGAGTGACGGAGGAGTAGGACGAAGCATCGGGAGAGAGAAGAGAAGAATTCGCAGACGGCGAATCGCCGTTCCCGATGG
Source organism: Xeromyces bisporus (assembly GCA_900006255.1). NCBI lineage: Eukaryota > Fungi > Ascomycota > Eurotiomycetes > Eurotiales > Aspergillaceae > Xeromyces > Xeromyces bisporus. The sequence continues at coordinate 36,447 of HG983351.1, forward strand.
GCTTGTTGTTGTCTGGATTTGGGCTGCTGGCCTTGGACCGACGACGCAATTCTCTGAGAAAGGACATGGTATGATCGATTGGGGGGGTGTTCCAGTGTTCCAGCTACAATCAGGGATACTGTAGGTATTGGGTGTTCCAGGGACTGAACAGCACAGCACTTTGTCGGGGATTGATTGAGGAAGAGCCGGTTGACTTGAGGAAAGAGGCCGAGTAGGAAAGAACCATCTCTCGCATCCTCCTTGTACTGTATCATAGCTGAGTAGCTGCTACTACTAGCTGAGGAGCTGAACTAGTTTCGAACTATCGGGAGATATTCGGTAGTGAATTCTCAGTAGTGCAGTGTTCTCTGTTCTCTTGTTCTCCTTCCGAATGGCATATCATAGCTGTCTGTCTCTGCCACTGACCAGTGACCAGCTTGATAGAAGTATCGTCTCTGTCGTTCGCATCTCCTTGCGTAATTGATTGCCTTTCGTTTGACTCCTGGCAGTCTCCTGCAGCCATTGAAAACGCATTCTGTTTCTTGAGACTCCGACAGTTGATTTCGAAAGGAAGACTTGTAGTAAGTATGGTATTACCGTAAGAAGTAATGAAAATAACTTACATACACATACAGTCGACAGATCTCATTCATTTCATTCTGCTTCTGTTCAATTTCTCCACGAGAATGAAAATTTCTGATAAAAGTACTATAAGAATAGACTACACTACTTAGAGTACTATCTCACTGTTCAGTTTGTGTTTCTACTGTCTACAGTCTAAGTCTACAGTCTTCAATCATGTCTCTTTCTTCACCTCATTATTCTTCTTCTTCTTTCGGTCGTGAGAGGACCATTCGTAAAATCGATATATCCCAGGTGAGTCCAACAACAACAACAAAMAAAAAAAAAAAAAAAAAAAAAAAAAAAAAAAA
>HG983351.1:37783-80234 GCA_900006255.1 Xeromyces bisporus
GGTAGAGGACCATTCGTAAAATCGATATATCCCAGGTGAGTMCAACAACAACAACAAAAAAAAAAAAAAAAAAAAAAAAAAAAAAWAAATCTAACCACTTCCCAGGTGTCCCTCAGCCTACAAGATCGCCTGGGCCTTGCCAAAGTCAAGTACCAAAATGGCCGTCTGCACGCCCTGCACCCAACCCGAGAGCCCAATGGCAGTGGCAGACGCATCTTCCTCGACAGCAGCGACAATTCCTCCTCCGATGTCCCCCATAGCCGTTATGAATCGCCCTTAACCTCCCCTCTCTTCCCTCCTACCACTACTACTACCACCACCTCGACTACCTTCTCCTCCAGAGACCTGCCCAGATCCGCCCACAGCAGGCATGCTGCTACCTTCAACTCCAGGGTCATGCAACCCATGCCGTCCGTGAATCGAAAGCGTAATCGCTCCGACTCCATTTCAGATCGCCCGACCAAGATGTCCCGAATGTCATGGAAGAGCTCCTATCAATTGCCCGAGTCGTCCCCTGGGTTTAGCCGGCCTTTGTTCAACCGACAGCCGTATTTCTCGGAAATGGCCACGATTCCAGAAGTGTCGTCTCCCGTATACCATGGCCAGTCCGATGATGAGAACGACCCGGATCTCCCTGTCCACAGCTTCCAGGCCGATAGCGCCATGTTGAGGTCATCTCCTCCCCGTACTCCCCCTCCGAAACATGCCCGTCCGCTTCGAAACGACAAGGCCTTGCGGAACGAAGATGGTGCAGATTTGCTCTTGTACCTCGCCAACTCACCCACTCCGGCCAGCGGTACAGCCAGAACACATCCTCCCGATCTCCCTCCTTCAACCCCTCCGAGCCAACATGCTGTCCTACCTTCCTTGACACCAACCCCCGGCGGAGGCATCTTTCCAGCAGCTTTCACCACTCCTAACCAATCCTTCAACTTTGCCGACTTTGTGAACGTAACTCCAAGTCCTGCACAGCCTCGTCGCACACCTGGCGGTGGTCCGTCGAGAACTCCCCTCTTGGCCAGAAGCGCTAGGAAGATGCTGGACTTTGACAACCTGGTTCCGCCGGGTATGGAGAATCTCAAAGACCGCGAGAAAGGTACCCTGCAGCTTGGCGAAGAGCTGCGACCATGAGTGCCGAAGCTAAGGAACCGGTCGTCTTGTTCACCTATCTATGTTTAATTTTCCATCCCAATCCATGCCTGCTAACGATTCATGTCATACACTTTTTTATCTCCCTTACATCGACAATCGATTATTCAATTCCGCGTCTTAGCGTCTTATTCAGTTCAGTTTCTTATGAGATCACCGAAATCACCCTCTAGCACTGGCATTTCATTTCACTTAAATGATACGTCCCTATCACTTCTTATTACCCGTTTGTTTCCTCTGTTCCTGGACAAGTTTGGAACCTGGATGCATGTATCTCTTTTCCTTTGCTTGATTTGACTAGATTACACGTCTTTGTTGGATCATGCCCAAGACGTTCATGGAGTTTATTTCTACATAGTTTGTATCTTTCCTACAGCGTGGTAATGACGGTGACTGACAAGTTAACAACCCGATAGATACATACGTAGCCTCCGTTAAACATATCATAGCGTATCTACCGTACTCTGTATCATACTTTGACTGAACCCATCTCAGTTCAATTCCCAGTCTGGTCAACTATGATAGGATGATAAACCTATGATATGTATCTCCTCATCCCTCAACTCAAACCCGTAAGTTGTAACCCGTTATCCGCAGCCAAAAAGACAAATCAGCCTGGCGCTTATGGCAATATCATGTTATGTTATGCATGTAGCCGAACGGGTGAAGTTACAGTATCCTATCCCCAAAGTGGGTCCAACACACAGACGCGCCAACACAGACACAGACAGACACAGACACACAGACGGTGCGAATGCCCATACGGACTAGGTATAAAGAATAAAGGATAAAGAATAAAGATATACGGAGTATGCACAGTATCATATATCCATATCATCATTGAGCAAAACAAAAAATGAAAGAAAAGAGAAAAAGCCCACGCGGACGCGAACTCGCGACACGACGCGACACGACGCGACCATAGATTGCAAAAATCCGGAGAAATTAATAAAGATGTGGGGAAAGAGCTAAGAGCTGCACAGCTACTCCGTACATACGCCATACGGTACAGTACGTAAGGGTTTTCATTTCAACCTTATGTTACGGGCGGGCGATCAAGCAATCGGAAGAAAAGAAAGAAAAGAAAAGAAATCCCAATTAGTCAGCCCGAGAATACTGTACTGCGTATTGTAATTTGTAACAGTAATTTATGCGGAGCGGAGCACGGACTTGGCCTAATTTAGTTAGTTTAGTTTACGGAGTAGTTTAGTTAGTTTATGATATCATAGTTTGCGTCGGTCCGAGTTCCAGAACTCCCAACTCCAGCTAACTTATGTGCGGGTACATAAGTTCTTGACTCTGCTTATCATACCTACAGTACGGAGTACAAATTCAACGGAGTACAAATTCACAATGAAAAGGTTAATTTTTGAGTTCGTCCCAATCCCAACAATCTGAATCCCTACTGATTTGTTGGTTTGGGTTAAGTTAAGTTGAGTTCATGTATGTACGTTGTCGAATTGGTAACTGACCTGATAGGACGGATTTAGGTTAGTCTTTCTTAAACGAAAAGTGCGCTGCCGGTACATACATATTTGGAAAGAAGTCAAAGTCAATTGCGGTCAAATTCAATAATAATTGTTCGGCTCGGTAGGTACTGATGGTCGGAGTATTAATGTACCTATGTATATGTACTGTACGGAGTACATCGAAGGTATGTACCAGCATGTACATGTACATCTTATATGTACTGACTGTACTGGGCGACGTACCAGCGTTCAATGTTGTACCGTTGAAAGTACAAGTTTCTCCGAATATGCACATATGCATCGGTTCATGAACTCATCATTGAATGCTATCATACAGCATTATCAATGCACCTCACTATCGCTCAGTATGATACGTAGGCTTTTTCCGTTGTATCATACAGGTGATATACACACCAGGGTTTAGAGCAACACGGGTGTCGATAACAGGCCTGCAGCACCGCTAATTAGGTTCAATCACCCAGCAAGACCAACTCCATCCGCATCAAAACCAACGTCATTCACGGATTGACTACTCTCACCATCACCACCACCACCATCACCACCGTCACCATCATCATTCCCCTCCCCAACCCCCCGGCCCTGACCCTGCAATCTCCAAAGCAGCGCCAAGTAATCCGACGAACTCGCCTCCTCAACCGACTTATCCTCCCGAACCCGCAGAAACCTCGGAAACCGCAAACTCAACCCCCTTTCTTCGCTAACCAACCCGATAGCCGCCGAGTACGTCGGACTAAGCGTGATATCCGCAAAGGCGACCTCCCACACCTCCTGCGGGTGGAACCAGACGTCCGGCGTCTCGCCGTGGTATTCCACGTACAGGGAGGAGGAGGAACCGGGCCCACCAGGCATAGACGTAGACGTAGGCAAGGAAGAAGCGACAGCATTCAGCGAATCCGGGTCATATTTCTGGCGAACGGCGAGGTAGAACTTATCGGTGAAGCCGGACATGCATTTACAGACGGCTTCGAGGATGCCGGAGTCGGGGTTGCGGACGGCTAGGAGGATTGGGGACCACCAGTTGGCTTTGCGGCCTTGGCCGTGCCAGGCTGCGATGGGGACTAGGTCGAGGGTTTCGGAGGAGGTGGCGTTGTAGTCCTTTTTTACTTTGAGCCAGGAGTCGAGGCGCTTGTCGGGTTCGTAGGTTGCGAGGAGGGCTTTGCGGCGGGTGTTTGTGTTCGGGTTCGGGTTCATGTTCTTTTGGGTTGGTTGAGATAGTTCGCGGTTGTTGTTGTTGTTGTTGTTTTGGTTAGCCGGTTTCGCGGGGATGTTGTCGAGTACTTTGACCATGACGCCTTCGCATTTGGTGTCTGTTGCGTTCTTGAAGAACTCCAGGACCGTTTCTGAGTCGGTGGACGTTGCATCAAGGCTCTTGACCCATGTGAACCGGTTGGGGACTTCGACGAATAAACCCCGGAGGAGCTCCCGGCGTTCGCGGAATGGCCGATCAAGCAACGGCTCTCCATTGAGATACATCAAGTCAAACGCAAAAAGACAGACGTTGATCTTGATAGTCCCGATGTCGACATTTTTCTTCGCCCGATTCGTGAGGACCTGGAACGGTTGCAACTCCCCAGACTCCTGATCAACCGCAACTACTTCTCCTTCTAGGATGAAGCTTGAAACGCTCTCACCCCTAATCTGCGGGACTAGGGAGACGAGGTCTGGGTATTTATCGGTCATCAGTTCTAGGTGACGAGAGAATATGGATACTTTCCCTCTTGAGTCGCAGTGGACTTGTGCTCGTTGCCCATCGTACTTGTACTCACAGGTAAAGTCCCTTCCTTGGAGTTTCGTTAGCATCTCTGAAAGGTCGCGCGTGATACTACCCAGCATGGGCATCAAGGGAACGTGCAGCTTGAGACCACAGCGTGCGAGGAGCTCCTCTGAAACCCCAACCTCGAGCAAGCTGGACACGAGATTGTTATAATCCGGATGTCTTGCGTAGGCAGCTTTCACGATCTCCTCAGCATTATTGTAAGTCTCAGCAAGTGCTTCTTTACTGGTTCCTGCCAATGCCTGCTGAGAATGAACAGAGAAAGCCGCATCCTTTGGCTTGGAGAACAGAAAGGCCCGAGAAAGGGCAATCAGCATGGTAGTTTTGACCGCGCCTATCCGAAGGTTCTTCACAAGAGTCCTGACGATATACCGACTCTCTTCGGCGCCTCGTGCATCCTGGAGTAGTCTCTCGATAATCCGCTGCTTCGTATCTTGACTCCCAGCACCCTTGCTCGTAGCAATTTTCATTAGCGACTGATACACCCCTTTTATCCTCAGAGGCTTTGGCTTGACTAGAGTGAAACTCTGCTTCTTCTTAGCCTCAAAGGCAACGTCTCCGGGATCCCCATGCTTATTGTAAAGGGCCTTGAGTCCCTGGCTATTCAATCCGTATACCTTCTGAAGCGCTTTTGATATGGACGACCCTCCCAAGCCTAGCTCCAGGTCGATATACGGAGGGGAAATCGAACCAGTCGCCAACCACACCGCAGGGATAAGACTCGAAGGGTCTCCTTCGATGAGAAGTCGAAGGAAATTGACCAAGGTATCCACGATCTTGATGCGGCTTGTCGTTCCTCCTGCGAGGGCAAATGCTCTCGTCAGCAGTGCATACGGAGCGCCGTCAGCCCAGTGCTGTGCGAGGCCTTCAACGTATTGCGAGGGATCAAAGGCCAACGGGCTCTGGTCAAACGGAATGTCAGAGGAGACTGCATCGTCCGAGCCTGCAGACGATTGCAACGATAGCGTATCCTTCTTCCCTTGCGGGGACCCAGTATGCTCAATGCCCTGTGGCGCCGATGAAACTGGCGTAGAGGACTTCTCAACCTCCGCAGGAACAGAACCCGGAGCTAGCTCTGCAGTACTAGAAATCGCATTCGCAGCACTATTCTCCTGATCCCACTGTGCTTGGAGTCTGCGCGCAAAAGCTTCATCGGCGTCGGTGCCCGTGTGTGGTGTAGGCCTACCACTACCGGTACCTCCAGTCGCATCATCGCCTTTCTCCTCCGTCTTCCGTGCTTGTTTGGCAGATTGTCCTTGGAAGAAAGATTCTATGCTCCGCGTAGACCGACCCGAAGGCTCCGGATCGTTTCTCTTGCGTCTTTTCGCTGGACTTGGCATGTTGCAACTTGCCAGTTGGTTGATATCAGGTTATCGGCACTTGAAAAAAGACAACAAGTTGACGTTGTCTCCGACTCTTCTATCATACCTTGATATATCCGCCAACATTCATCATGGCGACGTCTTCGCCTAATAAACTGTCGCCGTTCGAGAGAATCCGGGTGGAGGACTATCTCAACGACAAAATCCAGGTTTCTTCCGATTTTGAGGGCTTGGATTCGTTGCTTTCTAATCTACGCGCCAAACGCGATCTTCAACAGAGACAGGTATTTACTCCTTCATATATATGCCCTTGATGGCTAGCTAAATGACGCTTGCAGTTAGCAGAAGCCGAAGAAGCACTATCGCTCGCCACCAAAACCTCCAACGACCATGCCGAAGCCACGCGAAAACGAGCCACTGCGTTCAACGAACAGCAGGCCGATATCGACAGACGGCTGAAAGACATCACGCAGTCGGATTCCAGCGATGAAGCAGTCCGGCAATTCGAGCAAAGCATGGAGAAGCTCCGAAGGCTGGAGATCTCAAGAGGCTACGTTGGTCTGTTAAAGGAAGTGGATGCGTTGAGGTATTTGCGCTGAATTGAATTGCAAACTAGATTTGCAACTTCTCCCGCGGAAGCGAGTTCGCTGAGCTGAGCTAGAGATTTAGCAAAGATGCCCTGAAGAATGTCGCGTCCGCTCCGCGGCTTGCGCTGAAGCCGTACGCTCGATTGCGGAGTATCGTCCTGTCCCTGAAGGATGCGCAGGTTGCTGCCGAAGGGGCGGCGCCTCATCTGGTCGATTATTCGGAGAGCCTGGCGTCTGCGTTGCGGGACCAGTTGAAGGGGCATTTCGGCAATGGGCTGCGAAAGACGCTTGAGCAGATGAAATGGCCGGCGAAGGATATGCGCATCACGGATAGCTTAATGGGCCAGTGGAGGAGCGACGTTGAATTGCTCTTGGATTTGCAGATACCGTATGCACACACTTACCTACCGGTCTAGAGGCCTTTATGCATACGCTTCTAACGCTGTTGCTAGGGAACTCCAAGGACGCGACACGATATCTAACAGCCAGGACGTTGAGCCGCCTATTCTATTCCCGATGGAGGTCATCGTACACCCGCTGGCACTCAGATTCAAGTACCATTTCAACGGCGACAAACCAACCAACAGGTTTGACAAGGTACCTAAGACTCCGGCTCTGCTTTATGTAAACTATCAGATCTGACCGATATCCCAGCCCGAGTACTTCCTGTCGCATATCACGGACCTGATAAACACATACGGTGACTTCTTCGCGAAGCACCTCCAACCAATATTCAACAAGAAGTCGCAAGACGTGGGACCTGCTCTGGAATGGAACTTCTACAATGCACCGCACGCCTTCATTACATCTCTCCTACCGATGCTGAGACAGAAATTGAAAGCTTTCCTGCCCCAAGTTTCCGATTACCCGCCGCTCCTCAGCCACCTCATGCACGAGCTGATGACCTTTGACAGCGAGATCCGCGAGTCGTGGGACTACCTACCAAACCCACACGCCGAAGGCGACTGGAAGGGAGTAACGTGGGAAGTCCTGGTGAAGCAAGGCTGGTTCGACCGTTGGCTGCAAGTGGAAAAGGACTTCGCACTAGCCCGGTACAAGGAAATCATCGACGCGCCAGACAGCGGACAGCTGGACTACGACGGCGTTGAGCCCTTGGCCACCAAACCAACTCGAGCGGCCATCCGCGTCAACGATCTCCTCGAGACCATCACGGAACGATACCAGCCGCTATCGTCCTTCAGTCAGAAACTGCGATTCCTCATCGATGTCCAGATCACCATCTTCGACCAGTTCCATGCCCGTCTCGGCTCTGCGTTGGAGGCGTATCTTGCCATGACGTCCGCAATCGGACGCACCATGCACGGCGGATCAGACGGCCAAGCCAGCGTCGAAGGAGTCGCGGGACTAGAGCGCCTCTGCCGAGTCTTCGGAAGCGCAGAATACCTCGAAAAGAAAATGGAAGACTGGAGCAACGACGTATTCTTCGTCGAACTCTGGACCGAACTCCAATCCCGCGTACAGGGCAACCACAACAACGGCCAGAACGTCGCGGGCGCCATGTCCGTCGCAGACGTCGCCTCCCGAACCTCCCCCGCCGTCACAAACAACCACACCACCACACCAACAACAACAACAACAACACCAACAACCCCCGACGGCGCCCTCTTCGACGAAACCGCCTCCGCCTACCGCCGCCTCCGCCTCCGCTCCGAATCCATCCTCTCCTCAACCCTCTCCACCAACACCACCACCGCCCTAAAACCCTACTCCCGCATCTCAACCTGGTCCACCCTCACCACCACCACATCGACCACCACCACCACCCCACACCCCCCATCCCCCGACCTCTCCCCAACCCTCCGCACCCTCTCCTCCAACCTCACCTTCCTCACCACCGCCCTCGGCATCCCACCCCTCCGCCGCATCACCCGCCCCCTCCTCCTCTCCCTCCAGGCCTATATCTGGGATAACGTGCTCATGCGACACACCTTCTCGCTACCCGGCGCGATCCAGTTAGCCAGTGACGTCGGCCATATCTGTGCGCTTGTCGATGCCGCACTCGGTCCTGGTGTTGTTGGGGTTGGTGGTGAGTACTCGGGGCGGTCGGTGAGGAGGCTGAATGAGGGGCTTTTGTTGTTGCAGTTGGGTGGGGGTGATGGTGGTGGTTCTCCGCAGCTGGGGTTGGGGTTGTGGGAGGTTGAGAAGAGGCTTTTCAAGGATAATGAGAGTGCTCGGTTGGTTCTTGCGGAGTTGGGGATTGAGTTGTTGGCTGAGGTTGAGGCGAGGATGGTCTTGGAGAGGAGGGTTGAGGTTGGTAGTTAGGTATAGGTGCAGCTTGGTATGATATACATATCAATCGTATCCGATTAATAGCATAAGTAATGCATAGACATATATTGACTGGTTGACTGAGAAATATGCAAATAATTCGTAACACGTTGTATCCCTATATCTCATGCAAATATGTACACAATCATGTTATTCCCATAAAGACATGCCAGCTGCTTGAAATATCATCCAAGCTCGTATATGTGCAAGATAAGCAGCTAAGGCCATTAGAAGCAACCCAAGCAAATACCGTTTGGTATCATATCACATCACATCACAAAAGCAGGAGAGGAGAGGAGAAGTGCTTGCAATTAACAAGCCAAACCAGACGTGACAAGAGAAAGGAGCGGTTCACTCCCTCCTAACCTCCTCAGCAACACCAGGACCGACATCCTCAATAGCACGCACAAGACCCTCAACCGTCTCCTTGATAGTCATAACATTGACAACACAACGGAAGAACTTCCCGCACCCAACCGCCTCAGAATCATCCTCACTAGGCGGTGCAAAATCGACCATAAACCCCTTACCCACAATAGCGCGCGTGATGCGCTCCGTGATCTTGCTATTCCGCTTGCCGCGTTGTGTCTCCGCGGCAGCATTATCGCCACGCGGGAATACAAACTCCTTCCCGGGGGCGTAGTAGAAGCAGACCTGTAAGCAAGGCGGCGGTTTTTCGCTGACGAGGATAAAGTTGGGGTTTTTGTCGATGATGGTGGCTAGGTGGGTTGCTACGGAGCAGGCGGAGTCGATTTGTCTCTCGTAGCCGGAGGAGCCGTAGTAGGTCCAGCTTAGGAAGAGTTTCAGGGAGTCTGCGCGACGGCCGCATTGGAGGGTGAGATCCGCTAGGTCCCAGACTTCGTGCGCATCAGAATCAGCGGCTGAGTCGTTCCTGGAGGTGGTGGAAGGGTCTGCTGTAGCAGGCTCCGGGTCCCCGGCGTGGAACAGGTAACCAGCAGGAAGCGTGTTGGCGCGGTGGAACTGGCGCAAATCCGCGGCGAGCAGGAACGAGCATGTCACGGGTACACCGAGCATTTTATGGGGGTTGATAGCGATACTGTCTGCCTTCTCTGCACCGGCGAGTTTTGATCGTTGACGCTTGGAGAATGTGAATGAGCCGCCCCACGAGCCATCGACGTGGAACCAAAGCCTGTACTTCTGGCATATGGCAGCAATTTCAGCAAACGGGTCAAAGGAGCCCATGACCGTCGTGCCGGCCGTGGCGTTGACGTAGAATGGCGTCTTGCCTTCGCTCAAGGCTTTTTGGACAAGTCTCTCCAATTCCGCGGGGATCATGCGGCCTTGCCTGTCGACGGCCACGGGCCAGACAGATTTCTTTCCGAATCCCAGCATCTGCGCTGCCTTCTCAATGCTATAATGTCCATGCGCACTGGTGAAAAGAACAAATCGATACCCGCCATTGCCATCTTCCTTAGTCTCCGGGAACAGATTATTGCGCGCGATGACAATAGATGTTGTATTAGACGCAGAACCGCCCTGGACCGAAATGCCACCTGCGCGGGGACCGTTCAGCCCAAAAAGCGACGCCAGCTTCTTCCCCGTATACTTCTCGATGATGGTAAGTGCCGGCGAAACTTGGTAGACATGTACATTGGTATTCAGCGCTGCTAGGATCAACTCCGCCGCGAGTCCGGGCGCGTTCGTTGATGCGTAGAGCTTATCGAGGAAACCCTGGTGCCATGTGTTGACCGAGTATTGGAGGACCTTTCGGAGGACTTCGATGAGGCCGTCTTGCCGGGTGCCCTCCTCCGGTAAATTCAATTGAAGGATTTCCTGTAGTTCCAGAGGCGTTTTGTAATTCACTAATGATTTTCCGGGTTGTTCATTGCTCTCGTTGGCGCCATTGCCGTCGGTATGCGGTTTCCCGCGGGGAATGAGACTCTCGTCTGCGGATCGGATGAAAGGGATTAGGAGGTCTTCGACGGCGTTGAGGAGCTGAGAAAAGAAGGCATGTCAGTCAACTGATCATTCAACGCGAAGCGACAGGGAATTGGAGTAATGAAAGCAGCATATCCTACAGAGAAAAGACCTCGCCGTCGCGGTTTGCGCTGTATTGACTCACATTTCGGACTTCATCGGCACGGTTGACAGGGGGGTTGACCAGTGCCGGATGCTGGAAGGACGCAGACATGACTGACTGATTGATATGATAAGATCGATTGTCGATATGAACAGGTTGAAGAGAACAGAAATAGGTAAAAGTGAAGGAGATATGGAAGAGAAGAAGAAGAAAAAATCAACCTCGGGAGTGGCGAAGGAGAAGAAGAAGGAGAAGATCCCGTGACCAAAAATGGAACAACCAAAACAAGAAATTAGGGCTAGGGCAATGGTATCATCGTCGTGGTCTATCATGAATATCATGCACTTCCACTCCTGCTCACACTCACGCTCACGCTCACGCTCCTGCTCCTGCTCCTGCTCCTGCTGCTGCGAGTCCCTCGGTCGTCATCGTCGTCGTCGTCGTCGTCCGAAGACCGCATCCCCGTAGCACCAACCACAAACGTCTCTTCGCACCATTCCGCAAACGTATCGACGTCCCACACGGTGTCTTCTCGGCCCTTGCCCTTCTTGCTAACGGGAATCCCCTTCGTCTTCTCCGCGGACCTGTACTCGTCAAAGAAGTCTTCGTAGATCTGGATAACCCGATCCTGCACTGCCCCGACCAGTGTCTCCTTCATCCGAACTTCGTCTAGGTAGTCGTTCAACACGCGTCGGAGTTCTGGAACCTCCTTCTCGATGTTTCGGCAAGTAGGCACCATGACTTCGCCGCGCTGCAGGTTTCGGCGGTCGACGAACTTGGACGGCAGTGTCGCTGTCATTTTGGTGGCGACTCCGTTGATGAAGTCGTTGATCAAGGTTCTCAATCTTCCGTCCAGTTCTACCTTTGCGTCTAGCATGTTTTCCACCACCCGTGGAAGTAGCCCATGGCCGACAAGTCGCATGAGGTTGCGGGGGTTGAACAGACCGCCCCTTTCCCGCAGTTCCCAGAATGTGTTGGTAACTCCGGAGAAGTCGAGGGATACTTCAGGTGCCACGTATTCAATGTCGAACGCAACTATTTGCTGTTTGAGGATGAGCAAATGGCTCAGCAGAAATAGTTGAGCGTCGACGGGAGTCTTCTTGGCAGATAATTGGGCACCTGCTTGGTGAAGCGATTCATTCGTTTGGTGCACGATCTGGTGAGCCAGATCGTCGAATACAGTGGACTGTTCCAATTCAGTTAGTCTCACGGCAAATTAAAAAGGTATAATAGAAGAGGCAATGTTCGTACATTTACAAGACGGTATATCCTGCTCAGCAGCCAGATGGCCTTGCGCAAAGTTGGGTACCACCCAGCTTGCATTTCCAAATCCCATTTGACATCTTGCTCGAACGCCGAATCCGGACCATCGTCGGCTTTGTTGGAAGGTGGCACGGCCAGCATATCCGCAGACAAGACCTTCTTGCCTGAGATCTGACCGTCAGTTGCTGACACCGAGATCTCCCGGTCGCGAACAGGATAGTCGAGGTCTTCAGGACGCGGTTTGTATCGCTCAATCTCATCGTGAAGAAAAGCTTGCGCGCGAAAGACCAACCGAGTTTGAGCATCCTCCAGTGCCGGCTGTATTAGAACGGAAAAGTCAAGCTGGGTAACATCCACGTTTTCAGATTCCTCTTCCGGGTCAAGTAAATAACGGGTTTGCAGGAGTGTACAAAGCTGGCAAAGCCTGACTATCTTGTCCTCGTGTATTATCCTAGGTCGAAGGTGATCGTACAAAGGCTCGCAGATCGTTTCTAGAAAGTCGTACAAGCCTCCATGTCCGTGGAACCACTCGCCCCAGAGATCAAACTCGTCCAAACATATACCGCGGACATAGCTGATGCTCCCACGCGCAAATGCGACCAAATCTTTCGAGGAGCTCGGTGCCAATGCAATGTCATTGAGCTTCTTGCGCACCAAAGGTATAGTCAACTTCCCACGGACCGCAGCGTAGTTCGAATGTAGTTCATTGAGGAGACTCTGGTATTCGGCTTCGTTGCCTTGGCTTGGGTCTAACGGCGGCACGGCTCGCTTTTGGATCTCGAGACCAATCTGCTTCAACTCCGGGGCTCCAACTCTGAATTTGGCGTATAAAAGAGCCGACAGGGCAGTATCGTTGAGAGGTTGATCCGCAATTTTTCTCGACACGCCATAATAAATATCTCGTAGCGCTGCGACGAAATGGCCCCGAATGAGTGTGAGAGCCCGCGTTAAGAGTAACCTGTACCTGGAGCGATAGACCTCGGCTTCCCTTTGATCAGACTGCAAACCCATTAGCCGTCATATCACACAAGACGCAAAAAGGAAGGGCTGAATCATCCTGACATGAACTTCCATGTAATCCAAACACTCATCCAAATGCCTCAACATCTCCGAAAACTCCTTGTCACGGACGGAATTCCCAGCGCGCGGTGCATTCAACTTCTTGGACGCAGGATCCAAGAAATCGTAAAACTGAAGATTGTACTCGATTCCATCCGCTAAAATCGAATTGCGCCTTTGCGCTGACAGTAGACCCTCGCATTGTTTCTGGAAATTGGACGTCCGCAAATCCACCGCTTTGAACGACTCGGATAAGTTGGTCAACAGGTCGAGGGTAGAAGAGGTATCGGATAGAAGCGCATCAAGATGGGACTTTGAGGTCTGCAGCTCATCAAGACAGGATCTATAAGCCAGAACAGAAAAAAACGCAGTTAATTCCTGAGCCATTGCGATGGATGTTGCGACCATCGTCTGGTCTGCCGCCGAAAGGAGGTGCCGTCCTTACTGGTATTCGTCGTAACTGGCCTCGAGCAAGTCATCTTCCACCTCGGTGTACCACTGAGAGAACTCGAGCTCGTTATGGATGTCCTCAAGGGTCTTGGACTTTTTCTTCGCAGGTATATCAACGTCCTCGATATCCCCGGCTTTGAGTACGGGGGGAGGAGGGCCAGACGGTTCGGTCTGGCCTCGCGCTCGCTGCTTTCTACCTCGCCGCGGCATTCTTGTGGTAGAGCGCTGAGTCCTGACGACCTGAGCAGAGATCCCGTCAGGGCCTCTTTAAACGCTTGCTGAGTGGAATTAACCGTATTATCAATATTAGTATGGTCATATCATAGTAGCAATCGATGTCGCCGGGAGTGGTGCGTCTCCGATGTCCCTGCGAGCTGCTATTCTGCCGCCCGAGTCCGCCTACCGGCAGCTATTAGGTAACTATTGCTGTTGACGTCGTTGTTGTTTTTTATTCCGAACGCTGTAGGATTTCCAGGCTTCCCTTACCATATGTGTTCTCCAGCTCAGCATATCAAAGGGCTTCTATTGGTAACAGACGGTATCATGCTGACGACGAAAGTGAGACGGCCTCTGGCGAATGCCGTCAATCTCAGGCATTGTTTTCCTAGAGCTCAACGACCATTCGTTCCACAATGCCGGTACTATGCATCCAAGAAAAAGGCAAAGAAGATAGTGTCGAAAAAGCCTTCGTCCTCCTCGAAATGGATCCAACGCTCCTTGGGGTTGACAGGGACTGCGGCTGCTGTGTTTCTGGTCTACGCTCTCGCAACAAAGACCAATATCGGCCAGGAAACCCAGAAAGACCCGGAAGTGAAGGATATAGCTTCGATTGCTGAGGATTCCAGCAAGTATGTTCAGAGAATGAAATGCTTGGAGAGTCCTGGTGTTTATTTATGGGGCTCGAATTTGTATGGAGTCGTTGATCCGGATTCGAAACAAACTGTTGTCAAGACACCGCGCAGAATGGCCTACTTTGACGGCCAAGTACTGAGAGACATCAAACTGAGCGAGAAATCCGGCGCTGCAATTACCGACAAAGGCGATTTGGTCCAATGGGGTAAAGGATACTCGGAGCCTGACTTCAAACCTACGAGGACTTTGACCGGCAAGAACCTAGTTTCGCTTTCCATGTCTCAGGATCGCATAGTTGCGCTGTCTTCGAATGGAAATGTCTACTCACTCCCAACTCCGAAACAAGAGCAGGAATCTGGCCGCAAACCCCGAGAAAGCTCTTGGGCCCCTTTCTGGGCTGCACATGCCAGTGTAAGCTACCGCCTTCTTAAGCCATCGTTGAAGCTAGGTGAGAAGGTAACTGCTCTCAGTGGTGGTCTGGAACACGTTTTACTACTGACCAATTATGGCCGCGTCTTTTCTGCGGCATCTTCAACCGAGAGCTATCCCTCTCGCGGCCAGCTTGGTATCCCAGGCCTCACTTGGAAGACCCGACCTGACGGTCCCGTCGATGCGTGCCACGAAATAACGAGTCTCAAGAATTCCAAGATCATCCAAATTGCCGCCGGAGACTACCATTCAGTGGCGCTTAGCAAGGACGGACGCATATTTACTTTTGGACAGAATTCCCTTGGTCAACTAGGAAGAGAATTCAACCCAGACTCACCATTCAATGACACTCCCACCGAAGTACCCCTGGATAAGCTCTACAGGCGAAAAATCTGGGAACCAAAGGCAACGGGAATTGCAGCCGGTGGTACCAACAGCTTCTTCACCGTGGACGCGAAGCGAATCTTGGGCCGCGACGAAGACCCTTCAACAACGCCGGGACTGGGCCGCGTCACAGCTGACACATGGGCATGCGGGAAGGGAATTTCGGGAGTCCTTGGAACTGGAAGATGGGTTCACCTACAGGATGACCCTACCAAGGTGAAAGCCCTGAGCGGTCTGTTTGAGTTCGACGAGCGTGCAAATAAATTGGCCCCGATCCGCCTGCGTGAACTGTCTGTCGGCTCAACTCACGCATCCGCAGTCCTGGGCAACTGTTCCCAACTCAATGCGTCAACCCAGTCGTCATTAGATGACGGTAATACCTCCGGTTTGGATGTGCTCTGGTGGGGAGGGAATGAGTACTTCCAGCTGGGCACGGGCAAGAGGAACAACCTCCCCAGACCGACATACATTAACGTGCCCGCAGGACCTGAAGGAAATGATAACAGCAGCCAGGAAGCACGCTTGCAGGTCTTGCCCCGGCACAAGGGCAAAGTAAACAACCGTAACGTGGACATGGAGCAGCGCGTTGAGTGCGGGAAATATGTGTCTGCGATCTATTCGGCCAAATAACCAGTCTCTTCTCTCTCGTGTACTATTGTACTTTTATTATCTTGTTGGTGTATTACTATGAACCTGCCGTATGGTTTTTGGAAGTTTTTTGTATAATGCCGTGATCGAAGGGCTCTACGCAGTGGGCTTCAATTATTCCCAATTAGGAAACCCAGCTTCCATTGCAAACAAACCAAACAAGCCGTCTCGGAGATCGCTCGGACCGCCGCTTTATCAATCGCAACAAATTTTCGCGATCAAGCAAAGACCTGATCTTCAACATGACCAGTAAACACCAATAATAACCATGCCACGAGAAAACCAGAAAAGAGGCCGTCGCGCAGCTGAGAAGACCAAGAAGGACGAATCCAAACGAAAGCGCGACGAAGGCAGCGAAGCACCGAATTCGAAGCGACTTAAACCGTCTCAAGATGATAACTTCGACCAGAATGCCGACTACATCTCCCTAAACGTTGACGAAGGAGGAGGAGGATACGGAGGAGGATACCAAGGAGGAGAAGGAGAAGCGGGCGAACACGACTACAACCAAGAACCCTCCACCGAAACACCCTTCTACGGACTCCTCGACAGCGAAGAACAAGAATACTTCTCCCGGGCGAACGAAGTGTTAGAATTGAACCAATTCGAGGATGACGAGGCGCGACGCTTGTTCGTCGATAGCGTTCTCAGCGAGGCGAGCGGGAAGGAGCTGAAAGTTGCATGCAGTCAGTCGTGTTCGAGGTTGATGGAGAAGGTGATTTCGATGTGCGATGTTCGACAGATCCGGAGGTTGTTTGGGAAGTTCGTCGGTCATTTTTTGCATCTGGTGCAGCATCGGTTTGCGAGTCATTGCTGTGAGACGCTGTTTATTCATGCGGCACCCGCGGTGAATCAGAAGGGTTCTAGGTCGAAGGGGAAAGGGAAGAAGCAGTCGCGGTCTGAAGATGGAGAAGATGATGATAATGAAGAAGAACCGGAGCTATCCCTTGAGGAGATGTTTATCAAAGTCGTGGAGGAATTGGAAGGTAACTGGGGCTATTTATTGACAGAACGATTCGCGTCGCATACAATCCGGGTTCTTTTGTTCGTGCTCGCAGGAGAGCCAGTCGACCTATCATCCGCGGACTCGGTAGTCGCAAGCCGAAAGAAGGAAAAGCTAGGCCTGCCGGACACAGAGACACAAGGCGAGAATACCATCGCCCAAAAGCGAGACGTCCCGCAGTCCTTCGAAGACACGCTGAAGAAGGTAATCAGGGACATGGTATCCATGCTGGACGATACGTATCTCCGGGCACTGGCTACCCATCCCGTCGGGAACCCGGTACTGCAGGTCCTATTATATCTAGAGCTTGCTCATTATGGGAAATCCAGCGCAAAGGAACCTACCTCGGTTACGAGGAGATTAATCCCGGACGAGTCCCTGGAGGAAGGATCCAGCAGCGCAACTTTCGTCCGAGGCCTGTTCTACGACCCAGTTGGTTCGCGGTTGCTGGAGACGATTGTACGATGGGCGCCATCGAAACTGTTCAAGAACCTTCACAAGAACCTCATACGCGATAACATCGGCTCGCTGGCACGGAACGTAACCGCTAGTTACGTCGTTATCAAAGTCCTGGAGAGACTCGGAAAAGACGACCTCCAGAATGCCACGGAATTGATTCTCCCCGTGTTTCCCTCCCTCGTGGAACGGTCCAGATTGGTCGTCCCCAAAGTGCTGATCGAGCGCTCCGTCGTCCGTGGGAACGACACCCGTCCCATCGCAAGGGCATTGAAATCAGCCTACGACGAAGACCCAGCCAAACGACTCTCCCAGATGCTAAAACTAGACTACAACAACAACACCGAAACGCCCACCGACGAGCACAACCCACCAAAACAAACCAACCACCACCAACAACAACCCCCCTCAACCGCCGAAAAACTCCACGGCTCCCTCCTCGCCCAAACAATGCTAACCGTCCCCGGCCCCCTAAGCGACCTAATCTACACCAGCCTCCTCGCCCAACCCACACCCACCCTACTCTCCATCTCCAAAGACCCCACCGCATCCCACGTCCTGCAACAAGCCCTAACCCTACCATCCTCACCGCCGCAATTCCGCCGTCAATTCACCGCCCGCTTTCAGGGGCACCTGGTCGACCTCGCGCTGGACAGTAGCGGGTCGCATGTTGTCGATGCACTATGGCCGGCTACCAGGGAGGTATTCTTTGTTAAGGAGCGGATGGCGCAGGAGTTGGCGAGGGCGGAGCTGACGCTGAGGGATTCGTTTGTGGGCAGGGCTGTTTGGAGGAATTGGTCGATGGATTTGTTTAAGCGGCGGGGTGGTGAGTGGGCTGCTAAGGCGAAGAAGGGGCTTGATGGTGGTGGTGGTGGTGGTGGTGGTGGTGATGGTCGACAGGGGCAGGTGTCGGAACGGGGGAGTGGTAGTAATGCTAAGAAGGATGGTAATAAGGATAAGGATAGCAAGGATGGTGAGCGGCCTAAGTCGAGAATTGAGATGGCTAGGGCTAGGTTTGCTGAGAAGGAAGCTGCTGCTGCTGCTGCTGCTGCTGCTGGCGCTACTGCTTCTGCTTCTGCTTCTGCTGAGGGTGGTGATGCAAAGGCGAAGAGCAAGGAGGACAAGGGGAAGAAAGCAGCTGGTCCTCGCAAGTCTCAGGCGCCGCTGGCTGCAAAGAGTTAATAGGGCATGTATGTACCATAGTGAATAGAGTGATATCCATCCTGTTATGTGAATGAATGTTAAGAGCTTCTTTTCTGCAGGCAGCACCAACATTCTTCTCTCGATGGTTGGGGACACCTATAACGAGAAAGGAAGAGGCATATGTATTAGAAGATGCTGTCATATAAAGTATAAAAATCCCCAATAAATCCCAAAAGAACCCCTAGTACTCATAAATCATTGATATAAACAAATGCCAAAATAAGTGCAGGATATGCCGTATGTGAAATCAATAAATGGTCTCCAAATACTCGAAGAAAAATAACGCGTACCCAAAAGAAAAAAAGAGAAAGGAATGATAGACAAAATAAAAAACTCCTCTCCCAGGAACAGAAGAAAGAGAAAAGAATGCAGCTATTTTTCACCACATCATAGGACGTGTCTAATCTTTGCGTAGAGTTCCGTATCAAGGAAATTATAGTTGGGATCGGATATACAGAACGGATGTTGAGTAAGAAGAGTCTCGGCAGTAGGTCTCTCGTAGGTATTTCTGGTAGGACTGTCAGCGATTGAACTAAGAAATAAGTTGAGAAGACAACAGCACGAAACTTACATTGTGAAGCAGTCGTACATGAAAGCAAGAGCCTCCGGACTGATGTTCAAAGACACATCTTCAGGAATCGGGGGAGCCTGATTCAGACTTCCGAGCTTGAAAATGGCACCAATGGCCTCCTCTCTGCTCCATGGACGGCGGCCAGCAAATACCTCCAGGACGACACATCCAAGAGACCAGATGTCCACCTTGGCGCTGTAGCCCCGACCTTGAGATTGAATGACCTCGGGAGCCATCCAGAACACAGATCCTTGCATCGAGTTCGAAGAGTCATTGCCGTATATGTTGTCTGATTTCTTCGAGATACCGAAGTCGGAAATCTTGCACGTTCCGTCAAGGTCAAGGAGGATATTGTCTGCCTTCATGTCGCGGTGCAAAATGCCCTGATCATGCAAATACGCCAATCCGCTCAACGTTTGGCGCGTGAGCGATCTCACAACGCTTTCCTCGAACTTGCCGTGTTTGCGAAGACAACTACCTATGGAGCCACCAGAGATATACTCGAGGTAAATCGAAATGGAAAATTCGCCTCGTTCGCACCCGAGGTACTGAACGATATTCGGATGCTCGAGGTGTTGCATCGTGTCGATTTCTTTATCCAGGGCCGAAACCATGTCCCTGATACGATCCGTTTCTTGACCGGTGACCCTTGGGTTGATGTCCACCTGCTTGACAGCCAAGACCTCTCCGTTGTCTGCGTTCATACCCAAGTAGACTCTTCCATATGTTCCTTTGCCAATAAGTTGACCGCGGATAATACGGAAAGTGGGCTGTCTTTGCAACTGAGGCGCATTGTTCTGTGGGATAGGTTCGAGATAGCTCAGCCGCTTTCCAGGCTTTGGACTAATCTGCATAATCTTCGCCCCAAACATTTTAGTGCTCTTACGCCGTAGGATATCACCAGACTTCTGATTCCCAGAAGTATGCACACTTCGGTTCCTGTGAGTTTGGTTGGCGCCTTTGGCGACTTCTCGAATCGACTTCATTCGCCCGAGACCACCAGCGGAGCGGCCGAAACCGCGCTTAGGCGGCTCTTTCCCTCTGATAGTCGGTTCATTAGAGCCCATCGTGTCCGTGTAGCTGTTACTCGGCTGCGCGGTGTAATATGACGGTCCTGTCCTCTCTTTGAAATTCGCTTCGTTTCCAGGCGCAACTTTGCTTGTGGGAGATGATGGAGGAGAACTCGCGTTACCTTCCAGATATGGCGCATCCAAATCGACACCCGGGAAGAACTCATCCAGGTTCGCAATGACTCCTTCAACAGGCGGCCTGTTTGCCCATACGTCACCTCTGGCAAATGAGGGCCTTCGGCCAAGAGCGTCGCTGCCCCGCGGCGAATTAGGCGAATTCAAACTGTCCTCGACATCGCCGTTGTCTTCAATGGGGCTATATGTGTACGCTCCAAACGTCGGGGATTTGATTGCCACCGCCTTCTTTCTTTGGCCGGGAGCTAACGAGAGCGGCGGAGGTCTTTCAGATTTATCGCGAACATTTGCCGGCCTCGGTGCGTTTGCTTCCGCGTTTTCTTGCGCCTTCTCATTTGGTATCGGTATTGCGAAGAGACCATCGTCAGACTCTTCGTCAGATTCCCCTTGCGGTTCTGGTGGTCTCTGGAAGGAAACCTCGGCCTCCTCAAATTCAAACTCAGGACCAACTGATTTGCGAGACTGAGACCGTGGTGGTCCGTCTTGGGCTGGAGGATGCTTCGGAGCTGACTGTTGAGATTGTTCTGTAGGATTGTCAGATATGAGAAGAAACAGACAATTATACGCGCAGGCATGACAAGCGGAAAAGTAACGAAACGCCGCTACTAAATTGAAGCTTACCTGGAACTTCTTGAATAGGATTCACGAGGCCAGGACCGGGCTGTTGCTGTGCAAATTCCGAAGTGAACAATCCTTGCTCCGCTTGAGGGCTCGGTCCGGAAGGCGACGGCTTCCCAATGAAGGTGGTCATCTTGCCCATACTGGCAATAGCCGCCCCGAAACCATGATTCTGATCGGGTGAGGGAAGACGACGGTCAACATTCCTCTTGCTGAGAGAATTGACCTTGGTCAGAGTGCTAGACTCAGGTGGTGCTGTCGGGGGTTTGCGACGGGGAACGAGCGTTTCAATTTTCTTCTCAGTGCCCTCGTAAGGCGACACACGCGGGGAATCAAAATCAATGACGCCCTCACGTCTATATCCTATCTCACCGTTCGCATCCTTCTTTGGTTGTGAAGCAGGTGGATGTTTCGCACGGTACGCTCTCTGTTTCCGCTCAACTTCACGCTGGTGTTCCTCGTGTCGTGCGAGCAAATCAGCCTTCTCGGGACCAAGCAAATGGTTGGCATCCATGGCTCCTTCACCTAAAGGCCCTCCAGGTACATGCTGTGGGGTGTCACGAGGGAATGTATGTACGGCAGGCGAACCCGACATTGGCTGCCGAGAACTAAGCGGCGAAGACGGCTGTATATTATGAGTATGGTGCGTAATCCTGCTAATAGCTTCATCGTCAAGCGGTTTCCTATGCACATGCTGTCCAGACGAAGGAGAAGCAAGGGCCTTCTCTGAGAGTGGTATACCCAAACCGGGCGCGAAGACGTGCGATGCGTTACTAGGGCCAGGATAGCTGTGTGATCCGCGCACGAAAAGTTTCAAAGAGGCGGTCGCGTCGGCTTTCCTCCCGTGGAAAACCCACAACATGGTATCATTCAACGGCTCTTCATGCTCTAATTGTCCAGGTTCCGTCGTATAAATCTGAGAGCTGGTCCAATCTAACATTCCCAATTTCGAGCAGATTACATTGCGTAAAGTATCAACAGTGTCAATGTCCGTCACGTCGACTAAACGGTAGTTCAGAAGATCCGACGTCACGAACATCCACTTCTTTCCTCTTTGATTCGACTTTGTGCGCGTAGAAGCATTGTCAGACGCGTGAGCAGTGGACAGACGATCCCCCAGTGATACGTCACTAGCATTGTAATCCGACCTGGTGTACGGAAGAAAAGAGCTATTCGGTTGGCGAGTATATATCGGGCTTGTAGGTGAATCTAACCCATGTTCTTCCGGGGACGTATAGCTGGAATCGCTAGCCTTTGGGGGTTTTCGCTTAAAGAAGTTTCCAAAGAATCCTTTGCTAGGCTCCTTCGAATTAGAGAAAGCAGGGTTCTCGTTTCCCGATGGGCGAGGACTTGGCTCTCCTGGTGACGGACGAACCAAATTCCCATGCTTGCGGCTTTCGTAGAAACGACTGGTTACCGGAGCATTACGACTCATACCCATATTAGAATCAGTACTGTTGGCACGCGAGTGCTCATTGATTGAGCCGAGATCCCCTGTTGATATTGATGCCGGTCCCGAATATGCCAGTAACGCATGCTGAGTCGCAGGGCTGCCACTTTGAGGACTTTCTTCATATTGCCGAAGGGACGCTGCGAGGGCGCCGCCGTCATTGTTGGAGGTCGAAGGGCTCTGTTTTTGATGGTGATGATAGTTATCTGACACTACTCGGGACTGGCCCAGCCGAGTACCCGGTGCCGGCTCTGGCTGACTTGGATCAGAGGACATAGGTTCGCGACTAGTCGGGACAGGCAAAGTCACCGAGCGCATCTGCCCGCCGCTTGCTTTCGGATAACCGACGTGCGACGCTTGGAGGTTGGGATTGTGACCAGGGCTGCTCTCCACAGTTGCCATGCCGGGAGCGGCAGAAGCAGGTTCGTGAAAGGGAGCCGGCGATATCTCCGACCCTGGATCGGACGGAACACTTGCGGACTGTGGTAGGTGATGGTGTTCCGGTCGTCTCATGACGGGGATCCCAGAGTCATACCCACCCTCATGAATCAGGCGAATGGACC
This sequence comes from Xeromyces bisporus, assembly GCA_900006255.1. NCBI lineage: Eukaryota > Fungi > Ascomycota > Eurotiomycetes > Eurotiales > Aspergillaceae > Xeromyces > Xeromyces bisporus. The sequence continues at coordinate 60,590 of HG983351.1, forward strand.
TGCGCAAGCGGTTTCCTTCCTGACGTTCACGAGCTTGATCCCATCCGGTCCCACTCTTCTCGCATTCCTTAGCCAACTGCGGGTAAACAACTCTGTGCAGCTTGCCGTAATTCGGCCGACCGTTAGACCGATGACCGAGTTCCAGGAAATCCGCCCCTTGAAGCTCCAAGGACTTGAATGTCTCCTGCCAGTCATTCGAGAAGCCATTTTGAGCAAGCCATGAAAGTACTCGCTCGAGTGGCCACACGGCCGCCGCCTCGCTTGACGACATACCACTGATTGACGTGTTACTGTAATAAGGATACTGCTCCGAGGTTTCGACAACTCGACCTGGAGGTTGGAAGTGTGGATTATGATGGGTTGCAGTAGTTGGACCAATTGGCGAATTCAGTTCATGAACATCATCGTGTAGAACGAAGGGAGCAGGGGCATTGCGGCCTGGCGTATGTGGAATAGCTCCATCCTTCCTGTATGGGGAGCCATTTACATTCGCTTGCTCGTATGGCTGGTTCATGCTACCATCCATCTGGTAAGAATCGTATGCGGGACGAGTATGAACATCCAGTGGAGGGATGCCCACGCCCGGGCCAAACGATTCAGGGCCAGGTACGTAAGTCGCGGAGGCCATGGGTTGGCTTTCGTTTATAGACTGCGCGAAAGGTATCGACAACGGAGCTGGCGGACGGCCGTATGCCAGGTGTTGTTGACCTTGGTTTGCCACAGCTAAAGAAGGGGGTAACGGTGGAGGTGGAGGAAGGCCATGTGATACCGCCCGCCGGTCCCAATTCGGCTGCAACGAAGAATAGCCATATCCTGACCCTGGAGGCGGTCCAGGTGGCGGTCCAGGAGGTGGAGGGGGAAACATAGGGTACTGCCTTGGAGGAGGCGGAGGAAAGCCCATTATGTGTGTCTGGGACTGCTGCTGTGGAACAGCAGGTATGAAATGATGCCGTTGCCCGTCCATCCTAACACTGGAAAACACCAACACTAGAGTACTTTACCAAGCACCGCCAAACGTTCCTCGACTCACTGTCTCACTGATGTTCAGGTAGCAGCGGGTTCTGACGTCCGCAGAATTTGTCCCAAACGCTTCAAGTATGACTCTCCCAGCTCCTATGTATGGCATCCGTCACAGCATCGCCGAGCATTCCATAAATCATTCAACCCACAAGTGCCAGCAGCACGCCTTGGCACAAACCACTTCACTGCTATGCGACGATGCGATTCTGAACTGGTGCAGCTCAAGAGGGCGATAAGAGAAAGCAATGATCGGATATGACAACATGCCAGACAGCGCTTTCACAGTCTGCACCCAAAATGTTCGGGTGTAAATTCCCTTACGGACAATATACACGGTAGCCAAAAAAAAAAATATGAATGACTCGGAGGACGACTCGGAGGACGGCGTAGGGTCTGGCGGGTGCGAGAACAGGCGAGCTCGTTTTCAAGTCATTCGGCTTAAGCAAGGAGAGAATTCTGGCAGCAAACGCCGCAAATAATAATACTATTTACTGAGTCACCTATAATTTCTGGCGGTTAGCATAGGCCATGGACGACGCCCAAAAATTGTGATCTGAAGCTTTTTTTATTTTGCAGGCTTTGAGATGCTAACCGATAGGTACCTAAACCACGGAACGAAGCAACAGCAGAAAAAGAAGAGAATGCTAGAAAATTACCCAGGTTACTCGGCTGTTAGGTCTTCTGGAGGACTATTGAGTATTGACTGGAATAGCCACCGTCCAGTTGCTTGTCGTCGCAGGTGTTTGACATTCAACGTGGTTGCAGACTCGCTGACGGGAGCCTGACCGTCACGTGAAACAGCTGGGAAGCGTGTTCAGACAGTTCAGTTTAAACTTGTGCCACGACAATAGGTATAGCAACCATCAATGGTAGCATCCAAGACCTTCAACTGCTTGGACTTACAGGGCAGGAATCCACTATCCTGCATCAATGATAGGTGCAGGGCGGATACGTGAAGTACTCTGTACTCCGTAACTCCGTTGGGATTTGGGAACAAGCCTACGAGCAGTTAACTACTATCAAATACAAAGGTCCATGGCGACTGCAAACTGGAGTACAGTAAGTGTTTCTATTTGGTATTATATTCGACTCAGTCTATTAACTCTATTCAGTGGAGATCGACCTGTACAAAGACTCTCAGTACTCAGACAGAGCACGGATATGCAACGATGAAGAGGGAGGAGCAGACCAACATTGAGAGGAGGAGAGAACAGAGCATGCTAATGGCAGTGGGAAGACCACAACATTAGGCAGGGCTCTGGTTTTGGAGGTTGCACTCAGACCACTATTCCGATAGGTGGTGCCTGCACGCTTGAGCCAGTGGCCATCAAGAAGCCAACAGAACAGAACACGAGCAGCTATCATAAACTGTGAGATGCTGCATGGTGTTACCAATTTCTCGATTCGCTTTATTTATTGTTCCTTCTCGATGCAGCAGAAGCTGTCAGCCTCATTGGCGTCGGAGCGTCTTCACGAGGCATGTGCAATTCCACCAGCTGTCGTAAAAAGAGAGGTTAGTTAGAAAACTGCAAGATACCTTATGTCCGTGAATGCTACTCACCTGCAGGTTTGGAGCCGAAGAGAATTCCTGGTTCGCAAAGAGCTTCGAGACTTCCTCCCTGGTCGTCGCCTTGTACGACTTGTAGCCGCCTTTCGCTCCGAAAGCCGCGGGGATGCTCTGGAAATCCCATGGCTGAATACTGTTGTATTCGGCTTCCCATCCGTGAATATATCGTTCAATGGTAAATCCCTCGTTACAGAGTACGAAGCTTGTTCTTCTGTCAGCACGTGCTCGAGCAATCTTTTTCGACCAATTCACTTGACTTACATGATCGGATTCAACTTATTCCTGATCATTGTGCTCAACTCCTGTGCGGTAAGTTGTAGACTACCGTCACCAACAAAAAGTATTGTGCGTCGTCCGCCGAATTCCTTTGCGGCTAAGGCAGCACCCTGACACGCGCCGACCGTATAACCGATGCTACCCCATAGCACTTGGCTGATAGCTGTGACACCTCTGGGGAATCGAACCTCCCAGATGCCAAAGTTCGCGGTTCCAGTCTCTGTGATAACGACATCGTTTTCTCTCAACCATTTCCCGATGGTCGGCCACAGCCATGCGTGAGTTATCCTCGTATCACCGGAGTTTTCTATGTGCTCCGGAACGTAGTTATGAAGATTCGGAACAGGCGCCTTGTTAAGAGGACCCATTCTTTGGACGATTTTCCTTAGAACGCCCTTCATGTTGGTTTGAGGGTATTCTGAATATCTCACGCGCACAAAGGTACTGTGGAAATCGATAGTGTTGAGTTGGCCGATGCGATAGGTGAACCCAGCGGTATTGAAGTCTGACTTGATGGCACCGATGCTTAGGATAAGGTCGGAGTTTTCAACTACTTCACGGACGCCGGTATTTGATCCATCTCCGGCGTATACACCACCATAGTTTTTATGAGTTTCGTCCACGGCTCCTTTACCCATCGGCGCCACAAAAGTTGGTAAGCCGGAGGCTTCGACAAGATCATGAACCTCATTAAGGACTTTGTGGCGGATAGCGCAAGCATCGACCAAGATGACCGGACTCTTGGCTCCATGCAGATATTTCAGAACAACATCCACCACATAGTCCTCCCTCTCCGTGTCATTCTTTGGTATTGACAGGTCAATGGGACTCCTTAGTCGTTGGCCCTCGACCTTCTGCGTCACCATATCTGTGGGAAGAGTGATGTAAACTGGTCTGCTGCGAACCCAGCATTCTCGAATCGCGTGGTCAATGAGCGTCGCAGCTTCGTGTGCATCGGTCAATTTTGCGATCGCGCATGAGAGAGAAGCATTCATCTTATTGAAGACATCAAAATCACCATTTCCCAAAGTATGGTGTAACAGCATTCCATCCCTTTGTGACTTTGTATGTGGCTGACCAACAACATGAACGATTGGCACATATTCCGAGTAAGCACCTGCGATGGCGTTAATTGCGGACAACTCGCCCACACCAAAGGTAGTGACGAGAGCGCCGATCCCGTTGATTCGAGCGTATCCATCTGCGGCATAACCTTCAAAGAGTGTTAGTATAAATGCGCCACTACTTTACCGAACACAACAGCATGAAGGCTGTCTTTCATTCAAGGTAGCAGTTTGCTATCACACATACCTGCATTCAGCTCATTGACATTTCCAACCCAACGAAGATCGCACTTGGGAAGGTAGTCCAAAGCACTCAAGTTATAGTCACCTGCGATGTACAACGTCAGAACACATATTGAGTCATCCAGTTACCGAACAGTCCCTTACCAGGAACGCCATGCACTGAACGAACCCCGACCTCTCGCAGGCGCCTGAACAGGTACTCAGCGACGTCGATGGGTTCCTTGAGTTCCCTCGTAACAATATCGGCAACCATGACGAAATGAATTCGAGAATAACCGACGAACTTGTCCCTGAAGTATGAAGCAATGCTAAAGAAAGAGACTATGAGTTTCTAAGCAGCAGGTCCGAGAGTATGGCTGGAGAAGGGATGAATATATAATCGAACAAGCGAACAGTTGAGAAACTCATGATAAACATCACGGAATGACCTCATGGTGAGGTGCGTCATAGCACAGTTGGTGGTCGTATTTTTCGGTGGGTGAATTCTCCACAACCTTATACGTTTACAATACAATACGCGTATTACATCTACGAATTGGGGCATTTAAGGTTCAACTAAGGTACGATTTTACAGAGGTGAACTTGAGATGGTTATCATCATGCCATTGTCATCAACTATCATACGGCATCGATATGTACGGCGTATTCTACTCCGTACATCTGTTGTGCTATGGTACATTGTAGGTATGACTGTTTCTGTACTTATCATACAACGTACATGTACACTATGGTGCAGGACACGTAGTTTCCGCACCCTTCCTGGCCAAATTCCTGGGCTTATTAATAGGCGCTAAACCAAGTTAGGAAGGGAAGCCAAACCTATTTAGGCTAGTCACCTTCCTAAATAGGTTTAAGTCCACCATAATTTAGCGCGTCTTGGCAGAGTGGCCAAATCCCAGGTGGCCGATTTTCATGGAGAGATTTTGGAGCAACTTCTCAAGAATCTAAGTCGATACAAAGATGCAGCGTGTCGAAATAAGCCCATTTATCGAGTTAGAATTGATGTGCGACCTCTTTAACTCATTTCATGGTGGGATGAGTCACCGAGAATTTTGGTGAGTCGATGTCGGGGTTTTGGGTGGGAACTACGTGTCCTGCACCATACATGACAAACGAATGTCAAATACAGTGTGATACACTTATGGGCGGAGAATTCCGTACTCCGTATGGGTATTTATTGTGGGGGAAGTCTGGACTCGGAGTGAAATAATCAGAACCGAGATCGGTTTATGTGAGTTCCCTCAGCCCTGACGGTAGTATCATACCAGATACATTTGTCATTTGTAGCTGCGAGAAGTGGGTTAGCCAGTCGAAAGTCGACTGGGCTGACTCGACTCAGTTGATCTAGGTTAACGACTCCTATGGATTAGAGGACTTGTAGACCGACGACGACGTATGGGTTCGTGGAGCACGCCTGTTCGGCTTTGCCAATCGGATATACAAATTTCCGATAGGCACATCCTCACTGAACACAACAGAAATTTCTCTTCGAATGAATCGAACCATATAGTAACTTATTACCATTTATTTCTATTTTTTTAAGTACAGAATACAGCGGAGTACAAGCTTACTCTGTTGGAATTGACCCCGAATTGACCTAACTGTCAAGTTCTGTCAACTTAAAGGTAAGGTCATCTTCCCTAACCAATCCCAACATCACACTACTATCATACTACTATGGCATGATACCGAGACAAGCTCTGTGCATATAAAGTTATGCATTGGACTGGCATGCTGCGTTCCGTGTTATTGAGCTTCGAGAAACCCAAGACAAACATAACGCAAATCCAAGATTGTCAATATGATCGCCGGCACCGAGGAGATAAACAAATGTTGAACCATTGAGACAGGAGAATGCCTTGCTTATTGACACGGCAGACATTTAATTCGCTATTATTATTATTGTTGAAGCCTCGCACTCATGGCTGACACCGGAAAGAGACCTGGACCGGATAACGGTCCTGATGGATCCTCCAAGAGACGAAAGGTCAGTAGTCACGCTACTAGTAACAATATGCTACTATGTAGTGCTTGCTACTTTACTTCTGCCAACGTGTTTTGCTGAAACACCTACAGGGAGGCGGGAAGTGGCAAAAATCGCAACCCAAGAAGGGAAATTCCATTGAAACCGGCGACTCAGGTGTCTTTGTAACCTGTGATATGGGCAGGGAAGGCAAATGCAAAGCGGAAGCTATTGATCTTTTCTCTCAAGTCAGTACTTCCACCGGTATATGCCAATATTGCTTTAAATTATCTGACGAGGCCCTGTCATCCAGTATGTCGGTGCAACTGCCGAAGATGAAAACGGTGATGATTCAGATACTGCCGGCGATGATATCGAAGCCCAAATAAAAAAAGAGGTTGAAGGCATGAAACCTAGCGCGGAGAAGCCCCAGCGATTTCGTGCCATTACCTTGGACATTCCATGCGGTTCGTACATGCCTCATGCTATATTATACTACGGCCGATTCTGAACTCTAGCAGTGGTATTTATACGGCTCGATAAATCGATCGACCCTGTGGATCTGGTTCACCAACTCTGTGTCAAAGCAGAGCAAGAACCTGACAAGAAGAGAAGCCGATGGGTCAAACGAATGACGCCAGTCACTTCGATTCGGAAAACTCTAAGTGTTGACTTGGAGGTTTTTGCAAGAGAAATTCTTGGACCTCACTTCCACTCGGGTGGACCACCTAAAAAGGTTAGTTACAGTTTCTTCCTAAAAGCGTGTCATAAATTTCGAACATTTAAGAGGCTGTGGGATTCTTTACTAACTCGAAAGCAACCTTAGTTTGCCATTCGCCCTACGGTGAGAAGCAATGCAAAGTACAACAGGGACAGTATCATCAGAACCGTGGCAAGTGTGGTCGGCCGTGAACACAGCGTTGATCTAAAGAACTATGACTTGCTTATTTTGGTTGATGTTATCCAAGTAAGTTAAATAGACCAGGATTCAAATCGTTCCTAGACTAACATATTCCTACTTAGAATGTTATTGGAATGAGTGTCGTTGGCGGCGACTATGATCGATTAAAGCGGTTCAACTTGGCCGAGTTATATAGCCCTACCCCGAAGCCCCCGGCCGCGAAGGGACCGGATCCCAATACTCAAACGCAGACACGAACAGGATGATTGATTGATTACCATTGACGTCGTCCCTCAGATCCCGTGTGTTCGGGGAATTCAACTTGCTTCCGCATTTCAAGCGAGAAGTGTCCCCAACCATCTGAAAACACCACAGCATGATGGCAGTACCACTATCATAGTTCTAGTTTTGGATGCCGCATGGCGCCCAGAGGCCAAGGCCGTCGCATCAATATCACGGTCAACGACCATGCCAACGACTCGTGTCAATGGCAATGATAAGTGTCTTCCTTCAATAGAAGAACTCCCCGATGCACGCTAGAACAGGGTACTCGGTGCGGATCACTCCATACTTACTTTCTAAGCTATGATACAAGCAAATATCAACACTCCGTATGCTTAATGTAGTCACAGTCGGCTGTACGAACACTGCCAAGAATAATGCATGTGGATGGTTGTTTCAGGCTTTCAGCCCTGCGTTATCGGTCTTTATCGACAGCAACCATCTCCGCCCGGCGTTCGCCTTCCAAAGTTCCAATTCCTTAACAAGTCCCGCAGTCTTCCGGCCTTGTCGCTCTGCTCTTAGAATTTCACATTCTCCGCCAGCATACGCTGAGGCTCGCCGGAATGGCTCATTTATTGAGGGGCAAGCAATCCGGTGTTCAAAATGACTTGTCCGAGGGCCTGTCTTCGAGTCGGTTCCTCCTGGACGACGTAAGTCTAGGTAACCCCCGCTAACAACACTGATATTCCTAATATCTTTCTTATTAATCGGGATAATTGCTAACAATGGATGGCTTCTTTGTCTTCTAGTTCGCCCGATATGGCATAAACTCCCAGATTAGCACAATTGCATACGACCCGGTCCAATCCATCTTGGCCGTTGGCACAAACGATACACAGTTCGGGGACGGTCAGATCTATGTGTTTGGGAAGCAACGTATATGCGTCACGTTCCGGTTTCCGCGAAAAGCATCCGCAAGATTCCTGTCGTTCTGTAGAGAGAAATTAGTCTGCGTCGATTCCAAGCATGATATCAACATATTCTCGCTCGCAACCCATCAGTTATTGGTTTCTTACGCGCCGCCAAGCTTTGTCACTTCATTTGAGACTGACCCAAGTATTGATTACGCTTTTGTCGGCTTGCAAAGTGGTGCGTAAAGGAAAGGAGATATCAAGTGTATACAAGCGCTGATTAGCTTTCAACAGGCGATGTCATTGCGTATGACCTCGATCGAGAGACGCTGACACCATTCAAGATCCCTAATCTATGGACAGAACAAGATGGGCGAGTGCGTCTGGTTCCAGTCGTATCATTGGCCCTTTCTCCGCGAGATGTTGGCAAAATCTTAGTAGGATATCCCGAAGGGGCTGTAGTATTCACATTTAAGCAGAATGCCGCACAGAAGTACTTCGTCTACGAGCTTCCCCCGGGATCCATTGGTGGTAATGCCGGAGCACCATCTGTGGAAGTACGGAGACCGAGTCTCACCCAAGCCATCTGGCATCCGAACGGTATTTTCATATTGACTATCCATGAAGATACCAGCCTTGTTTTATGGGACACAAAGGATGGCCGCAAGATTATGGCCAGGACAATTCATGACACCAATGTCGACCAACCGGTAAATACGCGTGGTGCTACGGCTGGCATCCCTGCCGGTGTCAAGGATCCTATATCTCAAGTCGCTTGGTGCGTGAAGGGGAATAATGTTGATGATACTGGCTTATTGATAGCTGGTGGCCACTACATGACCGAAGGGACCAAGGGCCTTACTTTCTTTGACATGGGAGCAACTCCAAACTATCAAACGTCCACCTGGCAAATGCTTTCCAGTTACTTTGAGCAACCGAGACAGGAAATGACTCTTCAAACACCGCCGGGTGCGCGAGTTGTTAACTTCTGCCTCATCCCACGCACTTCCCCTTACTTCGCCGGTGCTCATGATCCGATCGCTGTGCTGGCGCTACTATCATCCGGTGAATTGATCACCCTGAGCTTTCCCAGTGGTTTTCCGATAAGTCCTACCAATATGCTGCACGTCTCCCTTTCCTTTGTCCATCCTTTTGTGACCAAAATGGCCTTGATGTCAATTGATCGTTCCGCTTGGTTGGGATTAAGGGAACGGAGACTGCAGGGCCCGAAATTTCTAAAGGGTGGTATGTCAGGAAAGAGATCGGTGAGGCGCTTCGAAAGCAGGAATATCGTGATTACTGCGCACGGTGACGGGACTATGCGCCTCTGGGATGCTGGTCACGACGATGAGATTGAGAACGAGGATGTGATCCAAGTTGATTTGGCTCGAGCTGTTGGTCGCGTGAGAAACATTGAAGTTACGGAAATTTCAATGTCCGGATCAACAGGCGAACTGTCTGTTGGCCTTAAGACTGGTGAGATTGTTGTTTTTAGATGGGGAGGCAATAAGAACTTCGGTCGTGATGATCCTGTGGGGCGTAACGCAGGACCGGATACTCTGACAAAGGTTACTCATAGGACCGACCCTGGTCTGAAGCAGGGATTTCTTCCTCTCACCCTTCTGGAGATGGATGACGGTCAGATAACCGCAGTGAAGAATAGTGGCATTGGATTTGTCGCTGCTGGATCCATGGGTGGCAACCTGACTATAATTGACCTGCGCGGACCAGCACTTATTCATAAAGCTCACATGTCCGAGTTCCTCAAGCCTAGCAAGCGCGGCAGTCTTTTTAAACCTCGCCATTCCGAGGTTCAAGGACCGGAATGGCCGACCAGTATTGAGTTTGGTGTACTGGCCTTGGAAGGCAGAAGTAAGAAGCGTGAGAACTTTTCATATATATCATAATTCTGACTGATTAAATATTCTAGGCTATTCGAGCATTTGCTGTTTTGTCGGCATGAGCCGCGGAAATGTCGCAACTTTTGAGATATTGCCTGGGAGCACTGGAGGCTACTCGGTGTTCTTCGCTGGAGCCACTGCCTTGGATGACAGAGTTATTAACATCTGTCCCATGGATGTAGGAGTCGGCAGATTTGCAATAGCTACTCCAAACGCCGTTGCAGGATTGAGGCACGGGATTAAAATTGACGGTGCTGTCGTTGCAGCGACGGCTTCCGGTTGCAGGGTATTCAAACCCCCGATAGCGAGGGGTGCTGGCAGGACCTGGGACGGTGCCTTCTGTGATGCTGCGTCGGTCGTAAATGTCTTCAACCAAGGTTACAGCCTCGTTGGACTCTTTGGGGATGGGACCACTCGAGCATATTCTATTCCCAGTTTAAAGGAATTTGGATGCAACAGAATTGATCATCTTGTCGATATGAGGCGACTCTCGGAATCGGCAATTTCGTCCGCTGGGACTGTTCTGGCGTGGACCGGCCCGTCTGAGGTGGCATTGCTGAATGCTTGGGGTTCCGGTATTGAGCTGTAAGTGCCCACATATTGGTGATGGATTGTGTACAATCGTGTTTCGCTGACTTTCTTAATAGGCCAACGTCTGAAGATATCACTTTCAATGAGCAGGCCATATATCCTCCACGGCCTACTATCTCCAACATTCAGTGGATTTCAGGGACCCAATACGTGTCGCCTGCTGATATGGACACTCTCAGTGCGTTAACCCACCGCTGCAATTCATACGTATATACACTTTTCTGACAGTTGAATACAGTTGGAGGACCCACTCGACCACCATCCAAACGGATGATAGCGCAAATGCGGCAGGATCAGGAGGAAGAACGAAAAGCTGCCAGAGAAAGGCGGGCTGCAGCATCCAATCAGCCATACGGACCACCGCGAAGCGACGAAGGATACTTCTCTAGTTTTCAGCGTGCGGTGCAGGAGGGCACAGGTAGCATAGGATCTACGGGCGAAACTATGGACAAATTGGAAGCGGACAGCAGCAACTGGGCCGAGGATGTCAACAAATTCGTCAACAGTCAAAAGCGTAAAGCAACTCTTGGCTGTAGGTCGCCCTCAAGCTGTTGGTATATGTCCCTGGGCTTGCTGACGAAAGATATTGACAGTATTGGGTTCGAAATTTGGCCTCTAGGCTGTATATGTTGGGAGAAACGTATATATGCTGGCTTGGCCAATAGTCTGGTCGATTCCCGAATCCCACCCGAGGAGATTGTATATATGGCCGTCTGCCTCATCGACGACTATTGTGGCTTCCATAGGAAGTATTTGATACTTATAGGTAAGAAGCACGATTCCTGTTTATCTCTCATTTGGATTGAATTAGGATACTCGAAACTCCTCAAACCAGACCATTCGATCGCTAACCAACTATCGTTGCGACTAACCCAGGCACCAAAACAACTCTCTAATGATTTGATACCCGCCAGCTAGAAGAGAAGTCAGCATTCGACGATTATCGATATCCATCCCAATGGACACAGCTTTGTACTGGTCCTATGCCTCATGCCATGTGAACGATTAATATCCTCGCCGAGAAGATGCGCACCGTCTGCTTCGACTTTGTCATGGTCGGTATTTCACGTATGCGTTTTTGCAAAAGCTCTGGATGATGGAGCTTGGTTTCTTCCGCAACGCGCGATTCGACCACGAGACATGCAGAAACACGGCATCATGCAATTGGCTGCTCCTTGCAGCCGTCTGACGTTTCTAACCCTGGTTGGAAAGGGTGCCCGCGCATGTGTTGAACAGTTGAGTTTGGTATTTCTTTTGCCCGGCGTTTCAATTTTATGTCGTTGATGATGGTAACGAAACACTGGTGGCTTTTGTGTGATTCTTGAATTACTGTTTGTCCTTTACGATGATGGACTGTATGACTATGCACACTGGTGACTCTTTCTAAAGGAGATGCTATGTTGCTAGAGATGTCTGCATGATGCTCTAGTCATTTAGCTGCAGCTGGATATTGTGAATCAATGACAGCAATTGACTATGATATCTTTGTTGAATCGCAGCACATGCAGCACTTTTCTGTCACTCCACAGTTCAAGGGTGAATTCATTCGGTGACAGTCAATCAGTACCAAACCCTCGCTCAACGTCATGCCACTTGCTCGAAGACATCTCGGTGAATGTGTACTCTGTAGCTCCCGAGTGTACTCCGGTACCCAAAGACTCAGCAATCATCAAACGTGATAATTATTTTAAGCTATAGGTTAGTTCTATATCGCAATCAATATCGACAGGTATCAAGCGTATAACAGTCCAAACGGTAAGGTAGTGGAAGAGAGACTCAAACAACATCCTCGACGTAACTTAGTCCCAACGCGAAACGCTGCAAAAATTCGTAAAGCTGTTTCCAAAAGCAAAAGGAAGAAAAAGTAGATAATTCCGATTCCATAGTCATGGCAAGCGGGCGGGCTTAATGAACCATCACGTCGGGATGCTGCTCTGGTTGGGGTTGACTTGGTTTAGCAGTCTGTTCCGAATCGTCGCCCATCTCGACGTCCTCGTCTGCCTCGCCAGCCTCATCTTCGTCGAGTTCTTCTTCGTCGTCGTCGCTTTCAGCCTCAAGGTCTTCGCTTTCTCCATCGGAGATCTCTTCTTCCTCCTCCTCCTTGCCTGTGTTATTCTCGTTTCCTTCCATATCGTGGTCCTCGGTTGGTTGCTTTTCGGGTTCTTTGTCTTTATCCGCGAGCTCTTTCACAAGTGCGCTTTCAAGTTCCGTCTCCTCAGCACCGTATGCAACACCGTCGTCATCTAGGTTATCAGCCTCAGGCTGGTCGGGGGGATACTCAGCCGGTGCAGATTCCTCCGAGTCCCTGCAAGCATTGAAACATTAGCCAACGTTACTCAACCAACAGAGTATCCTCATAGAGAAAGGTGCTAACTAACCATTTAATTGCAAATCTCGTCACTCTTGGCTTCTCCGCTAGGACATTTCGGCGAACGCGTTCGATGATAGGCTTCGCAGGAGGATCCGCAACGAGCTCTTCAGAGTCATACTCGTTATTTACGTAGTACCCCACGCGGACAAACTCCCTGCCATCGTAGCTGCACGTAAGGAGAATCACGGTCACCCCGAGAATCTCGGAGGTTGGTATCCGTTTGAGATCCGGCGGGTCTGCTTCGAAGATGAACTTGTTGACGCCAACGGGGATGGGGCCGACGAGGAGGGAGTCGAGTTCCTGGTCGTATTCAGAGCTAGATACGTAGTAGACAGGCCGTGTCAGAATTCATGGATTTTCTCGGTGCCATGTCAATGTCAAGACGCTGTGACTTACGAAGTGGCAGAACCGACATAAGTAAGTTTCCATTCCAAATCTGCAGAGCCGTTAGCAAGCAGAATTAAAAGGGATAAGTCCAGTTTGTCAAGCTATTCACCTTTTTGTAGTTGTTCGAGGCATTCAAATGTGATCTCGAATTCGTACGGCGCAGAGAATGGCGCCGGATTGTTGAGGATTTTCACGCCGAGTAAAGAGACGACCGACATTGTGACAAGGAATTGGAGTAGAGCTGTCTGCAAAATAACTTCAGGAAGGATTAAAGCTCACCGTTGATTACTGTAGTAGCGAGATATATATAATGCCGTGAGACTTGAATCCTTGACAATTAACGCCCCAAACTGTCACCGACGCGGTGGTTTCGCGTTCCCGCATTTTTTCGCGCCGACCGCCTTTATCACGTGAAAAACGGAGAATGGATTCTCCGTGGAACCTTAAACTTCAATAGGAAAAACACTCTGAAGGCATTTTTTCCACTGCAAACATCTCGGTGTCATCAGCCGCTTCATCTACCGGGACTCTCTTGGGTTGCTCTTTGCCCGCAGGTACGTTGGTTTCGGCGTATTTTCTGTTCTTGAATCGTTGAATCCAGGCTCTAACCAATTCCGGATTCCATAGGTTCCTTTGCGGGTGACTTCTTTGAACGTTTGGGAGAACACATACCGTTGTCATGGCAGAGGACGAGGCAGAAACGGCCTTCTTTCAGGCCCAACAGGCGATGAATGCAGAATCCGCGGAGAATAATAATAATACGGTCGGGGGTCAAGGTGCAGATAGTTCAGATTCAGATGATTATGATCCTTCCAAGACCCTGCAGGATGAATATCCTGCTACGTCGGCAGACTCCAAGCAAACTGAGAATACTAGTTCAATTGCTGCTCCTTATGATCCAAACCCTCCAAGCCAGACCCCCTTTCAGCCGGAAACTGGGCCTACTAGTCAGCAGGCAGGTGACCCCAGCATGTCCCAATCAACTTCCCGAACTGGCTCTCAGGCTCCAACGCCGATGCCTCCATCATCCGGTGCTCCCACACAATCGAAGGCTAAGACAATAGGAGGTTTTGTGGTTGAGGATGAGGATGAGGATGACAAGGGAGATGTGGATTATGAGCCTCCAGCTGTACTTGGCGTTGAGGACATGGGTGCTACTTCTGTGAACATGCCTCAGCAACCAATTTCAGGAAATGCAAATCAATCTACTTCCACCCCTGATGTATCATTGCAGGGAGCTGCGCAGGAACCTGCCGGCTCCCAGAACGTTTCCAATAGCTCCTATCCTTCTGCTGCTGTCCCTAAGAATGATGCGTCTTCTTCTGTTCCTGACCAAGCCTCGTACAACCCCCAGACTTTACAGTCTGGAAACGCTTCCGACAGTCCTGCTTCTAATATTGCTTCTACAGCACCTACTGCGTCCAAAGGCCGATTGCCTTATGACAGGGTTGGTATCTTGGAGGACCGAATCCAGGAGGATCCCCGGGGCGATATTCCCGCATGGCTTGAACTTATTAGTGAACACAGAAGTCGCAATAGGATCGATAGCGCTCGCGATGTTTTCGAGAGATTCTTGAAGGTATTCCCTTCTGCTGTAAGTATCCCCGTCGCTCTTGTTCCTGTCTAGACTTCCCTGTACTCACACGTTTACAGGCTGAACAATGGGTGGCGTATGCGAACATGGAGTCCGAGAACAATGAACTATATCGGCTTGAGCAGATATTCAACAGAACCCTTCTGGCTATTCCCAACGTGCAACTCTGGTCCGTGTATCTTGACTATGTTCGTCGACGTAACCCTCTAACAACAGATAACACTGGACAAGCGAGGCGCATTATATCTTCTGCATATGACTTAGCTCTTCAATTCATCGGAATTGATAAAGACTCTGGGTCGGTTTGGGCGGATCATGTCCAATTCATACGCTCCGGTCCAGGCAATGTCGGAGGTTCTGGCTGGCAGGACCAACAGAAGATGGACTTGCTTCGAAAAGCCTACCAGAAGGCCATCAGTATCCCTACCCACGCGGTGAACACATTGTGGAAGGAGTATGATCAGTTTGAGATGGGCCTTAATAAATTAACGGTAATTTTGAAGATATCTTTGATGACGCAGCGTGATTGATCTCTAATTAACGCTTCTAATACTCTCGTTTAGGGACGAAAATTCCTCCAAGAACAATCACCGTCGTACATGACAGCTCGAAGCTCGTTCACGGAATTACAGAACATTACACGAGATCTAATTCGCACATCGCTCCCGAGACTACCTCCGGTACCAGGCTCTGAAGGTGACATTGACTATGGTCAACAGGTCGAGATTTGGAGACGATGGATAAACTGGGAGAAAGGTGACCCGCTGGTTTTGAAAGAGGACGATCCGTCGGCATTCAAAAATCGCGTGGTATACGTTTACAAGCAGAGCCTCATGGCTTTGAGGTTTCTGCCGGAGATATGGTTTGAGGCGGCTGAATTTGCCTTTCAAAATGATATGGAGACCGAAGGAAACGAGTTTTTGAAGCAAGGAATAGACGCTAATCCGGAAAGCTGCTTGCTCGCGTTCAAACGTGCTGATCGATTGGAAATCACTTCTGAATCTGAGCAAGACAATGTAAAGCGCGGGTCTAAGGTCAAAGAACCCTATGACAGACTTCTCGATGCACTGTACGACTTGGTCGCGAAGGCTCGCACCCGGGAAGCTCAAGATGTTGCCCGTATTGAGGAAACGTTTGCGAATGCGAACCCCGAAATACCACCACAGGAGCAGGAGGACGATGACTATCAAAGCGAAGCCAAAGCGAAGGAGTCTGCTAAGAACTCCCAGGTCGAGGCGGTCCGGAACGCTCATGCCATACAGATTGGAATACTTTCCAAGACTATATCATTCGCCTGGATTGCTCTCATGCGCTCTATGCGTCGCATACAAGGAAAAGGCAAGCCTGGGGAAGCCCCCGGTTCCAGGCAGGTCTTTGCGGACGCTCGGAAGAGAGGCCGTATTACCAGCGATGTCTACATCGCCAGCGCTCTTATTGAATACCATTGCTACAAAGATCCCGCTGCTACCAAGATTTTCGAGCGCGGTGCCAAGTTGTTCCCGGATGACGAGAATTTTGCCCTGGAGTACTTGAAGCATTTAATTGACATTAACGACATAATCAGTAAGCGCAGCAGGTTTGATGCCGGGTTCAAATATGGCTGCTAACCTATTCTACAGATGCAAGAGCAGTGTTTGAGATGACCGTGAGAAGATTGGCATCCAATCCCCAGAATGTCCACAAGGCAAAGCCTATCTTCTCGTTCCTTCACGAATACGAATCCCGCTACGGAGACCTTACACAGATGATTAGTCTCGAAAACCGTATGCGTGAATTGTTTCCTGAAAACCCAACCCTGGAGCAATTCTCACATCGATATTCCACACCGTTCTTCAACCCGACAGCCGTACGACCAATTCTCTCCTCTTCTCAAACACGACCAAAGGGCTCATACCCGAAAGAAATACCGGAACCTCGCCATGGTACTCCCGTCCCCAAGTACATGGATGCACCGCCGGCTTCAGACTCTCCCAAACGACCTGCTGAAGAGTTCGACGATGATACGAGCCGACCGCGCAAGTTCGTTCGAGCAGAGTCGCCGTTGAGAGTCGTACAATCGCGTCGGATGGAGCAACAGAAACGCACTCAGGTCAATGGCAGCCAGTCTGGATCACAGTTTAGACACCAGGGATCACCAGCTCCACTTCCTCGAGACGTTGTGTACCTCTTGAGTGTTATTCCTCCAGCATCGACCTACAATGCTGGTAGGTTCTCTGCAGACAGATTGGTTGATCTCATGCGCAGGATTGAGATACCGGGTTCGGTCTCTCAGATTCCGCTGCCTCAACCCATGCATGGGTTAGGGGCTAGTCAGCCTCCAATACTGGGGGTGCCTCCCTTCGGTGGTAAGGAGAACCAATGAATTTCTTTTTATTGACAATACACTACCTGAAGAGAAAAACCACTGCACACTTACATCGTTCCTGGCCCCGAGCTAACATAAGACCTCTTTCAATAGGTATCTACCGACCAGGCCTCTGACCCATTCTCTTTCTTAGAATATAAACTCCCCCGACCCGGAGTCTTGCACAGGAACCGCCTCGCATTTCATTAAAGGCCGGCATCGTTAATAATCGTCCGAGAAAGGTTCAATATTGGTCGTTTAGCATGTGCTCTTGTATTTTCCTTGCATTTGTCGGATAGGCGTTTTTTTGATTTGGTTTTTGAAACTTTCAAGGATTCTTTCCGGAGAATCTTATGGTCGGATATTCTGCTTCGTCGAATGCAATTCTCTGCAATTCAATCGTACTTGAGGAATCAATACCTACATTTGATGTGACGAGTTCACTCTATCACAGCATGTTGGTTTTAAGCAATGAAAATGCCACTCGTACGAAGCTGGTACTATGTGTACTGTTGATCCCAGACTCAATCGAGACTGGCATGAGGCAGACAGTCTGACAGTGTCTACTTTTCGGCTTCGACATGGAGAGCGTCTCATCTGGAGCATCAAGTAATGCCTGAAAATTCCCAGTGTCCTCACGGTCACCGGCTTCGTACCGAAACTGGTAGGCCTATAGTTATAGTATCTAGCTACTGTCCATCGACAAGAGTACCCCTTTCAACAGGCGGACTTCTCGCGTTTCTGGGGTCCAGGTTGGGTCCCGACGGTTTCAAGTATCTGGAGGAACGGTGCATCACTGCATTGACGGCGACAGAGCGTCTCGCGAATCATCCGAACCTTCAGTTAAGAGCTCGGCAGCGACCAAGACGGGAACAGTCTATGGCACAGAGTGGGCCTTAGAGAACCAGGTAGATGGTAGATGACAAGATGGTCAAGACAGGAGAGGTTATGTACAGAGATACATATCATACTCACCGATGTTGAAGTTGGAACGTTTTCTTTTGCACGGGAAGCGCAGACTACCGGTACTGTAGTACCAGACTGTACCGTGCGTGCTTGGGCAATGCTTATTGCTTTTTGCCATCGTGTCGGTCCCTACGGCAACGCGGAAGAAGTGCTGTACAAAAATTTCATTTCAAACCCGCCGCTGCTTTAGTCTTTGCCGTGCGTGCTGAGGCGTCCGATTCTGTTGTGTAACCTGTGTTTGTCGTCCCTGCATTCTTCCCCTGACTTGCCGGTAACTAATTCGTACTAAACGTTGGTATCATACAGGTATATCTCTTGCTGCTGCTTCTCTTCCGTCTTAACATACCTCTTGAAATGCGTCTCTGACTCTTTGACCTTTGACTGACTTACGCTCGCTTCGACCCTTCCAACAGCTTACGTATTTTATCCGCTCACGTCCGGCCATGGATGTACAGTCCGCTCTCCTCTCGTCTTCCTTGATATGTTCCTTCCAGCGTCCGAAACATTGCGCCGATTGAATGATTCGTTCCTTTTTGTTTTGCACATACTCCTTCTACCTGTTCGAAATAGTGGCGGACAGGTGATCGAGAACTCTATAATACTGTCGCAAGACCTTCTGCCAATCAATCGGTATTGGCGAAATACTCACAGTCGGCAATGGTCGGGCTGTATCATACGCTCCCTTTATTGCTTGGAAGTACAAGGCTATCTCAACGAGCTTTCCTCTCTTCCATGAAGGCCAATTCTTGGAGTCAATGGCAATAGTAGCGCGCTACCCTGCCATTAGGGCGAAATACCCGTGTAGCACTGAACATAAGTATTGTCTACTGAAATCTACGGGATTTATGGTATGATTCTGATAAGCTTCCTTTTCCTGGGTCGCTGTAGTCCTTCTTTGACGTACATTTCCGTTGTCCTTGTCCTTGGTGTACATACACGGGATACGATGGTCCTCGTCTGTCTCTTGATTTCTGAATGCTAACAGTTGGCCGAAATTGACACTGCTGAGGTTGATCCGGAGTTACCGGTACGTGAGGGGGAGGCTTAATGGATGATGCTCTCTCTTTGGAGGCTCTGAAGCTTAACTTGGTCAAGGTGCTGACATCGCCATCGCCCTTAAGTTTTTTTCCTTTTCTTTCTCTTTTTAACAGAATATGATGTATTTTAGTTTTCAGGTTTTCAAGTTATCAATCCTCCGTTTGTTTTTATTCCTATATGTAAGCGTAAGAGGCCGCGCTCCAGCTGGTTCGAGGCCGGCCTGCCGCTTCTAGTAATAGGCGCGCACACACGTACATATTGTTGTAACTGTCATTCTCGACGAAAG
>HG983351.1:80435-90788 GCA_900006255.1 Xeromyces bisporus
AAAAAAAGTCAATATAAGTTGTAAGCGTTGTCGTTGATGCTCTCATAAGTCATAGAAGAGTAAGAGTAAATAATAAGGATACGAAGGTTTTTGCTTGCGACTCTTCCGCGTCTTTGCCACTACTGCCAATCGGTACCTCTTACTCGAATTGTGTCCAGTTCTCGCTAAGGTACGTTTCGGTACTTCCTCACAAACTTTATTAGGGTTTTCTACTTCCTCTCCTCTTCTTTCTCACCACCACCTCCAGCTTAACAGCAGGAATTGGTCCACAACGCGTTCGACCAACTTCAATTCGTGGAGGACCTTCCGCTGGCTTCCTCCTTCTTCAATCTCCCGGCCGGTAAGTGGGTTTCTCCAATTTCCTTCCTTCCATATCTTCGACGCGTTCCTGTTCCTGTGTCGCGTATCCTCGCCTTCCTCGCCTTCCTCTCCTACCTCTACCTCTCTCCTCCTCCTCTGCTCCTTCCCAAAACATCCATCACCCTTCCTTCCTTCCTCTTCTTCTTCTACTTGCTCCTTCCTATCCTCCTTGCTTTCGTCATCCTCTTCTGTTTTCTCAATTCCGATTCTTCCCTTCGTCTCTGCTCGTTCTTCTCCAACATCTCCTCTCTCTCTCCTCTCCTAAGGACCCTAGAACGCGTATCTCCCTTCCTTCAGGTGAGCTGATACGATCAACTCTGGTTGTTCTCTGCCTCTGGACGAGGCTCAGCTCCCTTTTGTTTCCCCTGCATTATTCTTCAGTCTGGACTGTAGCCCGTCGTTTTTCTGTTTCCCTTGAAAACAAAAGAAAATACATCTCTCATTCGTTCATTCGAGAACACCTGCTCTCCTTTCATCCGTGCTGGTAAGGGAGGACTTGTCTCGAGCAGGCCTGTCGCTGATTCACGGATTGTTCTTCATCTCTTGCAATTGCATCCTGGTTTCTTTGGTTTATCAAGTGTCGTGAGCTGGCCTGGCTAACAATCAATGGTTTCCGTCAGCGCCTTTCAACAAATCCAATTGAACAATGGCGGCCAGACAGGGTCCTACTAGGGATCCGGCGGCGGATCGTCCAAGTCTCTTGACGGACATGTGTCGAAATGTCGATCTTCCGGCCTCTGCTTTTGATCTAAACCACTTGGTGAGCTAAAACTCTCTATTTTATATCGTCCTTGCAGGGATGGGTGGATGCATCCCTTTCACCTTTCAAACGCAGGGTACTGCAGGCATAGCTCAAACAATCACTGTCCTCTAACTCTGAATGATTTTTCGTTCGTCGTCCCTTCAATTCTTTTGGCTCGGTTATTGGATTTTCCCTTTCACTACTCTCATTGCAATTTCTTGTTGAGTGGAAATTCTTGCTATGTCCAGCCACCCGCCCTTCACTGCTTCATCGTAC
Organism: Xeromyces bisporus; assembly: GCA_900006255.1. NCBI lineage: Eukaryota > Fungi > Ascomycota > Eurotiomycetes > Eurotiales > Aspergillaceae > Xeromyces > Xeromyces bisporus. The sequence continues at coordinate 81,814 of HG983351.1, forward strand.
TCTACCCTAGTTTCTCCCTCCCTATCTTCTGTTCGATATTCACCATTGACAGCCGGTCAATTGCTATGCATGATTCACCTTACTACAAGGCACCTTTCCTGGGCTGCAGGTAGCCAGTATTCATCTGTCTTACCAGCATATCCTGCACCTTCAATTATACATCACTTCACAGAAGCTATTCACGGAGCCATTCCCTTCTTCAATTCATACCCTCCCCCTACGAATATAAATAGTCCTCCCCTCCTCCCTCCCTGCTTCCCTTCTTCCCTTCATTTTCCTCTTCCTTCTCCCTTCTCTGCCATCGTCTTTCTTTTCTACGCTTTCGTCCTCTGCCTTTATAACTCCTTCAACCTTCTCTCGTTTTGAATTTCCCTCCAAACCACTTCCTCCTTTCTTGTTTCTCTTAAACTTACCCTACTTTCAACCTTACCCTACTTCAACCTTGCTCCAGCATGGAAGATCCTCTTGGACTCAACCAGCTCCCTGGTGGTCTTCGTCATCTTCGCGTTCGTGACGCTAACGAATATGCAAAGTACTCTGTCCCAGTTGAAACGGTTCCTCGCCCTGGTTTCAACAACACCGGTAAGGAGATTGAGCTTTCTGTGAACGCGTTTCCTATCAACAAGTTCCCAAATAGAACCGTCTACCAGTATGATGTGAGTAACTCACCTCCAGTTTCCTAACTTTCGAACCAACTTGGCTTGTTTCGATGCGTCATCTGTAGCAAGTAGAGTCTTGCTAACAAAGTGTTTGACAGGTCAACATTGGGAGCGGCGCTGAGAAGCCTGCCGTCATCAAGAAGGTCTGGAACTCAAATGCCAGAAAGGCGGTGCTTCGTCAGACCATCTTCGACGGAAACAAATTGGCATGGTAGGTGAATGCAATGACCCTTTATTGTGAACAACGTACGCTAATCCATCAAGGTCAATGATTAATTACCAGGATGGCCTGAACACTATGGTCGACCTTGACGCTGAAGCTGGTCGTCCTAACAACGGCGCCCCTTCGCGTAACACTTTCCGTCTAGTTGTGCGGCGCACCAAGTCTGTCAATCTGGCAGTTCTCGATGCGTGGCTCAAGGGAAAGACGTCCTTTGGAGAGCCCGTTCTCGAAGCTATGAGTAAGTGGCACTCTAAATCAACATTGACGACACATAACTAATGAATGCAGACTTCCTTGACCATCTTCTGCGTGAATACCCGAGCAGCAAGTTCCTTGCAATCAAACGTTCCTTCTTTGACGAGCAGGGAGACTATCAGGATCTTGGCAATGGGGTTCTTGCGTTCAAGGGTGTTTATCAAGCAATTCGCCCTGGCCTGGTGAGTTTCTGGAATTTGAAGCGTCGTTGTCACTCTGGACTAACGCCATTTATTTAGTCCCGTGGGCTTGTTATCAACATTGACGTGTCCAACACAACCTTCTGGGCTCGTACTGGCTTTGTGGGTGCCGCCATCGCGGTCCTTGATTGCAGAGATGTGCAGCACTTGAACCACCTGTTGAGACCCGTTTCCGATGGCCATGGTGGTATAACCGAATCGAATGCGTTTTATGAGGTTCATCGCCGTCTCAAGAAATTGGTGGTCCAGCCCCATTACCGTGGTTGTCCCGTGTCAGGTACGAACTTTGTTGTGAAGGGGCTGGTCAATGCCAACGCTCGCGGCTATTTAATCGACATCAAGGACAGAGCCACGGGTAAGGTTACCCCGACCTCGGTCGAGCAGTATTTCCGCCAGAAGTACAATTTGCTTCTTGATCAGTGGGAACTCCCCATGGTCGAAATGACCAAAAAGGGAGTTGTTTATCCTATGGAAGTTTTGACGATCCACGGACTTCACAAGTACCCATGGAAACTGAACGAGTACCAAACTTCGAACATGATAAAGTATGCGGCCAGTCGCCCCGCTGAAAGGCTGAACTCTATTGCCAAGTCGAAGCAAATGTTGAACCACAGCAATGACCCGGTATTGAAGGCGTTCGGTCTTGAAGTTGACAACAACATGATGCGTACGAAGGCGCGTCTCCTTCCAAGCCCGGATATCCAGTTTGGTGGAAACCAGCGTCTGGCCCCTGGCACCAACGGTCGTTGGGATCTCCGTGGCAAGAAATTCTACGCTCCCAACAGAAGGCCCCTTGACTCCTGGGGTATTGGATACTTTGTCGGAAAGCGTAGGGCTATCAACCGCGCCCAGGTCGAGAACTTCTGTGATCAGTTCATGAAAATTTACGCTGCACATGGTGGCCAAGTCGCCAAGCGCGGGATCGTTGTCGAACTCACTGAAGATATCGGCGAAGCTGTTAAGAAACTCTACAACGCGACTGGAACGAAATTCCAGAAAGATCCGCAGTTGCTCCTTGTGGTAGTTCCCGACAAGAACACGTTCACCTATAGCCGCATTAAGAAGTCCTGCGACTGCCGCTGGGGCGTTCCGTCCCAGGTTTTGCAAAGTGGTCATGTCATGAAGTCCAACCCCCAGTACGTGTCCAATGTGCTGATGAAGGTGAATGCGAAGCTCGGTGGCACTACTGCTCGTGCTATACCGAAGGTTCCTGAGGCATCGCTGAAACCCTGGTCGATGATTATCGGAGCAGACGTGTCTCACCCTAACCTTGGTGTTTGGACGCCTTCAATGGCAGCCATTTCCGTTTGCATGGACACCTTTGGCGGGCGCTACTATGGAGCATGCGAAACCAATGGTGATCGCGTCGAAATAATTAACAGGTCGAATCTGGAGGTGATGTTGACTCCTCTCATCCGCGAGTGGATGTCAACGGTAGGCCAGGGTCGGGCCCCTGAGAGGGTCTATTACTTCCGTGACGGTGTGTCCGCTGGGCAGTTCCAGCAGGTCCTTGAGCAGGAGATATTCGACATCCGCTCGATTTTCATGAGCCTGACTCAAGACCAATGGAAGGGGAAGTTCACCGTCGTCGTGGCCAACAAACGCCATCACATTAGGGCGTTCCCCCGTCCTAATGACCGTAACGCTGCTGATCGAAACGGAAACCCTCTTCCTGGTACTTTGGTGTCCCGCGATGTCACCAGCGCCCACGAGTGGGACTTCCTGCTCTATTCTCACATTGCACTTCAGGGTACCTCTCGCCCTGTGCATTACCACGTCATTCTGGATCAGGCGAAACATAGACCTCAGGAAGTTGAGAACTTGATATACGATCATTGTTACCAGTATATGAGGTCCACAACTTCGGTTTCCCTTTGTGAGTAACTAGTTTCCTGACCAAAGCTGATCTTTGTTTGCTAATAAACTCCCAGTCCCGGCTGTTTACTACGCCCATTTGGTTGCGTCCAGGGCTAGTACCCACGAGGACGTTCCGGCTAGTTCTGGCCCCCAGAGCGGTCGTGAAGTTAAGATGACCAATCCGAAACCCAGGAACCGTCCCACCGACCCTCGTCTGTTGCCCATTCATGGAACGTCCAACAGGCTTCCTTTCCAGATGTGGTACGTCTAGACGCTTTCATGAAATTCAACACAATTCTCTTGAGCGTGTTTCTTTTCAAAGGAGGTATCGAGTTTCTGCTTCGTCTTTATTATTTGACTTTGATTGCGTGCGTACCAGAATGAAAAAAAGAACTGCTTCAATTTGCTCTGTGGTTACGTAGGTTTTAATTCAAGTTGTTCTGTATCCGTTTCGAGGTTCTGAGCTGCGGTGGTTTGGCGGTTGGGATTGTCGGTTCTCTGGCTGAACAGGATCAATCGATCGCGACAATCGTGGCTTGAACATTGAATGGTCAGGGCAGTAGCTAGCGTTTCAAAATTACCCCTAATATCAATCAAGTCTTTCCTTTCAGTAGGATCATCAACTCCTGTCGCTAACTTAGATGCCCTGAAGTTAACCAATGGTTGCAAAGGCAAAATCAATAAAGGCAACATACATATCATACATGTAAGGTCCCTAGCGTTATCCATCATAGCGATTTTGGAGAATGCATTGGAGTATTGCAATAGCATTACAGTATATGTATTCAGCACAATAATTTATCATCATAAATCAATGTAGGTAGGTAAGGTAAGGTAAGGTATGTATCAGGGTTTCAATATTGTTGTTGTGACATTCAATCATTTCATTAGACAGTCGAGGCCGGCGCGAGGAAATAAGAGACGGAACGGAAGAGAGAGGGTAAGGGTAAGGGTCAAAAAATCAACTAGGAGTAGGTACATAGGAGTATATGTATCCAAAAATAAAAATCAGAAAGTCCACCGAAAGGAAAAAGAGAAAGAAAAAAAGGAAAAAAGAAAAGAAGAAGAAAAATAAGAGAAATAAAATCACGAAGAACCGCTAACAACCCCATTAGTCATAGGCGCAGCATTATTACTGCTACCATCGACAGTCCCGCCGTGGTCGACGTTGGCAGCAGCATTTTCCGAATTGACAGCAACAGCATCCAACACGGCAGAGTTATCCGCATCGCTCTTCGCACCCGCACCCGGACCGCCAGCATCAGCTCCCGCGTGGACCGCAGGCGCCTCGTCCATCCGGACGTCATTACTATTAGACTTCGAGTCCGGGGGCGGCAACATCGACGACCCCTTCGCGCCATCCGCGAGCGGTTTCGTCTCGTCACCATCAGCAGAACCAACACCAGGACCAGCACCAGGACCAGGATTAGGGACGTCCAGCGACACCGTACTATTCTTCTTCAGTTTCTTCTTGCTTGGTTCCGACGTGCCAGGTTTCGAGCCGAACGAGGGTGGCGGAGGCGGTCGTTTCTGCGGACTTGAAGTTGGTCCTGAAGGTCCCGGGGGTGGGATTTTGCCCGATGCTGGGAGACGGGGACGAGCGGCCGTTGGTCTTTGCTTTGGTGGGAGCTCTAGGTCTTCGATCAGGGGTTCATTGTTGTTGGCTTGTAGTTTGGCGCGGAGGAAGCCTTGTACTAGGCCTATTTGTGACGATACGTTTTCTGATGTGATTCGTGGGTAGGGAGGAGGTGGGGGGAAGAGGGTTACTGCTTGTGTGGCACTGTAAAAGACAATATAAGTGAGCTATACATTATTGAAGTGGGAGGGACGAATATAACATACCTCGTATTCTGAGCCTGGGCGGCATTGTACATCCTATTCTGAAGAAGGTGAAGCGGAACACTAAGAGTAGCGAGACCGAACTCCTTATCCAACCCAAGTTCTTTGAACCCGAAGAAGTCCTCATCAATATCCTCGGCGAAATCACCAACGACGAACTGCTCACTCCCGTCGGCGAAAGCGTGGGAACCGTCCTCGCCACCGTCCCCGAGCGCCGGACGGAGGAGCTCGGCGAACAGAGACCGTAGACGTTCATGGATAGTCCCCAGCTTCACACCGAGTCGTTCCACGTCGTCTCTGATGTAGGACTCCAGGCCCTCGACGTCAGTTCCTACGGATGACAGTGTGTGCAGGATTATTTCCGGCTGTGTGTATGCACGTTTCCACTGGCAGGAAGAAGCGGACGACGACGCATTATTCTCTTCCTTGACATCCGCTGGGAGTTTCGGGGTTTCCATATACGATTTCATCGTTTCCCCGATCTTCTGGAAGAAATCTGAAGCGATGTCGGTGACGGCATGGAGAGCTGATGGCTGATATTCTTCGAATCCGGCATGATAGAAAATTTTGGCAACAGAGCGCTGCAGCGCTGCCTTACAGACCCAGGGGGCAATCACTGGTCCGTCGTCATTCATGACGTGGGGAGGCACGTCCTGCTCAACGAATGGTTCCGGCTGGTACTTCTGGAATTGATTTTGATACAACTACAGAGCAAGTTAGAGACCATGAAAGGACCACGAGAGAAACGGGAATGAGAGAGAGAGCAGGGGGGGAGGGTCAAAGGGGAAATAGAGGAAACCGGCATACTTGGGACTGCAACTGCATCTGCTTCACTATGCCAATCTTGGAGCAGACTTTTCGAGTATCCTGCATCTGCCTCATATTCGCATCGATTTTCTGGGTGAGCTTACTGTCAGGTTGAACGAACAAGCCCTTGGGAAGGATTCTTAGAAACTCCTCCGAAGCATCCACAACGTTGCCCTCGGCATCTTCTTTCCAAGACAGCTGTTCAGACAAATCAGGAATACCGGACATGACATCGTAGTAATCAGGAATCATCTTGTCTTCCTCCACTTCTATACCTTCTGCGAGCGTCTCGCCGGTAGCACCAGGCTCCGCAGCTTGCAGCTTCGAATCATTCTTTGGATCGCTTTCAGCAGTAATCTGTTTCTGGTTTTTCAGCCACCGTCTCATACCAGCCTTGGTCCGCATCAATGCTGGTTCTTCCGAGTTTAATCTGTTTCCTTTCAATAGGCGGTGTCTCTCCGCAGCAATGATCGCACGATCTTTCTTCGTGACTTGCTTCCAGACGTTGTGTTCAGGGTCTTCAAGTTCTACACCAGGTGCGGACAATGCACTAAGTGCTTGGTTCGATGGCGATAAGCCTTCGTTTTCTATCGACTCGCCTTGGCTCCCAGACGCGTCGGCCGAGACACCAGTGGGATCAGACGGCGTCTGATTGCCCGGAGGCGGGGTCGTCGACAGTCCATTTCGAGTCCCTTCCAAGGCCGCATCGGAATTATTGCGTACCGGAGCAGGCGTCTGACCCGGAGGAGCACCTGGTGGAGCTTCGGAAGTCCTCGCGGTACCCCGGGAAGTACCAGTCCCCTTCTTCGGGGCTTTTCGCCCTCTGGAGGACATGATGGGTTCATCGTCACTCTCTTCGCCACCGTCGAGATCGGCAAGTTGCAGTCTGCGTTCTTCCGCTTCGATTTCGGCGCGGTCTCTGATGGTGATGTCGGGGATGAGGGGGACAAGCTTTTCCGTCTCTTTTCTCATGTATAACGCATGTTTTCGCAGGAAGTGGTCAGGGTTTGTGTTGTATTTCAAACAATTCGACCATATGAGGTTGAGGTCGTCGACGAATTCTTGCTTTGATCTATACTGTAATGCTTTGAGCTTCTTGGTCATGGTCCCAAGGTCCATCGGATGTCTGATGACTATTCAAGAATCAGCACAATGCAATGATATAGGAGGAATAGGAAAATGCAAGCGTAAGAACTCACTAATGTAATAATCAGGCGCATCCCGCTTGTTTACTCGAGTCAAGAAAGGACTTGAATGCTCCGTCATGGCCTTCAATTCACTGAGCACCTTCTCTGCCGCTTCATAAAGCTCCTCCTGTCCCACTTTGTCTTCGCTAGCCCATTTGCTCCGATTCTTGCGAACCTCGCTCATCAAGCTCCTCAGTTCTGCGTCAGACGCCTGCACCATCGTGCGCTTCATGTCAATCCTAGCAATCAAGTTCTTCAAAGTCAGACTCGAAGCACCGAGGTTCGTACTGCTCAAGGATCCGTAGCCGTTGGATCCAGCACTCCCCGAGTTATTCCCAGCATTCGTCTGGCCAGACATCTCCGCCTCAACCTGTCTCTCGGAGTCGTCCAAACGCTGCTGGTCAAGCATGGCATCTCTGTCGTTCTCCAACGTGTGGAACAGGGAATGGAAGCTTCTCTTGGCAGCATCCTCGGTTGCCTTCTTGTCTTCCTCCAACCTCTTCCGAATGTCCTCGAGCGTCTCCTTCTTCGGTTCCTTCGAGTTGTCGAGCACGGCGGACGTCGCTATACTCGGACGATGACCGGGCAACGGGGCAGCGGTCAGATCCAAAGAGGGCGCACCGGACCTGGCCTTCAGCGGCGACACAGCCCTCTCGGCATGCGCTCCGGTCGCGGCCGCGGCATCCTCATCTTCGTCATCGTCATCATCGTATTCATCGTAGTCATCCTCATCCAATTTCCTAGCCGGCTTCTTCGAAGGAGCAGCACGCGACGACGGCGACTTATCGACGCGGAGGACATGAGCACCGCCCGACTCAACCTGGTGATCGACACCCGCGACAGCGTCACCGGAAGCGTAGTAATGCTTAGTGTCATCCTTGCTAAATAACAGATTGATGTTCGCCTCGCTGCGCCTATAGAGTTCTCGGAAGGTAGCAATGCGCGGATCCTCCTCGACGCCGGCATCAGCCTCCGAAGTCAAATTGCATGTGCCCGTCTGAGACCCGTCGGCACTGGTCCCCGCTCGCGGTTGCGGCGTGCGGGACCCGGAGAAGGAATTCGAGGAGCCATTGGTAGAACGCGCGTCGTGAAAGTCGTCCGGGGGGCGGAGATGTCCTGGTGGCAGCCAGCTTTGATGATGGTGATGGTGATTGTGGTGGTGGTGGTTGTGACCGAGCGTCATGCTCGCCTCCAAAACCCCCGGGGGTTTCTGGGGCTGCCGGGGAGGGAGAGATGAGGGCCTCGTTTCTCCACGGTCAAGAGCAGGATGGAGAGACGGGAAAATGCATACAGGTACTTGTCGGAGCCCGCAGAACGATAGGAAGATGCTTCCAGCCCGAAAAGCGATGGCAGGGGCGAGAAGGGCGATGGCGAAGATCAGCGAAGAGTGAGAGGCCCGTCAAGGAATCCAACTTTGGTTGGTGCTTTCTGGGTGGAAGGTTGCATGTTTGCAGCGTTTGCATTGTTTATTTTGTTTAAATTGTTTGAGTCGTTTGGAGTGTTTGCATGTTTGCATGTTTGCATTGTTTGTTAGAGTGGAAGAATTCACCGCAGTTAATCGGAGCTTCAGACCAAAACCGCAGTCTGTTTACAGCTTCACTTTTCCTCTTCCTCTTATATATAGAGTAACGCCTATATAATAGCTATAATAATACATACATATACCTCTTCACCATGCGAATCCGCTACCCTTTCGCCGGTAAGTCCCCCCTCACCCCGTGAATGTACATACATGCCTAAGATTAACCCAAAAACAGGCACCTTCATCCTCCTCCTCATCCTAGCTGGCTACATCGGCCTCCTCCCACACAGCACAAACCCAACAATCCCCGCCCAAATCCAACCAAACGACAAATTCCTCCACGTAGTCACCTTCTTCTTCCTCTCCCTCGCCTTCTACTGGATCGCCGACACCTCCCGCCGACGCACCCTCCAACTCAGCCTCCKC
>HG983351.1:90793-133388 GCA_900006255.1 Xeromyces bisporus
CACACTCATCCTCGGCGTCGGCTCCGAAGTCCTCCAGGGCATCCTCCCCAATGACCGTCCGTTCGACCCGTTTGATCTCGTAGCCAACGTGGCGGGGAGTCTTGGCGCGATTGGGCTGTGCGGGTGGTATCATCGTCGGATGCTGGAGCGGAGGCGGAGGGCGAGGTTTGGTTCGTTGTCGGAAGATGCTGCTGCTGCCGGTGGGCATGATGATATTGAGATGGGACTCGGTGGTGGTGGTGGTGGTGGTGGTGATGGTGAGGACGGTGCTGGCGCGGGTCCTGGTCCGCAGGAGACTGGGGTTATGTCGTTGGAGCAGGAGGTGGATCGGTTTGATGAGAATGAGGTTGATAATTTGGAGTATGATGAGGATGGGTTTGAGGAGACGGCGGCTTCGAGGACGGATCTTAGGCCGTCGACTCAAGGTGATGGGGGCATTGAGGATGGTGGGAAGAAACGGAGCGACTGATCGATCCTCTTTCCTTTTGATCTGATCTTTTTTGCTAAATGCAGCGATATCATTCGAATACTCCGACTTATAATTGGCTTGGTTTGTCTTGGTTTATGAATATTTTTTGACTGCTTATTCCCTCTGCTGTTATACCAGTGACGCCGTGTTGCTTTATGTTTCGTTCATATTTCATCGAACCCTTTTCGTCTTATCTCGGAGACCTCTCGCTACCTGCAACGACTATGGTATTCGACGATCTCTCCTACACTATACTATCTATATATGCCGTGTGACAGCAAGCGTCGGTTAATCATCGGAGGATAGCACTGATGGCATTGCATATTGAATACACCCGGAGCACACACTTCAGCAAACGTGGACTTGACTGAGAAATAATCGAATAAAACCTAATGTTACGGCGGAATATCCATGGTCGTTCCATAGCCCTGTATCATCAAGGCCGGAATCTGCTGGACATGGCTGTGGAAGTATTGACACGACGTATGAGTGACAGAAAGAGACTGGGTTGTTGCAATATTCAGACACCAGACATAAGTATTTATACCTATAAGCAGCAGCCTTTTCACAGAATAAGAGGGGACAAGGTTCAGTCATTCCTACCGCGCTCCCGTTGCGCGAAAAGATCAAACAGTAGAAAAGCACAATAGCGGTAATCCGTGGCGACCATAACATAAAAAATCGGACGGGGAGACCCCTAGTATAGAGTAGTAACGTATAAGCTGATAATAAGGGAGACGGTTATACCGGTCTCCTACGTATGATAAGACGGTAGGCAAGCTCGCTGACACCTTAGCAAACGGGCATGAAGACCTGAATAGCGAGGTCATCGCATTTCCTTCCTGGTCTCGTTTAAAGATCTCGGTTTCACTTCATTCATTGTCAGATACCTCTGGCGTTCCAGACCAGCTCCTCGTCGGAGTCGGAACACGACCAGGAACGTGCTCGACATTCGGAGACACCTCGTCAGGCTCAGACAGCTTGGCGATTTTCGGGGACTTCTTTTGCAGATTTCCTCCACTCGGCGAACCGTCGCTAACCTCCTCTGTAACACCGCTGAGTTTCATATCAGCTCTCTCACGTAGAACTTCGTAGAGGAACTGTAGCTGCATCTCGTTGTAAACCATCATCATTCTTTGTTCACGTAGTTGGTTGACTGTTTCGAACACGGGATCGGTTTCTGGGTCTGTCACGTTTAGCAGCTGCCCCGAGTCGAGTTCTTGAAGGAGGTGATCGAGAGCGATGAAGGTGCCAGTGCGGCCGACACCTGCGCTGCAGTGGACCACACGGGGGGTACCAGGAGGGCATTTGGAAGCGGATGTTTTAATTAGTTGTAGCAGGGCTGCACGGGTATCTGCTTGTGGTTTGGAATGATCTGGCCAGCAAGCGTATAGATAGTGCCAGACAATCTTCGACTCCGATCCCAGAGATAGTCGAAGTTTGCGAACATGCGATCCACAGGTTTCATCGTAATAGTAATCCAAGAGCTTGACTGTTCCCAACAGACCAGGGTCCATTTCCCCGTGCTCGTGGCCGTCTACGAAAGGATCCAACGGCTCCTTTCGCAGAGGCATTGGCGGATCTTCAGTGCGAAGAGGGAAGTACTGCGCACACTTCTCACGGCCCAACTCGATAGTCCGTGTAAGCATGACGACCACGGCGACCTCCTTGCTCTCCTGGAATACCATATGCCAAAAATGCGTCGTGTGCCCCAGTTTCGGTCCCTATTTATTTCTGTCAGAAGAGATTTGACAATGACGACGGGCGTGTTCTCAATACTAACCTGCGTAGCGATGTACCTCCGCTCTTGCTTGGCGGCTGAATCCTTGAGCGTAATCGGCGAAGCATTGATAAAGTCACATTCGCCATTCGGAACACGAAGATGAACACGCGAGTTCGCCCATGCTTGTACGTCTGGATACCGATTCCTGGCTTTGATCTCTGGATCTCCCTCCAACGCCCAGCGATGGAGCGGATCGTTCACCGTCAATGCCTCTTGAAAGCGCAATCTCTGCAACCACTCCAGTGACTGGAACTTCCGATGAATATCTGAAGCTCACCACACAGCCGATCAGCTACATTCGCTCGATAAACAAACGTCCCGACCATATGTGGCTCCCACTAACCTGAATTGGACTGACAGAGGAACGGCGGAAGGTTGTCACGGTCGCCAGTATCTAGTGCAGGACCCGTTATAGTAGTAACCGGATCAACCCCGACGCCGACCTCGCCTTCGCCTTCAATGTCAGCCAGCTCATCGTCGTCCTCGGGGAATCCGCGCTTGGTTGATGGGACGTTGGTGTTGATCTTGATCCCCGGATGCACCATTCTAGCCGCAGCGACCCGGGGGAAGGCTTGAAACCTGCCTAGGACGCCGCGAGCCTTTACGGAAACACGTCTTCCGACCGACGAAAGCCTTCTCTGCTGTCGATAATGGTGATCGAGCGTGTCAGTTGTCGACTGGGGTTGGCTAGATGAATCGTCGATATCAGCAGCGAGCGGTGCGGGGCGCGGAATGGAAGGAGACCGCGACTGCGACTGCGACTGCGACTGCGACTGCGGATGCGGCTGGGAAGTACCGGTATTGGACACGGGGAGATTGGGACAGCTACGGAAGCTGCCCCTCAAAGACCGCAATTTAGCCAGTTTTCTTTCTTTGGGTTCTGCCGGGAGCAAATAATCAATCGCAAGGTCAAGCAAGACTCAGGACTCAAGACTCTTGCAGCGGTCGCAAATCGGAGCCCACCAGTTGACTGCGAAAGGGCGATACTGTAAGCAAGTCTATACTGCGGCAGCGCTGTAGGTATTGTAGTCTGTTCTAATCATTACCATGAGGCCTTCGCAGTCGCACAGAAAAGAAACACAAAAAATCGCAGAAATCGTAATCGTCCATGACTCGGAAAGACAGACAGAACGCAGTGATGTAACGGCATCCTGCCTTGGTTGGGTGACTTTTTTGACTTCGGTAAATTCTTCTTATCTTCTTCGGCCAAGAAGATTTTTTTCTCTTTTCTTCACTTCATCCCTGCTTAAGTCCAACCGCCAGCAAGTCTCTCTGCTGGACAAAATCACTGTCTATAATGCCTCGATAACAATTTGCTGCTTGCTATAAATATAATACCCAAAAGAATAGATATTCAAGATGTTCTGGCTCCGAATTCTGGAGGTGGGCAACTAACTTACACTGTTCTTAGAGAAGTTGACTGACTGCTCTCTCTCTCTCAATTTTGCCAGATTTGGCTTACCAGCCGAGTACGTGCGCCTGATTCAGATTTATTCTTCACAAAGAGAGAATTTTACTGACGGTTTCTCCCTTCTTTGTCTATCCAGCTACTGTCTAGTCCTGCCTTCCACAGAATGGTTGGTAGAGTTCACCAGAAATTCCGCCAGCTTAGACACGGCGTGCCTCCGGAGGAAATGGGAGGCACCAAACTGGATAACAGGGGTATTTATGCTTCCTTGCTGGACTCTTATGATAACTGTATGGCTCAATGCTGACTATCTTTCTCCTTCAGGTCGCGGTTTGTCACAGTTCGTGACATACTTCAAGGAAGAATTAAAGGACCAAATTAAAGGAAAGCCGCCGAAGAAGTGGTAATGTAGCATACTTTCTTACGATTTAGTCTTGGTTCGGCGCCTGTTTGCATCAACCATGCATACATATACTCCAAACCTCCAACACAACAACGAGTTTGATACCAACCGTACCGGATATAGATTGGGCTGCAGTTTCTTCGCACCATGAACTGTATCCCTCATTCCATCCGGAGAAGAATTTGAGCTTCTTTCCGCTTTGCCCAGTTGATATCTGACCGTTTGGCTTGGCATTGAAATTTGAAGCTTACAGTGCCGGACCGAGCATGACTATGGACTATGGAGTGCCAATGCCGACGCTGTTTTACTATGTGCTGTGCGGAGTACGGAGTACATGAGTACCACGAGGACGTTATTGTAGAGAGTATGATGCCAGAACTGAGACAGCAATAAATAGCGGCAAAATATTGGGAGTTTTCAAGCTATTGATCCTCTAGCGACGGACCTCTGAACATATGTATAGCAAACGGTCACAATGCCTATTTGAGTACGGAGTACGGTGTACATAGACCAAAAAGGACTTGTGCTACCAAATGAGACTAGCGGTTAAGCGGCACACGGAAACGGCGGATACCAGACGAGGCAAAAGAAAAAAGGTGGGCAAGCAAATCGTAGGGATCTTAGCAGGGATTGTCCTAATCATCATCGTCATGTCCAGCCATCAGTCGAAATTGTATGCATCGGAGTCGGATTAAGATGATTACAGTCGACCAGATAGATCACCGACAGCCCATCGATGGATGTATGATAAGCCACGTATTCGTCAGCGTATTCAGCTGGTTTCATAGCATCTGTCGACCAGTCGAGACTCGAGCATAACCACTTGGACATGTAACTCGTAACTCGTCGACGGTCCCGAGACAAATGACAGATCAGAGGCCAAGCAGAACGCAGTCTGAAGCGCCCGTCATGAAATTACTTGCCATGATCGACCAACGAGAGAGAACAACAACATGGCCCAGGTGGATATATGAATACCCAGCCAACGGCGATTCCGTTCTCCGGAGTCCGTTACCCCATAAAATGGTACCTGGCATTATGTACATACATACACAATGATGGATGCCCTTCGGCTGCCAAGGGCTAATGTCCGAGGGGCCACGCCCCTGATTACTGTATTTGTCCATCGCGGAGTCGGCCAGACTCAACAGAGAAGAAGGTCTATGGCATTATTTTCACAAATATATGCAACATTAATGACAGAAAATGTTTGAATTTGTCAATACAGAGCACGGAGTAATACTTACTCCCGCTCCGTACTCCGTAGTAGGGCTAGGATTAGCCTATAATTAGCAGTTGACGATCAACGTCCAATCAGATCGTCAGTCGCGCGCCAACTACATACATGGGACCAATCAGGGCTTAGACCGAGGTACACTAACCCTGTTTCGGCAAAGTAAGGTCGCACCCATGGGTCCCTGGTGTGTTACAGTTACAGCTTTGATACGCTCTTCGACGGCTTATTGTATTGTATCCTGGTAATTCCCTTTTACTGGACCTGTATTGTATCGTAACGGTTGTTTACAGAGGACCCTCTCCTTTTTCCTTTCTCTCGTTTTTCTTTCTCTTGTTTCTTTCTCTTCCTCTCTTCCTCCCTCTCTCTCCCAGTCCCTGCCAGTCGTTATTATTGCTTTCAACTGTCCATCGTTTCTCTTCTAAACGCTAGTGTTGCCCTTTCACTCGCTCGCCTTTGGGTACTAAGGAAAGAGCATAAAGGAAGGGATCATAATAATACTCTTACCTTTTGCTATTCCTGATATCTTTGTTGTGTGCCCCTCTGTCGGTCGCTCGCTATTTCAACCTTACATATAATATTGTCCCAATCTGAAAGCAGGTCATATCTTTCAGCGGGATATATACGGCAAACTCCGTTTCGTTGATTCCGATTGCATCGGTTGGAAGTCTGTCGTCGTCCTATTGTTTAATCGCCGTCCCAACCTTGGTCGTGACTTTCTGGTTCTGCGGGCTGTAGAAGCCGACCTTCCATTTGATATCGTCGAAGTCTGGCTCGGTTCGCCTTATTGAGTTTTGTCCCAACATGCGGCTTATTCGTCTTGCATTCCTCCTCTTTTGTCTGGCCCTTTTGGCTACGGCAGCCAGCGATGACTCCACCACTGTTGCTGCCACCACGACCGTTGATTCGAGTTCCTCTGAATCGGCGTCAGCCACAGACTCTTCTTCCTCATCATCTGATTCACAGACTGAATCGCCTAGCGAATCGCCATCCAGCACGTCTGCAGAGCCAACGTCAACTTCTGCGACTACCACCGACTCTGCGACTACCACCGACTCCAGCTCAACGTCTGCTTCCCCGACATCGTCCTCCACCTCTTCTACTACGAGCCCCGTTACGTCGATGATAACTAGTACCCATATGGTCAGCGGAACCCCAGTTCCCACCACAAAGGCCACAACTTCTTCCGCAGTTGTACCCGAGAAAACGAATAATCCTAGTCTAAACAGTAACAACAAGTCGACAGACTCGGGCAGTTCTGGTCTGTCTTCTTCGAACAAGAAGGTTGTCATTGGTGTTGTCGTTGGTGTCGGCGGTTCCATCCTAATCGGCGCAGTTGCGCTGGTCTTCTGGCGACTCAACTCGAAGCGTCACAGTGCCGTGCAAAACGATGAAACCGACGACCTAATGAGTGGTACTGCTGTTGGCACCGCAGCTCGTGAAAAGACACCCAGTCCGTTCCAAAACACGTTGAATCAATACCACAACCCGGGCCATGTCAATGCCGCGTCGAATTTCTAGAAATGAGTAAAAAAAGGAATCTAAAGTGGCCGCCGATAGGCTATTATTGTCATTTCACGATGCCCAGGAATGATATGCCACCTTTTTTAGGGTTTTACGTCGTCTTTCGATTGTGAAATCTGTACGATCTTTACGCAACATTGGCGCATGTGGGTAGATGGGATCTGTTGTTTTTTTACATATACTATTATCTGTTTTCTGATATTTTTGTGCTTAGCAGCCTGCATTATTGTCACTCCTTTTTTGTCTTTTGGATACCATAAAGTTGTTACTTGTTATTTCTGGTCATACATACCGACACTCCTCAACATCTATGAGACTATCCTCTCGCACTGAACGTCTTGTTTGGCATTACATGGTTGATTTCATGATTTAACTATATTTAGTGATACCATCATATCTGCCGGTTTAACATTTGTGTAACTGTTTGTATCTTCGAATGGACTATATATGGAACGAGGATACTTACCCTATACAAACTACTGTGCATGTAAACTGTCGAGGCAGGAAAATGGTCGGAGCAAATATCAGTCAATAAAGAAACAGTGACAATCATCTGCCTTGACCAATTACCACTCTACCACTCACACCTTTTAACATTGACAAAATTATCCGTCCTGTCAGGCTATAAAGTTTTCCGGGGAAAGCTAACTGCACTAACATAGAGTTAGTTACCAGGAATAATTTGGAGATGTTTCTCCTCATTTTCAAGAAGCAGCCTTTAACTACCGTCTCGGTCACCGGTATGATTAACTTATGTACAGTAGTGGCAATGTGGCATTGAGGAGGCACCTTTAGGTCAACCACCAGGGTATGTACCACCACGGCCACTGCACCCTTAAGGACTGGATCAAATGCAGCATGACTTTTGACGATCGGGATGGATGCGCTATTACCAATGGAATTTCAGGCGTTCAGATGTGCAGGACTTGATATACGAAGTGCATACATACATTTCCGGTGTCTGGATCTGGACTTTTGAAGACTTGCAAGAAGAGGACAGGTTGTTGAACCCGCACAATCGCCAAATCCAGTCAGAACCCAAAAACCAAAAGATAAACAGAAGAACAAGAAAGAAAAAGATAACCTTCTCTTGGCGACAGCATTGATGAGTGTCTAGACTCCAGAGCCGGTGGTCTTAAAGTTGCACTAAGGAAAGGGACTCTCCCCCAACAGCCCCAAACTTGGGGCTCAACGTCACGCCAAAGTTCAAACCCTGCTTCACAGTGCCATTGTCTTAAGAGCTTTGGGGGAGTTTACTATTATCAAGGTCCAAAATGCATAGAACAAAATGCTGGGAATTTCCCGGTAATAATTACTGTGTTCCTGCGCATATAAAAAGGCCTGGCTTTTTCCCCGGTTTTTCAATGGCTCTCCATCAATCTCCATATTTTCCCTTCCACTCTTCCGTGTCTGGACTCTGGATATCCGCACCATCCGCCGGTTGCTTTTCGGTCTCTTCAACCCTCCCTCTCTCCCCAATCTCTCCCCAATCTCTCTCCAACCTATCCGCTTAACCCTCCCTCTGCCCATTGCTTCTTCCCGTGCTTCTAAGTCCTGACCATTTTACTTACTATCATACCACCAGTTATCGCTATTATCAAAAACATAGTCTCAAATCCAACCAATTCAATTCAATTCAATTCAATCAATCAATCAATCACAATGACAGCTCCTCGAACAACCTCAACTTCATTGCGCGCTCTTCGTATCCTCTCCCGACAGAGCACTGCAATCACGCCTTCTTTCCGTCGAAGCTTGCACATCACTGGTGCCAATTCTGCCCAGCCTGTCCATAACCCGGCGGATAGGGCTTCTCTGTTTTCTTCTCTTGGACTCCCGGAGCTTAAGGTTGAGTGTCAGAGACGGTCTATCACTGTCGATGGAAGCAAATCTGAGGTACGTTGGTTGCAGTCATGAACGGTTGTGCGGTTGTATGCGGTTGTTGTTCGATGAACTAACGGCGTGGATATCTCTGCTTAGCTCGTTGAACGTCTGTTCAACCATGACATGCTCCAGTCGCGGGCTTTTAGCATTGCTATGAAGAGGATCAATGGCAATGCCTTTTCGAGGTACGTATATATATCCCAATTGACATATATATATACTCGGTTATATACTTAGCACCATAACTAACACCCATCAACAAAGCCAAACCACAACCCGCCACTTCAACACCTCAAAATCAGCCAAAGACGCCTCCTCCACCGTCGACGCGATCCACCTCCCCTCCATGGCGGATATGGAATCCGCTCCACCCCGCCCCGGCCCCGGCATCCCCATCCTCCCGGACAACTACTCCCACACCACCCCGGAGCCGGAGAGACAGACCGGACTAGACAGCGCGCTGAAGCCGGTAATCCACACCGTTGCCGACAACGCCGCCAGCCCTATTAGCGAGGTTGTTGATAACGAGTCTGCGGATATCGATCCGTTCACCCTTACCGAGACCGTGGGGAGGTCTCGGCAGGGTGAGGAGTTGAAGAAGAGGAAGCAAGAGTCTCCGGAGAAGGGGACTGTTAAGGAGTTTTGGACGGGGTTGTTGGATGATATCTTAGGGCCTAAGCGGGGTAAGCAGTGATGTTATTGTTGCTGTTTACATAGGGTTTTCTGTTTGTGACTGTTTCCTTTCGTCTGTGACGTTATTTCGTTGTTTTTTTCTTCATACTACTATACCAAGTTTATGGTATGGTATCAATGAAACTGGCATTGTCAGCGTCATGCTTGAAATGAAATACCATACAGTAAATGCCCTAATCGCAATCTAATCTGAGTATGATGCATATGAGATCTCCATTCTCCAATCTCCAATCTCCATGTGAAACTCAGGCATCATTGAGGCATGAAATGATGTAACTCCCGCCCGTCCCCGACTTATCTGATGGGCCGATGGCCGCATGGAGTAAAGTCCTGTTCGGCAGTGGAAATCGAGCCCAAATTCGACCTCACCAGCAACATGAAACAACATGAAAAGAAATGGACTTATTTATGTCTTCTAACCTACTTGATTCGCTTACAATAATAATAATGGCCACCTGACAATAACTATGACACCTAGAAGACGAACTGAACTCATTCCTGAACCTCCGACCGAACCACCATTCTCGTGCCCTAAGCCCTCCACCCTAAGGTCGGTCAAAACCCGACATTGCTATGATATTACTTTAGCCATGACGGACGCGACGCTAAAGCACTGACAGGTGACAGGTGACAGGTGTCGACCGTGCCGTGGCCGCGAGGAGGTATGTACTGTACAGTAACCCTCCAAACACGTACTCTAAACAAAGAGATGCAGTATTTTTGCTGATACTCTTGTGATCCGATCCTGGTGATCTGCAAACGCCGCGTCGCTTGCCGCTGAGAAAGAACCTGTCGTGGATTGCGGAATATGTACAGTACCCATTGCCCAATCGCATAGTAGCGAATTGCGCGAATTTAATTATTCGGGAGGATGGTCGGCTGGACGAGAGGGATTTGTCATGAAAGAGCACAGACGATTTGCAGCACGAGCGATACTATTATGAAACTTGGTCGTGTTTGTGTTGACATTGCGTCTCGTCTCGTTCACGCGTTACCGGTAGCTGTGGGCATCTCCGACACTTCGGACGATACTCGCTAGTGTGCGATCAGGAATACTGCGTTGGATTCCGGATTGCAGTCATTGCCGAACATGTTTTTATATAAGTGCGCTGCATTCGGCGGACCAAGATTCACGACATTGCTTTCTCAACGGCGAGCGGTGCGGCGTTCGCAAATCGCAGGAATCGCAAAAAGTACCGGCGCTTATTCGTTCAGGCTATCTAAAAGTTCGCTGAGGTGGCATTGGGTCATCTGCAATGTTTCCTTTGCTGGCCATCCTAGACGCGTTGATTGCGACAATAGTCAGAGGGTGAGGGCGATGGTAGTGATGGTACGGGACGGGTGGATGGACAAACTCGTCTTAGCCATGTGGACATTCACAACCGCTGGCTACCGGCATCAGCAACGAGACGAGCAATCTAGGCAGGGTCTTGTAGATGACCATTGGCCATAAACCAGCCCTCTGAACAACATAGGAATGTCCCTCTTTTCAATACAGGGACAGGGTGTTGAGGTATGAGAAGTGTTGTTATGAACCGTTTCCGATGCAAACGCCGAAACGGCCCTGCATAAGGACCCACATAAGTGGCTCGTGCATGCATAAGCACGTGTCTCCCCGCATTAAACTTAAAAGGGAAAGTTATCTACAATATTTCCTAAACGGGTTAGTGTAGAAAAAACACGTCCCGTTTTTTTGTTTCGCGAACTGAAGAGACGCGTCTTCGACTGAGAAGTTAGAACAGGCTACCTACCAGCATCGAGTCAACGAACACACGGATTAAGCACGGCAAACGTTCAAGACGAAAACCGCGAATAATGCAATGCAGTTATTGAAAGACAATGGACGTGCTGGTGTCCTTGTTCAGTGATATAAACGGTCTTGCGCAGAATACGTGAAGATATTTATGGATTGGGATTGCTCTCTGATGTATGTACATCTACTTGAAACACCAGGTGCTATGTACTGCGAAAGGAACGAACCTCCTGTCTGTGCCATTACGGGGTCAATGCCAATGGCATGGAGGCTGAGGGACAAAATTAGCTGACCATGTCGTCGTGAAAGGTGCTGCAGGTTCATCTTGCCCCGATAAACGAAAAATTGGTGTGTCAATGCCTTTCTCCTGTTAACTGCCAGTTGACCCAATTTGCAATTCATCGGCAGATTGGTAGAGATCGATGTCTTTTTTAGAAAATCCGAAAAGACGTCTCATCTCTTCGTTGCAAGTCCTAGTTCATCGCTGATACTCCCCCTCCAATCTTTCTTTTGGTACTTGTTGACACTTCACTTTTGGATACTGCTGTTGTTTATTTTCAGTCTTGTACATATTTTGGATGGATCCGAAGGCCGCTCCAGTGGCCAAATGGAGTAACTTGTTCTTCTACTCCCCCTCCAACAGATGTCGATCGTTCGATAGTTGCCTTTCTCCGTGTGATACGTACAATGGAATCATCGGTCGAAGACCGAGGTGTCAACTCCAACGCCATGCCCGCAGAAACTGAAACTCCGAATAGTGAGTTGCCGCTTGAGGCGGCATTGTACATGATCCATCATGTATTCCTCCCGCCAAAGCTCCCGAACGACGACGACACCAACGCAGTGCATGAAAGGATCCTCTTAGATTTTACTCTAAGTTGTCTTCTCGAGTTCAAAAGTTGCGTTAGACTTATTCAAAGCGAAATCGTCGACTCTGTTATCGCTACGATTTCGAACCTGAGGAACACACACGATTCTGAGGGCTACATTGATGAGGAGAAGCTCTTAGAGTTTCTGGGAACCCTAAGTAAAAATTGTGTGCAGATAACAACCAATTGTTCATGTTTTGCTCTGCATCTACCGACTGGCGTGTTTCTGACTATTTCAAAGGAGAAGCGGTCCCACTTCACGTACGTGCGCAGAATGCCGCTGTCGTCTTCAGACCAGTCGAGCAGTCAATACATGTGGAGGTATTTGAGCTGTCCCCTGCCAACCATACCGTCGTTACCACGAAAGGCAGACTCCGTCGCTCCTTTCCAGGACCTGTCGTTGCTCTGAACATTGGCACGTTTGAGGATCCTGAGTTCCGATCTACTTTGGCCCGCACCCTTACCAAAATGAGCCAACAACCTGCCCCAGAGACATCACGAATGGTAAAGAAGGACGGCCAATGGCATGAGGAGGACCGAGAAACAAAGCACCCCAATGTGGTCACGGAGCTCTTGATGGGGTTTCTAAGCTCCCTAGGTGAGGTTGCGGATGTGCTGCGCTTCTGGAAAATTACCAGAGAAGAAGTTATGTGGAAGGACAGTCAAATCTGCTGGAGGAGATCGCCGCTGTGGTTGCTCGTCCGCGTAACCATGCAACGTGCCTTCATTGGATACGGAGAATTGTCGATGCTCGGCGAGGAGCTCTACAAAGAATTCATGGCGTTTTTCATGAGCCGTCTCTTGAAGCTCTCGCAGAACGATTATCTTTCAAGTGAGCTTCTGTATATAATGAACGCCAAGCTCGCTCGACGCTTGAATAAGCTCCGTTCATCGCCTGATCTATTCGAGAGTGCACTCAGTTCTGTTCAATATGTGATGCAGGATACCAATGATCTTCTCCGTGAGAGGTGGTCACGTATCATGAAACGATTAGAGCCTCACCACGATTTGTCTCGTCTTGAGACGCTGGATTTTGGCCAGGATATATATCATCACCTTCCTGCACTGGATGGTTACATCGAATGGATTGCCAAAAGACAGAACGAGGAAGCCTCTGATATCCGTAGGCCGACCTCTGACTTTGAGGAGTATGCTCCCGACCGACTTCCAACAACCGGATCCCTTGACTCCTCGGCCAAAACTTACTTAACGTATAATTTGTGTGCTTTTGAAAATTGGGTTGAGAAGAATCTCCCGCGTTGGTTGGAAAATCACAAAGGTCATGCCAACACCTGCGAGGATTTAGGTGACTTGATTCGAAAGTATCATGGAGCTGCATGCACAAGGTACACTGGCAACCCTGAGGCCATATCTGTTATGCTTCTTACTATTATTGAACTCTGGGTGGCTTGCGACAAATCTGCAACCTATAAATGTGGGCTTCTTCAAGATTACGACCCGGGAATTCCCCGAGAACTTCTTCAATCTTTATTGCTTCCATCCAGGCGCCAGATGGAAAGGCTTCTTTGTATAGAAACTTACCTTGACCGGCGAAGGTCTCGTGCCAGATATCCCGCTTCACTGATTTTTCAGGCTTTCGGTCATCCAGACAGTTTCTCCGTCAGGTACTTCAATCATTCTCCGGAGCATCAAGCCACGTTGCAGGACATAAATCGGCGAGCAACTTCGATCAGGAGCCAGACATACCAGAAACTTCGTGAATTGAAGGAGAGTTATAACTCCCTGATGCGGCTTTGCGGCCAGAGTAGCTGCGAATTCGAAGTTATGGAAGATGATTGGGATGATGAACCCCGGGAGGTTCACAGCGACAATTGCAAATGCTGCTCGTACAAATTCGAGGCCAATTTGTTAAGTATTAGTGTTCACGAATGGCCATTACCGAAAGATACCTTAGCAGCGAAGTCGACGGTTTTCGAGCTTCAAGTGCCTTCGTCTTTCGGTTGTTGGCGAGACACAACCGTCTTTCTCCTGCTTGATGCTCTTAAGTTGGAGTACTCGTCGAAGGTGGGAACGAGTCGCGGATACAGGCTGCGAAATTATATGGGTCTCTCCTCGTACTTCAGACCATTTAGTTTAACAGGGCGTATTACTCTCATGTCGGAAGTGAAACCACGTGAACTCTCCAAGCGTCCGCAGAAAGTCAACTCCAGCACGACTGAGAACGAGATCTGTCTAAATAATGCGATGCGATACCGGTACTACGATGAAAGAACCGGTTGCTTTGTGGACCAGTTTATTCCGAATCATACAATTCCGAAAATTTGTATGTACCAGCTACCGGCTAGTTCATCGTCCTTGCAACAATTCCTATTTCGCCCAGCTGAGGCGAGCGATGGTGTGCCTTCCAACACGATTATCGCTCAGCAGTGCCGCTGCCCAGATCACATGTCGCTCGAGGAGTACAAGATGCTTAGTGGCATTCCTCTCGGGTTGCGTATTCAGTGGCAGAACATATTGTTGCATCTTAGTTCGCCCTCCATCGATCTGAAGAAAGTTGAAACTGCCCTGGTGGTTTGCCAAGCTATCTACCAAGCTGGGCCATCGGAAAGTGGCAACGTCCTCAGGATAGGTCACGGAATCGCGGGCGATGAGAATTTCGCCTGCGCTATCTTGCCTCGTCTTCACGCTGCTTTGGATACTATAAAAAAGAACTGGGAATCATCACAGGCCCTTAGCACGTTCATCTCCGTAGCGTCACGGTTGCTGTCGCTTTCCTCCTCGGAACAGATCCAAAACGAGTGCCTGGTCTTCTTAGCCAAAGCTAGATTGACTGCTCTTGGCTGGGTCAACCTTCTCAAAGATAAAACTCATCGGTCGTCTAATGATAATCAGAGGTGGATGTTCTTGTCCAGGACTGCCGAACTTGCTTTGATTTGCAACGATTCTTATAATGTCGACGACAGATTTTTGGAATGCATACTGGCCTCACCCGAAACTGCTTCTGTCTTTATCCAATGCATGATCGTTGCAAATGATGGGGGACAAACCTTTTCCAAATCTAAAAATCCCATGATTCGTATACTGCTTCAGCGCTGGAAGTGGACCGCTTATCGTTGCTACCCTATTCTTGCAAAGAACATTTTAAGAGACAAGCAACGGTGTCTAGATGACGCTATTAAGAAATCTTGGTCCGCATATCAAGCAGGGGGTGTCTGGAGTGCACTTTCCAAAGGAACTGATCATTTGCTAGCTAATCGAACAGCCGGGCATGGCAGATGTGAACCGCTCTGGGTTGACTTTGATTTGTTAACCGGCAGACTCCTGGTGAACGGCCTCCCGCTTTCTCGCCTTCCTTCAGAATACGAGGACCACGCAACTTACCGTACTCTTTTTGGTAAATCTATCATGGAGGTGATGCCGACTGCCGTCCGAGGCATGAAGTTCTCTGGCAAGAAGAGTTACGCCGGTTATACGCTACATTTTGGTATCAATCCTATTCCCCGATCAGAGGCGCATGATTTATTAGTTCAAGCCACCAATTCCGATGGGACATGCGAACTTGTGCCTCCCAGACTTTTCCATGGAAAACTCCCAGCAGCATTCATTGATAAGTATGTGCATTGGTACGATTTCGCTCATGACTGCTTGGAGTTTCGTCCGATTAAGAAGCCATGGACCTCGTCTCCGAAAAAACTGGAGGTTGGTCAAAGCGGGGGATAGTCGCAAGTGGCATCTGTCCAAGGAGGGAGTGTCCCTGATTTCTCTTGAGAGCAGAACTGCAAGAGATATATCTCGCATTCTTGCTCCTCTTGCTGATTGGCACCATATAGCAGCCATCCTGCACACTGATTCGTCCTCGTTAGCAATCAAAATTCCCAGAATTCAGTTGGGATTCAGCCTGAAGTTGGGTTCGTCATCAATCCAAGCCAGGCAATTTCGTGGGATGATCATAGACAGCGACCAATCGCTTGGGGCTCTGGTCGGTCTGCAGAACAAGCTCATGCTGAAGAACGAAAATAACGGCAACCGTCTAGTAATAATACTTAAAGGCCGTCTATCTCCCCGCAGGGAACGAGGTCGTGTTGTTAACCATGTTAACGTTACTGTCGACAAGGGTTCTGCCTCCAGGTGTCACGCATACCATGTTGATGAACAACTTGGGAGGTTAGTTGACAATGGTAGTTTGCAAAGCAAGCTATTTATGTGCCATTTACACGCTGTTACTTCTTTCTGTTTGCCGGATCCTCTCACCCAGAGGACTGGGACGGAGCAGGCGCTTTTGATTCTCAACTCTGCGGCCGTCCTATCGTTTACCAAGTTGGCGCAGGAAGATGTCGATCTTCTCGAGCAAATCGCCTTAATAACCCCGTCGCGGAGTCATTATCCAGCCAGCGAACGCAATATGCAAAAGGTAATATGGTCCTCAGAACTCGGTTCTCTGACTCAGCACAATGGGTTTTACAAGGGCGTTGAGCGCATCTTCCGCCAAGCGGCGAAGTCGCAAATATTTCATCCAGAGTCTTATGTCAAACCCCCAGACTTGAAACACGTTGACTTGCTATTACTGGAACGTGATTGTATCCGATCTTCCACGTTCCGCGTCTCAGGTTTTGGTGCCGAAGATCACACTGTCGAGCACGATGTGACTTACTCAGGCAGAGATCGAAAGCAAGACTCAGAGCGAGCCTCCAGAGCATTTGCGATATCGAGAATGATATACGGCGGACCGCAGGCTCTTCCATTTGGTATTGCGCCGGGCTTGAGAGATCAGTTATGGAGTTATCTCAAACAGGCTTCTAAAATAAACGGTCCGCGGCTTCGAGTCGATATGTCAGAGCTAGTATACGATGCCAATCTTCTATTGGAACCGTCGCCTTGCTCTTCTTCGGCTCCATCGGTGTTCTCTCCGTCGGTTTCTTCATGCCGCTTCCTACGCGAATTCTGGAGTAGCCTGCATTACTCGTTGAGTCGAAAACGCGATCAGTTTGGCAGGTTTCGTGTAATGGTTTGGCTCTCCACTTTGGCGTTTGCGAAAGATGTCGACATGAATATTCTTCAGACTTTAGTTTCCTTTTTCGCGGTTCCCGAGATGGCTAGGGTGTCAGCTCCGGAAGTCGATCATTTTGATATTGACGAAGGCCGTACGTTTAAAATTGACTTCGAGCTACGCAACACTCTCCGCCAAGCTCTTCGCCCGTTCCGCGAATGCCCCCAAGTGAACCTCGAACGCTTTGCGTTGGAGTCCGACTCGGCATTCCGGAGACGCAGATCCGATGTGCTTCAGGATAAGCAAAACAAAGCCTTAGATGGCTTGATAGAGCTGCTTAAATCGAAATGGCCTTGTAGGGTTCCCTTTGTCGAAAGTGCTCACAGGGAGATCCGCACATACATTGATACAAATAAGGCCGTGTCTTCCGTGAAACCAAGGTTTATAGCCTGGTTTAACAATCTCACTTTGTATAACTATTTGGGTCAAATCGAGAATACACTCCGGGGTCTCCCAGTTAGTCCGATTGCGGTACCCACGTACCCATTTACCACTCCATCGTGGGAACATGACAGGGAAAGTGGCTTTATGAGTATTGATGAAGTCTTCTCTCGCCCAGCGCCGTGTATCTCGACTTCTCGTAACGAAAGTCTGGCAGAACTTCGAATATCGCCCGTTAGCGCAGACAATACGACCTCCGCACTTGCTCCTGTTCTAGGCCGCCTTGAGACCGAGGCTGATTCCAACTACGGGAAGACATATGTCGAGAGCCTACGCCAGAGTCTTATTTCTTTGCAGGATCGGGAAAGAGGATATACACTTGATTCGGAAGGCGTCGATGTGAACGGTATTCTCCTGAATCACCTCCATTACTGCAAGGGTCAAGTGAAGGATATATACGCGAGAATGCTGTCTGCTGCAAGTCCTGTTGGTGAAAAACAAGACCCGTTTTGCCTAATGGAAAAATGCGAATCCACAGTGGAGCCGGCAGAGGAAGGGGCGGCCGCCGCCGCGCAAACCAGGTTATGGCCGAGATTGTCGCCAATTTTCTTCCTTGAGCAACTTACTTACAGAAGATGGGAGAAGATCAACAGCGATTGGAAGCATTGTATTGTTCAATATGCGGTTGCTCTCACGGGATTGCAACGGGCGGAACGGCTTCTTCGTGCTGCTGGAAACAGTGCTGATTTGATCAAAGAGCTGCAAAATCCAGGACATACGAGCTGGAGTCCCTTCGAACATCCTGAGTACCTACTCTTAGAGGTTGAAAGCGGAATAATGATTAGAGAAGTCCAGGAGCAAATGACGAGAGAGATGGTAGAACCTCACGAGCGCAAGAACTCCGTCATGCAACTGAACATGGGTGAAGGAAAGTCGTCTGTCATTGTTCCTCTCGTGGCTGGCTTGCAGACAGCACTCGGTTAGTTCGTGTCATTGTGGCAAAACCACAATCTTCACAGATGTTTCAAATGCTGGTGTCCAAGCTAGGAGGAATTATGGGAAGACAGGTCTATCATTTGCCATTCTCTCGTGCCTTGAGACTTAGCGAACAAGACGCAGCTGTTATATATAACGTCTGTCGCGAGTGTGAGAAAAACCGTGGAGTCCTCCTTGTTCAGCCTGAACATATTTTGTCATTTCAATTGATGGGTCTCGAGTGCAAGATGTCGGGCAAGGAACAAGTCGCCCGTTATCTTTTAGCGATGCAAATGTGCTTCGACATGTCATCTCGAGACATCATGGATGAGAGCGACGAGAATTTCAGCGTCAAGTTTGAACTGGTCTATACGATGGGCATGCAGCGACCCGTGGAACACAGCCCTCAGCGATGGATTTGCGTACAGCAAATCTTGGATCTTGTGAAGGTGCTTGCGCCAATTGTGAAAAAGGAGCTTCCGCTATCCGTTGAACTGAATAATCGTTTCCAAGGAGGTTTTCCGAGGACACGTATCCTCCGACCTGATGCCCAAGATCGCATTTTCAACCTCGTTGCGGAACGCATATGTGAGACAGGACTCGATGGGTTCCCAATCGCAATCCAACCAGAGGCCGTGAAGGAAGCTGTGTATAGATATATTACCAAGGCCGATCTCACAGAAGACGAAATAGCCCAGGTCGAAAGTCAGGGCTCCCAAGGATTCTGGTCGAGTAGTACGAACAGCACCCTGCTTCTCCTGCGAGGTCTCATTGCCGGGGGAGTGCTAGCTTTCACGTTTGGTCAGAAGCGTTGGAGGGTTAATTACGGACTCGATCCGACCAGACGGCCCCCGACCAAGTTAGCTGTGCCGTATCGGGCGAAAGACAGTCCGGCTCCGCGGTCGGAATTCAGTCATCCAGATGTGGTTATTGTTCTAACGGCTCTCAGCTACTATTACGGCGGATTTGAGGATGGTGACCTGTTTTTAGCCCTGGGCCATGTTACCAAGTCTGACCAGGCCGACATTGAGTACCAATTATGGGTCAGAGACGCTCCAGATTTGCAAGTAGCATTCCGCCAATTGGTCGGAATCAATCTTCGGGACCGCGATCAGTGTGTCAAAGAAATATTCCCTGCACTGCGTTTTGCCAAGAGTGCCATTGACTACTTCCTGGCGCACATTGTGTTCCCGAAGGAAATGAGGGAGTTTCCGCACAAACTGTCCGCTTCTGGTTGGGACATTGGCAAGGTAAAATCAAATCCAACGACAGGCTTCAGCGGGACCAACGATTCTCGGAAGACTCTTCCGTTGAGTGTGCAGCAGGTTGATTTGGAAGAACAAAGACACACCAATGCCTTGGTGCTAGAGCATTTACTCCAACCGAAGAACTCGGTTGCATTGATCTCACCATCACAAGCAAGGGCTTCTCCAAACTCCGATGCGGAGTTTTTGCTGACCACGGTGACTGAAATGACACCATCGGTGCAGGTTATCCTGGATGTTGGGGCTCAGATAGGCAACAGAGACTTTGCGAAGGCTTGGCTCAATATGATGCCGGATGATGATCGTACGCAAGCAGTCGTGTACTTCAACAAGAGTGACGAATTATCCGTTCTCGACCGCAAGGGACATACAGAGCCCTTGCAAACTTCGCCATTTGCCAAACAGCTTGATGTATGTCTGGTATTCCTGGATGAAGCCCATACCCGAGGAACCGACTTGGTACTACCAGATTATTATCGAGCGGCAGTAACCTTGGGAGCTAACTTAACCAAGGATAGGTTGGTTCAAGGTTAGTCTCCTGCTCTCCTGGTCTGTACTGATTGAAGTCAACGTTAGCGCAGCATGTATGAGAATGAGGAAGTT
Organism: Xeromyces bisporus; assembly: GCA_900006255.1. Classification (NCBI taxonomy): domain Eukaryota; kingdom Fungi; phylum Ascomycota; class Eurotiomycetes; order Eurotiales; family Aspergillaceae; genus Xeromyces; species Xeromyces bisporus. Next base: position 111,046 of record HG983351.1, read on the forward strand.
GGGCGGGGGACAGTCCGTGGTATTTTGCGTGCCCGAAGAAATCCAGACAAAGATTCTGACAAGAAGCCCGGGGATGGATAGCTCGAACATTAGCGTGCCGGATGTTCTCAGCTGGGCCATCTCGGAGACCTACGTTGACGTGCGACGCAGCATGCCTCTCTGGGCGACACAAGGACAGCGATTCGAACACCAGAGCGGACTTTGGAATGAAGCATTAAAGGATGGTAAAATGGTTATGCCCTCTAACCATGCCAAGAAGTTCCTCGAAGATGAAGCACAGACTTTGGAGTACAGGTATCGGCCACGGAGGGACACTGACCCGACCTTCATTACGGAAGGGAGCTCAAATGCGAACCTAAACCGCATAATGGAGCGATGTGCAGAATTCGAGGGCCTCAACTTCAACTCTGCGACACTTCAAGAAGAACAGGAGCGTGAACTCTCGCCGGAAATTGAGCAGGAGAGGCAGGTTGAAAAACCAGAACCGGTTGAGCCAGCTACGCATCATCTTCACAAGGACCTTATAGACTTTGTTTCATCAGGATTCCTTGCTAAGGAGTCCAATGCTTATATGCCTGCTTTCGAATCATTGCGTTTCACGAGCGCAGCGCGACACCTCGGCAGCCCAAGATTTTATCCCAGCCTGCTTGTTACGGCTGACTTCGCTCGAACCGTCAAGGTTACCGGAAACGCCAACGTCGCGGACGCGTATCAGCGGCCAGTTCAATGGATTCTCACCAATGGGGCGGCTTTTGCAAGCGCTGTCGTCAGAGATATGATTATCATTAGCCCATATGAAGCGCAGATGCTCATGCCAATGGTAAAGAATTCTAACGACGTGACGCTGCACCTCTACGCGCCACGGCAGAACAGGGGATCTGAAATATTAGACAAGCTGAATCTTTTCACTGTCCCTTCGAGACCACAACTACCAACCATTCCCCGCGATCTCATCTTGCAGTTGAACTTATTTGCAGGACAGCTGTACCTTAGCTCGTTCGAGGAGTACGCTGAGATGTGCGAATTCCTCGGCCTCATGTGGCGGAAGTTGGGAGAGGGCTCCGTCGTCGCTGCTGACGGCTTCGTTTTGCACAACCCTGATGGCAGATCGTTGAGATTTAGCGGGTTTGGGAGGAGTCCAGTTAACTTCTTGAGAGTGCTGCTGACGAGGATTCGGAAGAAATGTGGTGGTATTGATAAGACGCATATGGGGAAGATTTTAAATGGCAGGTTGCTCTTGCCGATGGATTTTGACGATTCTGATGAAGTTATGTGCTAGATATAAGATGGATTTTGGATAATGAGTTACATGTACATACTACTGATCTACTACTATATACTCTCTTGTTTTCAAAAAATTTTCACGTTTTCAGCCAACATTGACTTCGTTGCAGGGTGAGCTTCGAAATACTGTACCTACTCCGTACTAGGCTACCGTTGAAAGCATGTAAAAGGAAATGCCCTAAGCTAGGGCAAGATCGTCACGTTGTCTCGCGCCACGTGACCGCAGTTGATGTCTTCAAATCTCGTTTCTCCCCCAGTTTCTTCCTCCGTAACTGATCTTACTTCACTCGCTTCGTCAAATGCGTCTGTTATACACATCTGGCATGAAAAGTTTCTATATGTCACATATGCTTTCCGACGTGTTTATTGCTATGACTCGCCTGAACAAGGGAAATATGCATTGCCTTGGGCTGCTTCAACTTCCTGTCAACGCTCTATGAGTTGACGACAACCTTCGTTTTGGTAATTCCTTTCATCGATGCTTGCAGGCCTTAACACGAAGACAGCGGTCAAAGTTATGGCGTCTATGGGCTATGCTTGTATTTGACACTCATATGCCTTTCGATTTATCTGAGGAACATCCTGAGTATAATCTTTTTCTTTTCCAACGTTCGGTTGTTTCTTCCTGAAGTCAGACTTTATTCACAAACCCATCTATAGGTGAAACTCATATCTGTATGGCGTCATGCTTGTCAACTATCGATCGCAAATTCCCTACATATAAGCGAGACTGCTAAGGCTGTCTCCGGCTACTCGAGCTCCTCGTCATAAATCAAACAACTTAAAGAATTATTATTACTGCAAGGCAAACATAACAATACCTGGCAAAAGTTCCAGTCGTTCGTCTCTGGAACGATGTATCAGTAAAGGCAACACGTTGCACCAACAAATTCCCATGCGACAACTCAATACGCCGAAAAGCAGCCTTAGCAAAAAGATTCAGAAACCCGCTGAGCGACCCGAAAATACATGACCCAGAAAGCGACCGTTTCATCATGCCCGATAGAAACAAAGGAAATTCATGTATCATAAGTAGTGAAAAGACCGACCGTTATTTCAGAGCAGCAGCAGTCCGCTTCTTGGGGTGTTTTTTCAGATCCTCTGAGAACAAGTGGCTGTCATCGACAACGCCTTTCTTGACCTTCTCATCGTCCACAATTTCCTTATCCATATGCTCCAAGAACGCAATCTGTTCGCGAATGAAGTTTTTGGCGCCACGTGTGTCAAAGTTACGCCTAGCCCTCTTGCGGTCGCGCACATATCGGTTCATGTCTCGCAGCCGGTCTTGCAGTATCTCGAATCGATACTCGGAGAATTGTTGGTAGAGCTCTCCAAGGTCCGAAATTGGGCGCACCGTGGTGAGAACCGTGTCGTCTTTGGCAGCAGCGTGACGCGGGCGGAACGATGTAACCATGGTAATTCGCTCAGTGGTACCCAATGCACGCAGTGCCTGGTGCTCAATGTATCGACCTTGGAGGATTACGGCCGAACCCTGCAGAGAACACTCGTAAGCATGCGTGGCTGACTTCGAGTAGGGCCTGGAGGGTATGAACTCACCATTTGCGGTCCTCTAACTCTGGCAACCGAGCCGTCGGCCTTCCTAAGCTCGGTCTCTCCCCCAATCATGTCGGTGCAATCCGAGAGCATGGTTACACAAACAAACGGGTAACTGTCGGTATGCCAACCGACGATAGGATTATCATCCTCCATATCCTGCGCCTCTGCTGGCTGATCTTTTTCCGCTTCTGCGGCCTCAAGAGCTTGCGCTTTTTCTTCTTCGCTGTGCACCGAAATATTGATATGACCGATTTCGAAATCCATGGCCGGGACAAGATCAACACCGGCGATCTTGGAAATAGCAGCCAGCGTTTCGGGATGCTTCCAAACGTCGTAGATGAACGGCGCGCATCTAACAGGACGGTTAGGTTCCAAAGCCCAAGCCGATGACGTGGGATAAAATCAACTTACTCGGGCGCATAGCCTCTTAGCTGGCATTGAGCGAGGTTACTGGAGAACTGATATTTGTCCCACACTTCATCGTTCAGCGCCTCAGACCTCATCTGTTGAACGGCTTCTGGAGAGAACAACGGGAATGGCTCAGAAACGCCGACCGGAGAAACGCCGTGGCGATCGGAATACCCAAGCTCGGGCATTGTGTACACCCTTGGAGGCGGGCTGTGGGCAAGATGCTTCTTTGGATCGAATGTGACCTTCTCCTGAGTCGGGCTTGCATTGTTGTTTTGGATAAGAATTCTTCCGCCTGAAGCAGTCTGTGTTTTTGAAAAAGGAAGAAGTGTCGATGCAGTTGGAACTGCTGACACGGTGAGAGTCTCAACGGCAGACATGGCGCTGTGCGAATGCGAGTTAGCTGGCCATGCGACGCTGAATAAATTCCATCACGAAGAGCATTCAAGTCCGAGAAGGGCATTTCATTCTGGAACCGGTGCGGCATCATCAACTGGGTCATGGGCTAAGACCAACCTCGACTGATAACGATAACGAGAAGATAATCAATTGATATACGGTCACCGTTTGTGAGAGGAGATACTGCACAAAGAAGTTTTTTCGTGTTGTTGCTTCAGAGAATGGGAATATTATGGAGAGGACAGAGAGCAGATATCAAGGTGTATTTATATCCTTTTGCCATCTTCATTGAGCTTGAATGTTAACACTGTCTATCCCAGGTTGCATCTGGCATATCGCAGTGATCCCTTGATGGCTGGAAAATCTGCATGAGCACTCGACCAATCGTGTCCAATCCCACCAGATAACGATATACTGGAAACCGGTATGGTAATTTTGGTGCTTGGAAACATTGCCGTCCAGCCCGTGTGTTTCCATCCATTCGATATTCGAGACGAGACGGCTTTGGGCATTGACACTGACAGAGCCTATCTCCACGATTTCATTCATTCGATAATTTCCAAGGAGAAATGTGCCACTTGCAAGCGAATGAGAGCGCGGTGATACTATTCACACATCATAACAATGTCAATCGACGGTTCTGGACTGGAGAACTGATTCATACTTGGTCAGGGTTATGGAAAACGTTCCTATATTTGGTTTGGTATATTGGAGTTGTTTCCCCACCGCATCCGCCTGCAACTTCGACTACGCCGACTACCGTGCTTCGCAGACTTTGCGATCAGCATATCTTATGCACGGAGTTCCAGAGGTTTCTACTTGTCCTGGGCTTTTTGTCAGATCAGATGAAGAGTCGCTTGCATATTGTATTGACGGTACCGAACACTATCGCGGTGAAAATTGTCCAAGTCTGGAAAGTTGAAGTGCCTCGCAGTACAGTCCGACTTCGACGCACAATGGTGCAGCGCTTATTCAATTGATTCTGATTGATTTATTTTTTTATTTTCTGTCGGTCATTGCATCTGACTTGTGATTGACAAGTCAAGCAATAATTACTAGTATTGCACCGGTCGTGTCAGCCAGACTGCACATGCCAAGTGCTACGGCACACGGAAGCCGGTGGGAATGGACTTTATGACCCGATTTGGGATCTGAATTAAGAGCAGGGATCGAGATAATATTATTTGATCCTTTCTCGGGAGCTTATCAGATGGATGCACTGTCGTCGCTATCAGTCCCCGATTGATCGTCATCGTTCCAGGTGTTCCCTATCGCCTTCGTGGTCTATACTCTTCTCATATCCTTCTGATCTGCGATCCATCTTCCGATTCTACGAGAACAGCGGCCTCTCCGTAGGCGAAGTTTGTCCCAAGTTTGTTCCAGTTCACGGCTTTTTCGTTGTCATCGCAGCTACCGATTTTGAGCGTACGGTATTCCGTACTGACCTCAGACATCGGGATGTGTTTATTCGAGGGGCAGTAAACCCGAGACAAATTTGCTGTTGTTTCTGAATCCATGCTGGTATGTGTCATGGAAACCTGAAGAATCGCGGTACTCTAGGGGAGTCTGTTATCATGGAGATGGTTCGGAGGAGCCAGTGGATTACTGTCGGTCAGAAGCAACTCTGCAAAGCAAATTTGTCTTCAGTCTGTATGCTGTCTGATAACAGATGCAGACGGTCATTGCTTTTATGCTGCAGTGACTTGTGTTGGAACGGACAAGTAGACTGTAGTGGGATAAGGGCCCATAAGGCCTTAGAGATGAACGCTGTTGATGCTCTGCCATGGCACTCTGGTACAGCGGTAGCATTCACTGTAGCAGCAACAGTACGTAGAGTGACAACTCTGATAGTAAGAGTGACAAGGCTGGAAAAGCTTCAATATCGGAAGTGCGTCATAGGTTAATCTCCACGCCAAGACTGCGGGTACACAGCGTTAAAGCTTCATCCCCGAAGTACCGCTGAACTGCAAACCATTCAGTCATTGTCTTACACCCCGGGTTGACAGAAAAAGCAAAGAAAAATCTGGAGAGAAAATCTAGGCTGCACGAGTCCAGCGCATGGTATCTTCAACAAGAGCAACTACTACGCACTAGTAGTAACCGCTACAATGGCATCCGAATCCAACCAAGCCGGTCAAGGGACACCAACTTCGACCTGGGAAAAAGCGGAACAAAAATTCTCCCAGTACGTGACGCTTTCTTTTCTATCTGGATTTTGTCTTGATAGCCTTTTCGAGGTCATATACGCCGGTACCACCATCGCCATCTGCTTGGCCATGAGCGTCGCTATCTACCTGGTTCAACACGGCTACGGGTCACTTCCCGGGATATCGGAATAAATCCCTGTCACGACTCTTATCTGCTCTCTATATGCCAATTGTCGCGCAAGAGAGATAGAGAGAGATCGATTGACATTGTGCATTTGAACCGTAACTACGGTGTACCGCTACCTTGTGCCCGAGGTCGAGTCATATGTTTGACCCGGATTGAAGCTTCGCCTATTACCTGTTACTTCGGCAGTCTATTCTGTTATGCCTTGATGCTGTTCACCGTTTTGGATCTGGCTCAGGATAGAATGGCTGACTCACACTTATTGCAGCAAGCATGCCAGCGAGTACTATGACCCATGCCAGGACTTTGCAGATCGGAGTCTCAGATGCATGAAGCGCAACGCATTCGATAGAGACATGTGTCACGACTACTTCCAGTACGTACTCTGCTGCGTGTTTACTTTGTCCTTCACGTGACCCTCGATCGACGTCTATTAACTTTTTTTTTTTTTTTTTTTTTTTTTTTTTTTTTCTTCTTCTTTTTTGGTGCCGGCTAATGAGATTCCCTGTACAGAGCTTATCGCGACTGCAAGAAGGAATGGGTAAGCCGCATCACTACATTGGGACCAATCACCTGTGCAGTTCTCTTTGTTCATCAAAAGGACACCCCGCAACACCGTTCCTTGGACTTTCGGATGGTCACGAGACCGGATTCCTTTACCACACGAGCTTCTTGGGACGTCTTACATGATATGATCGGATCTCGCTGACGACCTTACAGATGACACAGAAGAAATGGGGCGGGTCGCCAATATCGAAATGAGTGATTACGGTGCTTGGCTACTTTGGTCCATTAAAACGACTGTACGATATCTTCCCTTTATCATGGTGAAGAAGCGCCTATGCATACACGGCTCAACTGCATAGGTAATCACTCTCTTCTCCTACCCATGAGACTTTCCCCCCATACCCCGTTATGGACAAGGCGGCCCGGCCGGAAGGGCTAGGAGTAACAGCTAAGATAACTGATATTGGAACATTCCAGGGTTGAACTTTGAAATTCGTCCCGGTTTCGATATGATAAGAAAGAAGAGAAGCAACTTCATTCGTCTTGGGACTGTGTATTTTTATACCCTTTTTGGCATACAATTTCATTCCTAGGTTGATTCGGCTATGTATGTTCTGTCCGTTTTTGAATCTGCAAAGCCTTTAAATCAAAGTTTTCGAGCTTGGTCATTTCGAGGTTCATTGTTCCCAATAACCGATACACGCTTTACTTTTCAACTCTTGATATCTCATATGCTATGGGGAGCAACTAATGTGGATGACGGCGAAGAGGGCGAGCCCACACTCTTCGATATGACAGTGAAGCTCTGCGGGAAGTGCACCTATCAACTCAGGTAACTACTCACTTTCCTTCATCTACCGGGGAAAAGCGATCAGGGAGACCTATATTTGGTCATGGTCCATTTCCCCTTAAGCGTCAATTTTCGACGATACACTAGCACTAGGACTTCATTTGCTATGTCGAACTACACGCCGGAAACCTAGTTGGCTTATGTCTCCCGACGGAGCCTATTCAGCAAAAGGAATTTGTCCTGCCACGCGGAGGAATAACAGCTATGTTGGCTTCATCTTACCATATGTGTTTTTTTTTTTTTTTTTTTTTTGAACATTGACGCGCTCAGTAGAAGCCTTCAGCGCAATATGACCGATAGTTATTGCTTGGATAACCACGTTTGGAGCGGCTCACAAGGAGATCCAGCAACCACTTTCCAGACGCACCACGACACCTCACCGACTGAACATTCATACTCTTTCTGCCCTTTCGCCTTCCACCTGCCGCGGTTGTTTCATCCTCATTCCGCTGACCTCTCTTCGTACTTCGGATTGTAACAAGGTAGCAGTTCCTCCAACTCCGGACCCTGATGCTCATCCGGAAGAACGTACGTGTACTCAAAAAGAAGACACCATCGGGCGATGACCAGTTTCGTTAAATCTTGGTGTTGCCTCTATTACGACTTGCACGTTTTCCTCGGCAATGCGGACGACAGCGTGCGCTTATTTAGCAACGACACAACCAGTTCAGTAAAGAAGGGAAGCAATTAACAAAAAGTACTAGACCATGATGGACCTATCAGATGCTTACTACACGGGACTGGCTTTGGATCCTAGGATTAAAGGCTCCTTGCCAAAACCAGTCAGATGTAGTACGTATCTGATACATCCATAATGGCGTACATAGCCCTTTTGTGCTCGTCCGTACTCCGCACCCTACTTTACTGCTTGACATCGTTGCCAACATCCTCAAACAAGCACACACTGTCCACCGCATTATCCAGGAATCCGTGCAATTCGTAGTATACTGGCGTCAAGATATCGATCTCCTAATTGACTGCTTTTGCGAAGCAACTCGCTGAGTCCGTCGAGCCTGTTTCAGAAGCTCCCGTCTGTTATATCGCGGAATGACAAGTGTGCGTCTGTGAAATAGCTTCTGACAGCTCTATGGCTAGCATCGACGTCTGCGTAAAAGAGAAAAAGGAATCTTCCGCTGCTTCCGCATACCGAGAGCGAGAAGCCACCTTCTCTCCCTCCTTTGGCTGCTGTGGTTGTTCTTATTTTTCGTTCAGTTTGGCGGCATCAACCTCTCATTCGGAGCAAAGCAGTTCGTCAACTGCGAACCCTGGCGCTTGGAAGCTGCCGGATCAAGCGACGCGCGGGTAAATTGACGCTTAGAAACTTAAGAAAAATTTCGTTGAGAGTTCGACAGAGTCACAGAGAGTGTGCGTGTGTTGTGGTTTTGGTGGTGGTTGAGGTGTCTGTAACGATTTTACAAGAAATTTACACAAAACGTCATAGACATGGTAAGATCGACCCAAGATCCGCCAGCTCGGAGCGTAATGTATTGAAACGACGAATTACAGGCTGTCAACTGGAAATCTGGAACAACCCGAGATCACGTGCGGGACTAATGTTAATCCCGATCGCGTTGCAAAAGGGAGCCTTTGTTTCGTGTCGCCAGCGACGTCTGAGTTACCCTTTCCTCCTCTCCTTAGCCTGGATTAGCTGCTCTCTACCTGCTCGGGAATCAAGGGAGCTCAATCAAGTTGCGTGTCTTTCCCGGTGCCGTCAAGGGAAGTTGCTTCTGTTCGTGTCATAGTGATTTCTCTCTCCAACGACTCCGCGAGACGTCTTGCAGCGCGCTGCACGAAGAAAAGAAAAGAAGACTTTGTGAAAATGTTCAAATCTGCTAAGACGGATGCTGTCGCGTCTTCGTCTTCATCTACAAGCAAGAATGGTGCGAATGGAGTGAGAGATACGGGAAATAAGTCTGCGCTGGATTCATCTGGGGTAAGCTTCATCGAGCGCAAATCGGCATCGTCAGAGACGTGAGCGTGTGAAGCTGACGGGCCTCGGGCTATCTTTCCAGTTATTACAAACCTTGCAAGGCCATGTCGATGATATTCGCGGCCTCTTACAATGCGAGATCTGTATCCGACCGCTTTACGAGCCCTTCACGCTTGCCTGCGGACATACCTTCTGTTACAGTGTCAGTTTGTCTATATCGTACGACTTTCACTTCTTGAATGGCGTTATCTAACTGCAATCAGTGTTTAAGGTCGTGGTTTGCGAATAAAGAGTCAACCAAGACATGTCCTGATTGTCGCGCTCCCGTGAGGGCACAGCCGGCACCTGCGTATCTTGTAGGTTTTTTTTCTTCACATGCGTCTGCCGTGGTGGAATATCTCTATTAACAATACTTGACAGATTCGGACGGTGGTTCAGCTATTCACTGACCGAGCGGAACTTCTGGACAAGGGAGAAACGACCGCAGAACATAGACAATGCCGGCAAGAAGAGGCTGGGGAGCTAAACAAGGACAAGGAGAATTTGCATCCTAAAACCGGCGGCTTATTTCGCGGACTGTTTAGGACGGAGGCGCCACCTGCCCGGCCCATTATTGATCTTGAAGATGGCGTGCTTCGGTGCCCGCAGTGTAGCTGGGAGATTGAGGATGAGAGTGAAGGTTGTGTACAATGCGGATTCCGCGAATCCTGGTCTTCAGATGGTTCTGCAGATGAAGAAACGGACTCGGAAGATAATTCGGAGATGGCGGACGATGTTATTGAGGATGCCTTTGGTGACTCGGATGTGGATGAAGATTTCGACTGGAACGACTTTTACGATGGAGTTCCATTTACACTTGGGGATCACCCATTACACCACTTAGCCGGCCCTGGTCCATTTTTCGGTCGATTCCGCAGTGATCCCTACGATTCAGCGTCACGCCAAACGCCGTCCTCAGAACGCGATGATAGCGAAGGAGATGCATACTCGGATGACGATATGGACTCTTTCATAGACGACGACGAACATGACGACGGTGAGAATGATGAGGAGATTGGGAATGGCGAAGAAGGAGACGAGGGTGAGAACCGCCATAATGAGGGACGAGATTACGACTCGCAGTCGGATCGGTCAACGGTGAATGAAGACCATGGTCACGACGTGCGAGTCGGACAGTCCATGCCATTCATCAGTGGTGCTTCAATATCTGAACGATCGCATGACAGCGAGAATGAAGAAAGCGGTTCTGAAAGTACGGCCTTCGAATTTGATAGGTCCGAGAGAAATGATCCTGATGAAGATGACTCAGAGGAAGACGACCCAGAGGAAGACGACCCCGAGGAGGCCGAGGAAGATGACATAGATGGAGATGACATCGACGGAGGCAATTCTGATAATGATATTTCTGTGGACGACTATGATTCCGAGGGATCTGATACGGTACGTACTCGACCATATGTTTATCCTTCAATTGGCAATGCTAGTGGTGGTCGAGATTTGGCTCACCCCGCTTGTCTGAGAAGTATTAACCGGCGCTCTCGCCCTTGCCGTGACTACCGATGCGGTCAGCGTGTACAATCAGCGGGGTTGGATGCCTATAACGCGATTGATATAAGCGATGATTCCGACAAGGAACCAGTAAGACCGACAAGGCGAGCGTGGCGCAGGTAGTTTGTCAATGACTATCTATAGGCTGCCAATAATGCTTAGGTGCATGCTTCTAACGTGTGTTGTATAGATATACGCCTAATGCATATTCCTTTGATAACGGAATAGAATTCACGTCCTGACCATAAACGAAACGCGGATGAACGAGGAACGACAGTTTCTGGCCCTGCATGGCTCCAAACCATTCGATCAGAAAGTCCTTGCTCAATCTTGAGTACTCTCTCCTCGTCATACTTGACCCAAGCCGGTATCATAGCTCTCCGAACGTCTAACCGAGCCTTTTCGATGGCATTATATCTATTCAATCAGGCTGCATAGTCCTGTTGGGTCAGAGAATACGTTGGATAACTGGCAGTCATCCGGGAGTCTTTTATTTACACGACACTGCTCTCTCGGACCGTCCACACCAATGTCAACTACAATTATAGAGTATGATACTACCTGCTGCAAGAAAACTCCCTCCGGCTTTAGCAGAAGCATTGGCAATGGGGATATCGGACATTTCTGGAACGGGTGCCATGCTCTTGTTTTCGGTGTCTGGTGTACAGTTTACCAGGTTCAATTGATCTCGGGGCATCTGGTCGAAGAGCTTACCGGAGCAGCTGAAGAGAGGGCATATTATAAGACAGATGATCAATGCACTAGCATTTCCTTGTGCTTTCATGGGCTTCCTTATGTGGCTACATTGTACATACGTGTAACGGAATACTTAACCATATTCTCAACATTGTCGACCTAGGTACTCCGTAGTAAATTGAGTGCAATGTCATCTGGTGCGTATTGACCGTATCGGATCCCTTAGAATGATGTCTTCATTCTCGCTGCTATGCGATACAGTTCACATGTTGAAACAGCAGTAGATGGTGGTACTGGCTGTTTGATTTGCACGCTGTAAGAGCACGACTCCCCGACCATCGTTGACAGGTCCGATTACGAAACATTTGAGCTTCGAAATAGAGCAAGCTTTTCCCTGGTATGCGTCCGCTCAATCGTCTAAGGCATTCGGTTGGCTGAGTGCGGTATCTTGCCCTATTTCCAACCGATAGTCGGTAACGTCGTTTGAGAATTGTATGCTCGTACGAAGCATGGTCGTTAAGACAAGTTTGAAGAGCAATGTCCCTCTCCCTTGTCCTCTCATGGCTATTGACCGGTATTATAGGTCTTGACACGGTAATGATACCATCATAATAGCCCGATTCCCTAACCTAGAGTAGTAGCTTTTACTCCGGTTTGGTTACCTCGTAAGTGCTTAACTGCGAGTATCGCGGCAACGTAGGGTGTGTTCCCTCTGTGGTCCACGAGGTTCTGATTGGCGCCATAGGCCACAAGAAGCTTCACCACCCCATCGTGGCCATTATACGATGCAGCATGCAACGGTGTATGGCCAACGTCATTCTGGGCGTCGACGTCGGCGCCCATATCGAGCAGACACTGCGCTGTTGACTCGCGGCCATAATAAGCTGCCAACAGTAGCGCTGTGATTCCACAACGTATTTTGTAATTGAGGTCCAGGGTACTGTTCTCTGAGATGAGCTGCCGAAATATCGATGTATTACCCATGCGGACAGATGCAGCCAGAGCAGCGCTCACAAACTCGTTTCGTTTATGGACATCAATTCGCCGGTCGTTCAGTAGGAGAGACACAGTGTTTCGATCACCATATGCCACGACCTGCTCCAATGCCTGCGTCATCCATTTTCCGCGGTTGACATCGATGTCTTCCCGAGCAAGGAGTGAATTTACCACTTGGCCGTTCAGACACAACATAGCAGTTTCTAACGGGGTTGGCCAGATTCCGACGATGATATTTGGATCAATATCTTCTCGGGCAAGAAGTAATTTTGCTGCTTCGGTATTGCCTGCCTCGATAGCTAGGTGCAATGGCGTAACACCCGAAGAAATCAGATTTGGGTCAACATCTTTTCGAGCAAGAAGTAAGCCCACCACTCTTGCGTCACGCTTTGAAGCTGAGTGTAGTGAGCTGCTTGCATTTGGATCGAAATTTTCTCTAGCGAGAATTGACCCTGCCACTTCAACGTTTCTTTCGACTAGAGCAGACTCAAACGCTTTATTCAGATCAAGATCATCTCGGGAAAGTAGATATCCTATAGCGCTTGGATTCTCATTATCCATGGCTATTTGGAGGGCGGTATATCCTCCGCTAGTCTCTAAGTTTGGATCGCAGCGTTGGAATAGCTGCATCATGCGCGGACTTCCTGACTGAGATGCACTCAAAAGCGCCGTATATCCAACAAAATCGCGTGCATCATAGTCCGTCCGTGGATCTCTAAGAAGTAAGTCGGCGCATTCAACACTTTCGTTCTCCGCGGCATCGATCAAGGGAGTCGTGTTTCGAATAGACCATATGTTTGGGTCGGTCTCATCTCGTTGAAGTAGCATGCTTACTATCTCCGCCCGATTTTTGCATGCTGCGGTGTGCAAAACAGTTTCTTCATAGAAGAGCTCATATTTAACGTACAGACGACTTTCTCGCGTCTCGCAAAGTAATTGAGCTATCCGCACTTTCCCTGATTGTAACGCCCACCGCAATAGATCTGCCCTGAGACAAAGATGGGATGTTTCCCGAAAACTTCTGCGTTCCACCAGCGAATCAATAACACCCGGATATAGCTTAGCAAGATCTGGCAGTAAGTTGTTCCAAGTCTCGTCCGCAAAGAGACGATGGCTTAGGAGAAGTTCAAGTATCTTTACTGAACCACGTTCGGCAGCCATCCTTAGTGGCTCCGGCACGCCGCCTTGACCCCATCCTCTCAGGGTGCGAAGATGCTCTAGTAGAACTCTGACAACGACTTCCTGATTAAGTGCAATCGCTGCCATCAGTGGAGTGTAATCGTCTGAACCAAAGGACGATTGGTCGATCATGTCGAGAGTCAGCATTAGTCGAACAACGTTAGTTCGTCCATTTTCCACTGCTAGGAAGAATGGTATCTCGGGCGGTTCTTCTTCTTCGTTGCAGAGCTTGCAAAGAGCGCTTTCCCATTTGTGTATATCCAGAACTGAAGTCATATGAGCAGCGGCTGCAGCCGCTCCAAGGGGGCCTCCGAACGGTCCATATTCCTCTAACGAATACAAATAAGAACTCCCGGGATCGTCCATTTTCGCGCAGACGATTTGCCTGAATATGATGCGTACTACCGCATCAGAACCTCTATACGCCGCAAGTTGCAGCGCATCGCCATAATAGCCTTCTCTTCTCTGAACCTCAGCACCATGGTCAATGAGTAATTTTGCGAGCGATTCGTTGTTGTTGAACGCTGCTGCATAGAGCCCACTCCCTAGGTGTTCGAGTTTGGGATTCGCAGATACACCATCTGCAAGGCACGCCTTAACAACGTCCTCTAATCCCAGCCATGCAGCAAGTATCATGGTGTAGTCACCGCTACAGGAATCCACTGCTGGACGCCCAAGGTTTTCAAGAACCCAGTCACAGCCTTTGCTCACAGCTAACGCATCGCAGATAATCTTCCGGTGGTGCGCGACATTATTGGTAGTGCTGTCGACTTCAGAGGCCATGGATGTCAATTGTGTTACAAGCCGTGCCGCATTGTCGCCATGGACGTTTCCCCCGGCACACGGAACACTGCGGTATAGAACTTTCGATACTAGCATGGAACCCAGATCCATATGATGCCTGGACGGTATCACATAGCGAATATTATCCAGCACGACTGCATCAAGATAACCTGCACGCTGTAAATGTTGGGAGAATGTTCGCAGCGTTCAGCATGGGTACAGTGTTGTGGGACTTACGAGAAACCAATCTCGCACCTAAGACCTACTGCTCTTCCGATAACAGGCATCACTACCACAAACCCCCCGATAAATTGTTTCTTAGACGCACTTTGTCGTACGTGATAAATCTGGATTCCTGAGTAGAATCATATGTGACTTGTGCAAGCAAGCAACGCCGAGATTGATGCTTAATCGAAGACGACTATATGCAACTTCAAGTTTACATAGAGTACTCCGTATGACATCTGGAGGACTCACATTGGAGCCAGAGCGCAAGGTCTTCAAATGTCATGCAGACCCCTACGGCCCGACTTTCATCCTGTCCCGGTTGTAGCCAAAAACGGTAAAGTGTATCTTCGCCCCGATACTCTTTACTGTAATGGGTTACGCGACCCACTTCTTCGGCCAAATTGATTTATGGACGGATGAACATCGGGCCGCGATATTTATTTGTTATCCGCGACGAGTCATCATTTTCAAGAAGACCACCAAGACGACATATGTACTCCGGCCACTGAGTCTTGGAAAGCAGAGAGAATTGACTTTTTCAAATCCGAAATCTAATCCGTTAGTATTCGTTGCCAGTTGGATTCGTACTCGTTGCCGACCCCTACTGGTGCTTCGATGTCTACCTAATAATCGGTCAATTGACAGCGAGAACGAAAAAAGCGATCCTAGAAGAGGAGTCTGAGGAGATTGATCCTCGTGCATGAAGCTCGCGCTAAAGAAGACGGTTCGCATGAAAATGATCCTGGGAATGATATTTCTGTGAAGCGGGATAATTCTCTATTTGAAGGTTCCGATACACCGTGCAGTACGGAGCACGCAGTCACTGCGCACAACGTTGTACTCGACCAAAGGTGCAAAGCGGCGCTTATAAGAAAGCCAAAAGAGAAACCAAGTCAATGGACACTCTCCAAAGATTGAACAGAAGAACCAAAATGAACGAGATGCTCCAAGACAGAAGGAAATAGAGAAGACCAAATCCATAGCATCATTGAATACTCAACCAAAGAATCAAATCACAAAGAAGTTGCTGTTGTTGTTTCATTTTAACGTCTTGTTAACAAAGGATGGTCCCGAAGGGCGCAAAGGGTCGTGGCAGGCAAGGATGGCAGCCTGGTTATCCACGAAGATGTGTACTTCTCCAGCTGACTCGGCAGGGGCATGCGTCAGAGCTAAGTTAAACCCCACCAACTCCGCGGTGTAGACAGTATACATGCTATCGGGTCCAAGCGAGAGGCTATCAGAAAAATGTGGGCCAACCGCGGCGGCGGCAACGCCTCCCTGAGTGCTGCTGCCGTCCGCGTATGCTACCCGACATGCGGGATCTCGACGGATGATTTCGTGGTGGTGCAATGCTGACACTTTGGTGGGCTTAATGTCGATGGCTGGCGGTTTCCAACACGGTGCGACCGGGAAGGGGACTTTTTTCGGCGGATGTGAATTGGTGGGCCTTTTTATGATCGCGGTCTTTCTCGTAGATACGCCTGAAATCCGCGAGCTCTTCCTCGACTTGCTCGACGAGATAGTTTACCTCGGTCTTCTTCCAAGAGGCAAATCGGTGTACCGCCAAGCACGCGTATTTTTCCCCGACCACCTGGCGTTGAAGGACGCCTCTGCCCCCGGCCATATGCTGAGAAGCTCTCGAACTGGAGGTGCGAGCACTAATTCTGAATTTTGAATGTCCATAGTCTATATATACCAAGGACGACGGACAATATCGGAAGGATGATGGCGGAAGTGAGGTCACACCAGACTCACTGACACCATGCGTGCGATCTTATCTCAAACCTCAGCCAGGGGGTCGGACTAACTTTAAAGATGCGTTGCGAGGTTGAATACGCCCTCTTCACTCCTTTTCTGGGAATGTCCTGACCTCGTCGACTCCCCAGAGGTATGTTCGACTCTCCCCCGCAAAACCGATGCATAGGTGCTTGCCAGAGCATTTCGCCCAAACATTTTGTGAATGTTATGGGTCGAGTTCTTAAGCAGCTTTATATTCATTGCATAGGAGGCGTTGATATGCTCTAGTGCCAGATCTGTTGGTTTCCACTCGCCCTCCCACCCGGACAGATTAACCAGCCCTGAAGCGAGAATTGAATCTTGGAGTTCTGGTCAGCAACTCGATCTGAAAGGAGCCAGTACAAATGTAGCATTTCGAACCCATATTTGTACTGCTCCGCACCAAAAAGTCGTGTTGCTTCGGAAGAGATGCCCATACATCTCTCCACGCCCACCACTCGGATATCGTTGAGCGTCCTGGAAAAGCCAACGGAGAAGGTACCTATTGAAACGTTAGAACCGAGGGCAAGAGATGTATATGGTTTCGATTCAAGAACGCACCTTTGGTACACTTCGTTGTCTCCGCTTTTCCGCACCTCTTTCAACTCCTCATCCACTTCGTCGAAATACTCTTTGACTCCGTGACGTCGCTCGTATTGACGTCGCTCTTCCGCATCCCACGTCTCATTCCGAAGACTTCTCCGGAGGAAAACCTGCCGCTGCAAGTCGTTAGTGTATTTTGCAGAGCTTTTATATGCAAGATTCACTGACCAACAGAGCGCATCTGCCATGAAACCATACGCTCACACAGACGTTGGCCTCTAGGGCATTCTGGATGTCGCTCGCCATGTCTTCAACAAACTTCCCTTTCTCGACTGACGATTCGACCTACGAGTATGGTAGCGTGTCAGACAGAATCCAGAGCGTGGATATGGGAGAAACTTACTCTCTTCTTGATCTTGTCGCGGCTTCGGTTTAGGTGATGAAGGCCACATGATTTGACACGCATCCAATCATGTGCCGAGAAGGGCTTCCCGTCACCCACAATTCCGTGCTGGGATTGTTAACATAACCCAGTCGGCGAGCGGCAGTCCTTGAACGAAACTTACCAATGCGGGCACAACGGCATCCTTTTTAAAGAGACTGGCATGCTGTGGAGAGAGGAGGTACGTCTCAGTCTCAAGCTTAATCGTTTTATCATCCCTCGCCGTCACGGTTGAGGGTGGAGAGCTTGTCTCCCTTTGCGAGTTATTCAAGCTGCTGAAGATGTCCAGCAGAGCTTGCAATTGGGATTTTATGAACGCATGATCCCTCTGCAAATTGTCCAATTTCGACGTCATGACGGCGTTGTCGTCCTGCAACTTGATCAGTTGCATCTTCACTGCGTACCCCCTCTCTGTTCTCTCCGGCTCAGGAGCAGGCCGTCTTAGTGCCTTTCTTGCACGACGAGAAGAGAAGGCCGGGGTACATTGACAACCCTTCAGTCCAACCTGAACTTTATACCGCTTTTTCTGCGGCGTCCAACACGAAAATCTCGAACTGAAAGACGTCGCACAGCACGGCGAGAATTGGGGTCCAGTGCCCTTCTTTTTCGTTTGCAGAATTACAGGCTAGAAGACGTGAGCGTGAATACTATACTTGGCAATTAAAGGGAAAATTGAAAACTCACCAGCATATTCAGCAAGGACCTGGCCTACAATATCCCAGTACGACTTTCCAGAGGTAGTAGGCTTTCTGATCGTAGTTGGTTGGGCGATGAAGCAAGTTTTGCTCCCTTGACGTCCGAATCGGAGAGGGACGAAGAGACGTTTCGGTACTAATAGTCAGTCCCTGACCAGCCCATTCAGTGCCTGCAGGGCCAGCTCTCCGGATCTGGTCAGGGACGGACGGAGAGCTGGAATAGATTAGGAATTTTGTGACTAAGTTATTCCGAGAGCGGAAATACGATGAACCGGGATCGTACAGGCTTTACTACATTGGGTTAGTAAGGCCCACTTCGGCCAACGAAACCCGGGGAACTGGGTGAACCCTCGGGCCGTGATATTCATCGATTCCTGAGGTCTCAACTTCTCAGTTCTCACAGCAGAGCCCAGAAGCTCCTAGTACGGACTACTTGTCTTCAATCTTCAATCTTGACAATGCTCATTTGCATTAAGTCAACACAGTGAGCCGTCACAGTGATGGCTCTTATCGAAAGAGTTGTGGGTCTACAAGACCTCAGTCTGGATATCATCACTTCCATATTACGACTCCTGACACCGGAGGAAGTTTTATGTGCGAGACTGATTTCTCGTAAGTACCAGATACGACATCAAACCCTTATGCTGTGTACATTCTCAAACATTCACAGCGTGCAGGATATGTCGACTCGGTCGTGTTGGATAACATACGCTATGTCATACCTTCCACGGATCACACGCGTCTGAATGACTTGTTAATATCGCGAGTTCTCTACCGCAGGGTCCCGTGTACCGAGGGAGAGGTCAATGACAATAATGCGGTGCGGCTTGTGACACAATTGACATCCTTGGCCTCTAAAATCGACAAAACTACCGACGACGTCAAACATCATCGAAGAACCGTCTGCGATGCGTTAACTTTTAGCAAAGGCCGTGAATGGGTACTGGATAACCTTCGGCGCCCAGCAGTTGATACATGTAGTTGTGACTACACTATAGTACTTGCTGCATGGCTGGGTCTGGAGGATGTTGTTAAAGCATGCCTTGCAAAGGGCTCATCTGCGAACTCTCAACTCGAACACCTAGGTAGTGGGCTCTACGCAGCAGCGTTTAACAACAATGAGTCGCTCGCGAGGTTACTTGTTGACCATGGCGCCGATATACAAAGAAGGGAAGGTTTCTACGGCGATGCGTTACAACTTGCGGCTTATAGAGGTTCTGATGCAGTTATTCGCATTCTGATCTGGAAACTTATTTATGCGGATATACACAGTTCCGAAAGCTGTCGTTCGTTAGAAGAATATGGACCGTTTGGGAGCCCCCTTGGAGCGGCTGCAGCTGCTGGTCATGAGACTTCAATACGGGTTCTACTCACATGGGAGAGCATGCTCCGCAATAAAAACGACCAGCTCTCCTGGCACGAGGTGCCATTTTTCTTGGCGGTGAAGAATGGACGAGCTGATGTGGTTCGACTATTAATGAATTTCAAAGTGCTTGATCACGCATCCGATGGCCCTGACGGCCATACTCCCCTGATGGCAGCAGTTGCGCATAACCAGGAATCTGTTGTAAGGGTCCTACTGGAAAACCACCATGCATTGGGTGGATTAGATCTAACAATACAAGATGATGACGGTATACCATATCCAATTGGGGTGGCCGCCGAGCGTGGGTTATTACAGATGCTTGAACTGCTTCTAAGCCATCAGGCCTTTAAGAACGAAGGATGGCGTGACTTGCTGGCGAATATCGCTGAACAACATGCGAGCGTTATAGAGTTGTTGCTGGAGCGCAGAAGCTTTCACGAGCAATCCCCTGCAATTCTCAGGACACAGCTTCTGTTTTGGGCGTTTTGCTCAGGGGAAACGCGCATTGCTCGGTCGCTTTGTGAGGTGCAAGATGCAACTCTATTTCGGGGATATCGGCACTCCGTTGATGAAGATGTTCTGCACACTGCGGCGTATTATAACCTGTCAGAGATTATAACTACGTTGCTCCAAAGAGACGAGGCCGATCCAAACGTGCTGGATAATTGGGACCAAACTCCCCTGATGGTTGCCGCCGGAAACAACAGCGTTGAATGCATCGATGCACTTCTTAGAGATCCACGGACGGAGCCTGACAAAGGCGATTTTGAGGGAGTGACGGCACTAATGCATGCAATCCCGAGAGGATGTCCACAGGCTTTGCAGCTGTTCAAGCCCTGCGATCCGAATATGAAGGATGAATGGGGCCGTACAGTTTTTGAACGGGCCATGGAAATGAAAACGCAAGCGCTGTAGAGTACCTTCTGTGCCGAGACGACCTTGTTCTGAAGGATGCGTTTGAGTCTGCTCTAGCCAAACGAAATCTAGAATTGGCAAAGTCAATTCTTTCTCGAAGAGATTTTGATCCAAATGCAAATAGCTCATTACACTCAGCTGCCATGCATGACGCAAGAGTGGTCGGCTTACTACTTGCTAGAAGCGACGTTGATCCAAACATGATTTCCGAAGGCGATACGCCGTTGCATCTGGCTATTAGGAGACACAACATAGAAGCCATAAGGCTACTCCTTGCCCGAGAGGATGTCAATCCAAATTATGTCGTCGGCAGTTATGAAGCCCTATTAGAAGCTGCTGTTCTTTCCGGGAACAAACAAGCGATACAATTGCTTCTCGCTCGAGAGGACATCGACATCAATGGCGGAAGATCGCCACCTCTGGTGCTAGCTGTGTCACGCGGTGAACGAGAAATTGTGGATCTTCTATTGAGCGACTACCGAATTAATATCCATATGCAAGACGAACTGAGGGATACCGCTCTGACCCGATCTGCCAGTAGCGGTGATGTAACAACCTTACGGCAGCTCTTCTCGAAGGACAGCACCCTTGACCTTAACCAAGTAACGCGTCATGAAGGCACAGCGCTGCTGTTGGCTGCTATGTATGGCCACGAATCAACCGTACAGTGTTTGCTTGATATGGGTGCTGATGTAAACGCTCAGAACCACTCTGACCACACGCCACTCCATGCCGCAGCATATAATGGGAATGTTGAGGTGGTGGAGCTTCTTCTAGGCTACGGAGCGAACCCGAACCTCAAGGACAAGGATGGGAACACTCCGTACATTGCTGCGATACATGCGGTTAAGAAAGCACGGGATCATCCTGCCGTGCCTCCGAGTGGGAGATACTAAATGGGAAAGGGACATTATTGTTTCTCAAGAGCTGTCTTCCGAAGGAGCATACAAGCATATATATTTTCGAATGACGTTGCCGATTGTTGGAGGGTATCCCATATGGCAAACTGCTGCACTTGGTCGCCCAAATGCCTTTATGTCAATGATGCTCGGTTGGATACATACCAGGAAGGATCCGAATTATGAGGAGTTTATTTTCTTGGAAGCTCATACGGTTCGCAAACGGTGGTTTGGTTGCAATTGAATCGAACAGCCGTACCGCCAACTACGGGTGCCTCAAAACGCCTGCATCATGGCAGCGAGAATGAAGGTAGTGATCTCGAAATCAAAGGTCTTCGAATAGATGTGCCTGAGGAGATTGATCTTGATGAAGTAACGCTGAGGAAGATGACTTTGAGATGGCCCTGTGGGATATGAGTCATGACCCCGTATTAAGCAATCTGAAGATGGTTCATACCAGCGTGGACGACGACAATTCTGAGGAATCTGATCATTCTGATGCATGCGTATCATTAGATTCATAGTATCCAGGCTACTGCTAAGCAGTTTATCAAACTCAGCGTATGGATGGCATAGACCGACTTCGAAATGAATGCACGTAAGAGAGATAGGAAGGTATCATAGCATGAAAACTGTCTTTGGTTAGACAGACCCGCTTCGATGGGCTTGGTGATTCGTACATAGTTGAATTGAGACTGGATAAACGTCGGGCCGTGTTATCGGTGCCTGTGAGTTATCAACCATAATCTTGCCGATGGCATCGATGCTGCACTTGATTTATGATACACAGTGAGCCGTGACAGCGATGCCTGTCATCGGAAGAGTCATGGGTCTCTCAGACCTCGGTTTTGATATCATTACTTCCATATTACGACTTCTGACGACGGAAGAAGTCCTATGTACGAGATTGATATCTCGTAAGTGCACAACATAAGCTCAAGTAGGCTGCGGCACAACCACGGGTAACCATGGTTACTACTAACCATAACCGAGAATTCGCGGTTATGGTTA